>JAHLJT010008756.1:122915680-123300422 GCA_031308135.1 Acheta domesticus
CACCCCACCCCGCATCGCCCCATCCCGCCTCCCTCGCCTCGTCCCCCATTGCCTCGCCTCACTCCACCTCGTCCCGTCCGGACCCGTCTTCTCTCGTCCAGTTCCCTGGTGTATCTTATCGTCCGGTCCCGTCACCCCTCCCCGCGTCGCGACGCCCCGCCCGGCTCTGTGCTGCACCGCCCCGCCCCGCTCCACGCGTTCCATGCCCCCTCTCGCGCTGCACCCACCCAATGCCGCCCTGCCACGCCCCCTTCCATCCCATCGCGCGCCACACCGCCTGGTCCCATCGCCGCCCGCCCACTCCGCACCCCGGCGCCCTTCCCGCCTCACATTTCCATGCGCCATGCTGCTTCGCACTCCACCTATTCTCTCGCCGCTCCACCCCGCACCTCCCCCCCCCCGACGCCAGTCCCACCTGTCCCCGCCTCATCTCGCTTCACCTCGCCCTCTCCGTCCCGCCTCGCGCCGCCCGCCTCGCGCCACCCTCCCCGCCCCCGCCCCACCCCACTCCCTCCGCGCTACTCCGCCCCGCCCCTCGCCACCCCGCCCCGTGTCGTCCCGCTCGCTCCGCCCTTCCCGACTTCCCCGCTCCCCCCGCGGCGCCCCGCCCCGATCCTACCGCCTCACTCGCTCTGCCCGCCCCGCTCCGCCCCACCCCACCCCACTCCCTCCGCAGAACCCCGCCCCGCCCCTCGCCGCCCTTCCCGACTTCCCCGCTCCGCTCCACTCCGCTCCCCCCGCGGTTCCCCGCCCCAGCCCATGCCGCCTCACTCGCCCCGCTCCGCCTCGCTCCGCCGCGCTCTGCCCCGCTGCGCCCCCTCCCCGCTCCTCTCGCACCTCACCCCGCCCCGCGCCGCATGGGCACCGCGCGATCGCGCGTGGGCAGGGCGGCTCCGGAAACGAGCGGGCGTGCTTGGGCCCGCGCGGACGCGCCGCCGCGCCGTGGCCGGCCGGCTTGGCGGCGGCGGCGCGGGGAAGAGCGGGAGCGCGGGCGGCGAACCCAGTGCCACGCAGCGACGCGGCAACGCCGCCGGCCGCTGCTTCTTTGTCCGCGGCCTCCCGGCGCGGCGCGGCGCGCCGGCGACGCGACGCACAGTGGCCGCCTGTGCGGCGTGCGCGGATGTGGGCACTAATGCGCGCATCCGAAAGCCCTCGGCCCGCCCGCAGCGCCTCGAAACTCCCATTGAACGTTCTTGGCTCGTGGGAGTTGGGCGAGGGGCCTCTGATATCCAGTCGAGGACTTCACTTAAAAGAGAAGCTCCCGAATAGATAAAGTACCCACTCTCTCAGTCTGAATCGGTGAAAAACTACTGATGGACAGTGACTATTCACTGATGGTGTCAGTTGTAACCCTGCCAGCGACAATCAGTGATCTGAAGTGAACAAATCAGTGAAAATCGGGTCCACGTTTTGAATCAGCTGAAATTTCACTGTTTGAATCAGAGAAATCTGTGAAAAAAGCAGAACGTGAATGACTGAACGATCAGTGAGTGATGGTGGCGCGGCACTTTTACCACTGACGACCAGTGGAATGCTGGCGGTCATTATGAAAAGGTTCGCATATTCGCTGATTGACAGCGAAACTACACATTTCGACTGAAGATATCAGTGACTTCGGCTCTCACTGATTGAAACAGCGACAATTTCACTGATTCAGATTCAGAGAGCACTTTTCGAACCCACCAAGGAATCTAAATCTGAGAATAGCGATTTTTGCCACCTCGAACGGTTAGCACTATCGATCTGCTCATGCGCAGTTCAAGTTTCGCATCACTTTAGTGCATCTGCGCGTGCGCAGAAGATCGATAGTTCTTAACGTTCGAGGTGGCAAAAAATCCCTAAAAGAAAGGTCTTTCCCGAAGTGGTCGATATCGATTCTGTGGGTATATGAATTGTCTTAGATGTGGCTAATTACAGTTCACGTTTCTTTTGAGAGGGAGGATTGATGACTGGTAGTTTTAATTTTCGCCAGTCTGATTTCGATATTCACCGTTGCAAATGATAATAACACTTTATATATTACTTTTGTAAATTTCAATTATTTAATAAGAAGTGAATTAAAGTAGGTTTTATGCTTTGTGAAGTATTTAATATCGAGTTAATGTTTAGAGAAGTAAATTACTGTTAGGGGTTAAAGACTTAAATAGTATTACAAAAGGGGATATGTGACCAAAAAATGTTTGAGAAACACTTCTCTACAGTATTCAAGAGACATTTTAATGTGAAATTCTGACATTCGTTCAAACTTAATCTGATTCCATTTCGAAATAATTTATTGCACCTCACGGCCTTTATTTCCATACCATTCGATCTGTTACGAAGTGTAGCTTACTGTTCAGCAAGATCTCAGATGTTCGAGTTCGACAAAAGGGGAAACGGCTGCCAAATAATTGACAGGTTCGGAATTCATGCAAAAAATCCAGGGACCGAACAGAATGGTTGGAGATTCTCGCACAAAGCTTAATTTAAGCAATGTTTTTCCCCAACTCGGAAAGGCTCGGGGATGTTTTGGGTTTTAAACCCACAGGTGGGTACCGTATTGCAAACCGTCACGGCTCCGTCTACAAGTCAGCCTGTTTAGAGAACAAATCAACGTTCCTTGGTGAATTTTTCACCAAGGTATTCTCAATTATCATCACTTAATTTTCAAGGCGATGTTTTGATCAAAGGTCGAAGCACTATGTCAAAAATAATTATATTTCTTTGATGTTTGCGTTCTTCTCAAACTTACTCGCTTAATTACACATACTATTATGCAGCTCTCACTTCTTTAGATGTACGTCGAATATGTTTTGTGAGATTCAGTATTTCGAATTCCCGATTTGGAAGCAGCTACACAATGCTTTTTTGATTAGGTACTTTCAGTGTCTGTCCACATGAATGTTGGTCCACGAATTGCATCACCTTCACCGATCTTTGCTAGTGTTTCGTTCCGTACAGGCCACGATTCTACGTTAAATGCACGTCCACGTTAGGAATGTGACGTCTGTATCGATGTTTTTAAAGAAACACGTAGGAGAATTCATCGCATTTTGTAATGTAATAGAAATCTATTTGTAAAAGTTAAAATATGAAATAATAATTGATTAACCACTGTCAGTTCACGTGTTCAAGCGAAGGGAACTTTCGTAGATACCTTCACCGAGAAGTCTATCTCTCCCCCGAGAGATAACACCGATGCATTCCCTGCCCGCGCCTTTTCTCGTTCATTTGCACGTAGAGAGGCGGTTAACGTATGTGCAATAGGGATGCGACATCGATGGCGATGTTTTGTGATTGATGTATTAATGCCGATATATTTTTTAACGTCCATGAAATTTTGTAATCGATGGTTTTACTTTTCCGATGTTTCGTTTCTGAGTAAAAAAATTCACACGATCAAAAATTCACACGAAAGTTAAAATATAAAATAATAACTGGTGGTAATACTGTTAGTTCATGTGTTCGAACCGAAGGAACGCTGTTTGTACTTCCTTCTTCGACCAAACTCTGTCGCGCGAGATGACCTCTATGCCCTTGTCTTTCCCTTTCTTCATATTCATTTCGAACATTGAGATGTGGTCAACATATACGCTGTGGGCGTAAGATCTACCCCTTCTTCTCGTACTTCGGCGAATTGATAAACACGAACTTTAAATTTTAATGCACACGAAGATTATATTAAGAAGTTATAAACCAGTCTAAAAACATCGATGTTGTAAAACATCGACAGTTTAAAGTCAAAATATCTTTAACCTCGATGATCTAACTTTGAACGTCGATGTTTGCTAACATCGTTGTTTTGTTGTCGATGTCGCATCACTATACTGCGATTTCTCTAACTTTGCCCCTCAAGGCCCGTCTTCACTATGGAATATGTCACAGTATTTCGCGTCTTTCTCAGTCGTGCCGCCAGATATCGCATGACCATATCAAGCAGTGCTTGCGGTCATGCGACTTCTAGCGGCACAACGGAGGAAGACGCGAAATGCGATATTCCATCGTGGTCGTAGGGGCTTGAGGGGCAAAGTTAGAAAAATCGCACTATGATGTGCAGTAGGCGTAGAGCCTCCGCTTCCCATATCCTTTCACGGCGATCTGAGGAAGCTCTGGCGCCTTGAGATGTTCCTGAGCGTTCACATTTTCGGGCTCAGTTTTGTTAATTAATCTTATTTTTGAGTTTGTTTAATCGGTTAAATATTAGTTATAAATTAATAAACTAGGTCATTGTCAAATTAAAATCTCGCGCGCGCGAACATTAATGTGTGAGAATAATGAACCACTTTTAAAAATATCAATCGTTAGAACATCCATGTTTTGTTGTCCATTTCTTTTCTCTAGTCCAAGTACAAAATTGACCCACTCTTGGGACATGGTCAAAAAAACTAATGCATCGAATTCTGTACCGTTTTATTCTGTACTGGAGGATCATGAGATTTTCTTATTACCTGTCTTTTGTGAGCCAAATGACCCTATCAAAACACACGTATTACCGATATTGTATAAAAGTTGCACGGAATTGCAGGATTACACGTGTTACACGATAAAAGTTGCTTGGAACGGAAGAAAAAATATTGTTGCAATATTTAGACCTTTAAGAACATGGCAACTAAGGTGTATGTAGCTGTTAAGATAAGTTTCAATTACTATCGGCTAGGTAAATGTAGGTGCGTTTCTTCGTTTCGTAAGCGGATAACCTTTCCTCTGCTCGGTTGAACGGAATGTACAAAATGGAGTACTTTTCAGGCAACATTTTACCTACAGAGAGGGTTAAGTGAGTGGATTTTTAACAGGAATATAAAATCAAATAAACTATTCAAACTCATATTTAAAAGATTTAATAAAAATTACTTTTTGAACTGATTTTGGATTAATATCAAGCTTCTCTCTTACTCGATAGTTTGATAACTAGACTTTTCTGGGTGATCCGATCTGATTACCTGCATTATTTTTCAACACAAATTTCGCGCAATGAAATTAAGATATTTGATTTTGAAATGCATAATTGAAATTTGATGAATATTTTATTGACAACCTTCGAAAATAATTATATTCGATCCAACGATTAGGAGCCGATTACATATTGCCCAGCAAAGAACACAATCCTTGCAATGAAAAGTGAATGTAACTTACGGTCTGGAGGTACAATAACCTTTAGTCATTGGTAGACATACTCACACGTGACAAAAACGGTGAATAATCTTGGAAATTAGGCCTCATTGTTAACTCCATACATGTTACAAAAATCTAGAATTGTTGTTTTCGAATTAGAATTTGAATTGAATTCTTCAACGTACTTCTGTTTTCTAACCTTAGAACTCTTGCGTACATTCACAGATAATTAGAAATTGCTTGACAAATTTTGTTCAGAATATGTCATTAATCAACCTTGTCACAGACATGTAAAACCTGTTATGTAAGAATTTATATTTGCCTAGTACTCATGACGCAGATAGTATCACTTTTAAACTGGCAACTTTAATTTTCAACAGTCCTTCAATTTTATCGTTCAATTTTAGTTTCTCGCTTACTACATACCTACGTAGTTTAGGGAAGGTTACGAAATACTGCAGCGAAAAACGGGCGAGTTTTCAGCGGAAAAAAATCGTATTGTAGGACCCTTATACGAAAAATGGATAATTCTTGTTTCTATTTGTAATAAATTACTTACTCTCACGTTGTGTAGTCAGAATCCACGTTTTGTGGTTTGACACCAAAACTATGGTCTACGGGAGGGGTTTTCAAACTTTTTCGTTCACGGCACCCTTGGCCTAAACGAAACTTCCCGCTGCTTCCCTGCTAATAATAAGTTTTAAATATTAACCTACGAAATATTAACGTACTAAAGGTTCAACACAAATGAGTAAATGATATACAAAGCTATATTATTTCTCCATTCTAATTGGGTATTAAAATAACACACAACAAATTTTATTCAACTTTTAATTTTACGACAAAATTCTTCTAAAAATTAATGGGGAGAATGAGCTTGCTTCTTCATCAACAATTGTTCAAATCTAGGTGCAATATGTGAAACTGTGGGACACCTTGATCTGTGTGAGTAGAGAAATTAAATATCCCCAGCCGCTACGTGCGCTAGGGATGTACGTCGATGCTAAAGGAGTCAAGAAGTTTGTTGGTAAAGTGTATACACTTTCCTGGTTTAAGAATTAATCCACAATTAATTAGTAAAATAAATCTTATATGTTGCAAATAACATATAGTTTGATAGTACAAAATTATTTTGTGAACTTCAACGACACAAGGAATAAAGTAACTCAAATCTAAAAATAATTTTTGTAAAATCGCAGTCCCTATCATATTGCCGCGACGCCCCTACGAGCCGCGACGCACAGTTTGAAAACCCCTGGTCAAGGCTTGCCCGTCGTCTATTTGTGAACAAAGCTACCGGATAAAGCTGAAGCAGTATTTTTACCAAATTGATATTGCCCGATGGAAGTGGCTGATGACGCGGCCACTTGAATTTGAAACGTTTATTTTAATTTTTTGGGGTACTTTATATAATGCGTCAAGGGAACTTCAATTTTTTCCAAAAATAGCTCCAATTTTTTGGATAGTTTTTTTTATCGAATAGAGTAAACTACGATTAAATAATTGCCGCAGGTTCGATTTTCATTTGATTCTTAGAATTTTCGAAAATTGAAAAAGTTCAAAATTTTTTTGGCGTCTGCCTACAACTACAATATTGAAGATAGAGATTTTTCATATGAATGACGTCTGTTGTTTAAAATTAAGTCTTTAACCATGCAATATTTTCAAAATATGCATAGTTGTCGCGTGATTTTGCCTGAGATAACAGCTATTTTAAAACCAAGATTTTCTTAAAATCACCTCCAAATTTTTTCTTTAATTTTTTTATCGGATAATGCGAAGTAGGCTTATAAAATGAACCCAAGTCCGATAAGCTCTGAACTTGCTGAATTTTCGAATATTGCAAAAGTTACAAATAATGCCGGAAAATATGCGCTGTTGTAGCACACCGTTTTGTTATAACAATCCTGTGAATAATATTTCATAATTTGATAATAAATATAATGTCGATAATAAATAAAATGTTGTTTGAGGGTAAAGCCAATAAATATATGGTCTATTTTCTTTCAGATTCTCGGAATACATCGAAAATTGTTAGTAATTCGAAACATAAGAATAAATTTCTTCGAAGTGTAGAGGTTTCGAATTGAGTTAACGAAGTAGAGTGAATATTAAATAAAGACGAGCAAATTTATTAGATACGGAGAACATATACAATTTTAGAAACACATGACGCATTCGGAAAATAGAGTGGAGTTGAGAAAAATACATCTGTCCATTGTTAGAAGTAGACGTATAAAATTACGATCACTTATCGTCGTGTTGAAAGCGTGTGGTATTGTGTGCGGCATTGTGGCATTGTGTGCTGTGCCGCAAAGTTACGTGAATATGCGGCGATATTAACTTTATAAAAGAAACGTTTTAGATATAAAACGTGCATAGCATGTTTATGTGCTAATTCTATTTTAGTAATAATATACTTAACGTGGGGTAAGGCAACACAATTGTGTTACAAACTGACCAATTAAAAATTATAACATTTGAGTATTTTTTGTGTAAGCCCTGATACTGACATGTTTGCCAGACAAGCGTGCATCGTGATACAAAAATGCCGGACACTGAGCCAATAGGATGTTTTAGCGCCAGGCGTAAGGAGACATCCTTAAACTCTATTAGTCACGTGACTAACGACTTTATACTGTCGTAATGAACAACGTTCAGAAGAGGTCTGATGCACCTTCATTGCGTTATGCATTATGACAAAAGAAGTATTTCAAGCGTTGAACAAAGAAGTTGCATAATATATTAAAATAGTGTAGAATAATGGTGAGACATTTCAACCACAATGCGAATCAAGAATATAACAAATCTACAATTGAGCACGGAGTTTTAGATTTTATGGCCCTCCGCGTTGAGTATGCAGTATGGAATTTTGAATCGGCTTTTCTTGAGAATGTAGGAAGTATTCGTTATGAATGTAAGACATAACCTAACCCGAAGATATGTTTCCAACTTCTTTTTCACTGATTTCTTTCCTGTCACCTCTCGAACATTTCCCGTTAATTCTTGCCAGCGTTGTGGAGTTGGTAAGGAAAAATTGTAATTGCCTCACATACGAAAATCGGTATATCAGTGTTGGAAAAAGGCAATCTTTCCTGTTTTTAGGCGGCCATTTTAGCACGTGTATGGCGACCGTTGACACTCAAGGCGCGCACTATTTATTAAGGTATTAGGTCGTACCTTAGGCCTAAGGTAAGACGTTGTGACTTCAAGGTCCGTCACGTGATAGTTAGTGCATAACACCGCTACCTTACACGTGGCGCTAAAACTCCGATTTTCCTAACTTTGCCCCTCAAGACTTCACAATGGAATATTTCACGGTATTTCGTGACGTTTTCAATCTTGCCGCCAGATATCGCATGATCCTGACCGTATCAACCAGTGCTTGCGAGCATGCGACATCTAGCGGCACGAGAGAGAAAGACGCGAAATGCCTTGTGATATTCCATCTTGGCTATAGGGGCTTAAGGGGCAAAGTTATAAAAATCGCACTACAATCACATGTCCTCCAGTCTCTCGGGTAGAGGCCGCCTCCAGTGCTTCCTATCGTGGATATCCCATTCTCGTAGTGTAGCTCGACAAAGAAGCCAAATTCACCAGCTATTCAAATGTAACTTATAACTAGTGGATGGATTTTATGACCTAAAACATCACCAAAATTGATCAATAAAATGCTCTTAAAAGGTTTTTAAAATGCCCTAAAAGCAAAAAAATTGATCAAAACCAGTTCAGATGTACAACTCAGGCTGTTAGATATATTACTGAGTAATTGATATTTCTTTCTTTCGTTCAGGTAAAGGGAGGCTTGCAAACTTTTGGTTTGGACTATTCTTTGCCATGTCTTTAGTGATCCCGAAATCGGATGACCCGACAGTGGCGCTGGTAGGCGTCACAGGAACCTTAGATTACATAGTTACAACGGCTGACATAACAATTTCTGAGCGAAGAAATCGATTAATCTACTGAGTAAATCTGAACATTTGAAATCGATTAAATAAACGAAAAAGTCTTTAAAAATGACGAAAGAGGTAAAAAATGACTACTTGGTCGTAATCGGCGAAAAATGCAAAAAATGCGGTGTAAAAATGGGTATTTTACTTTTGTCATAACATAAAACTAATGTCTGTACTAAATATCATTATTCTAAAATGGAAAAAAAAGAAGACATTTGATTAAAATCCGCCTCCTACTTATAACAAATTAGACTACATGCGTGGACTTGCGATGGGACGAGAGAAAAAGCTCTATCTGTTCGATTTGCCGGTTTTGTCCTCCTGTCCAAGTTATAAGACCACACTGTGCGCCAGCTTCTTTGCGTCATGGGTTTTGCTGGCGTGTAACATCGTCCACGTCTCGTGAAGCGATGACACAATTGACAGAGACGTCTGTAGGTAGCAGTTCACTTCCGGAGGAGATCCTCCCTTGAACTGTATTGCTCCAGGAATATTCATTTCTTCTTTTGAGCACAGGAGCACTGTGAGATATGTCCGATTAACACGCGAGAGTAGGAAAGGCTGTTAGTTTCTCCTCAAAGCAATTACGAAGCGATTACGCGTGACATAAAAGCTGATTAAAACTCGATCAACGTTTATTTTGTGTAACTAGCAACTAAAAAGTATATCTTCTTCTCAAACATCAAAGCGGATATTTTATTTGATTAAGAAAATATTTGAGGATGACTCGCCTCTTCCCTCCTCTGATGAGAAACCACTATTGCATCCACGTTATTACTGAGAAATGTGTGAATGTGCTGCCGTTGTCCTTTTGTCAGACTATTTTAAAACTAGCGAATGGCCATGTTAAATTGACACATCTGGCCAACTGGGGCTGAACAATTCCATAAGTCTTGGCGAATTGTGAAGAAAGAGGGGGAAAAAGCTTGTTTGAAAGTGTGGTTCAAATACTGTCGAGTTATAGTCTCCAGTTGGGATGATGAAATAATGAAAAGAATCATGTCAAAACCCTTTGAATTACTCACGTTTTATTTTTCAACTTTCAGAAATTTACTCAAGAGAATATAAGGTCATTTCTATTAGGAAAGGTTCAGATTGCTGAAGATAGTTTCTGTCAGAAATTAAGTCTTATATCATCATCATCACCATGATTTTACTTTCTTTCTTCTTCTTCTTCTATGTCGCTGCAGCCCAATTCGAGCCTTGGTGTGACACACATCCACATACTGTCACTACTGTAGAATTCGTTCTAGGCTTCGGAGGATGAGTCACAGAGGTATTGGGTATTGCATCATCCCCTGGACCTAAGGTTTGTGATTAGGGGAAGATTGGGAAAGAAAGGATCGCGCGCGTTCGTGGCCAGTTATTTGAAGCACCGTTTCAGCTTCCTCCGTCATTGATTCCAGAAAACCGCGAGAATGATCGTTCAGGTCAGCTAGTCTAGAAATTTCATCCAGGCAGCGGTATCGTTCGACCCAGCTACAAAGCAGTGGTTGAAATAATATTCTATCATCGTTAATTAAATGTGCTATCGTATCGTGTAAAAAAAAACCTTGAGAGTGGAGCTTATCTCGCTAGGTACTGGGGTAGTAATACATAATAACGTTCATCTTTTCTCCCAACGACCCAACCGCCTGTCAACGAATTGATGAGTAAGTAGCGATTTCCCTCCCCCCCAAATGTGTGTGGCACATTTGTGCTTGAAGAGCATCAGTTCATCAGCTGTCACCAATACAAAACGCATGGCAACATCGCGCTGAACGAGCGAGCGACGGGTCGGCACGAGTAGAGGGAGTTACACCCCGGCGTCAGCGGAAGATTATGAAGGGGCCGCAGCTGTCAATTCATTTTTTCATAAAACTTTACTGTTATATCGACTTAACGCAGCCAGACAGAGGAACGAAAAACCCGACGTCCATTAAGAAATTCAACAGTACGCCGTCCGTTAAGAACAATCAAAACAAATGAGTTATATCTGAAGATGGAGTACGAGCACAGTTATTCCAAGAAATGTTATTTCTGGTGAATATGATTTTTTCTAATAATCATGTATTACGAAAAATATTGAAAAGCCCCACGGCCAATAACATTTTCATCATATTCAGTTGGTTATAAACTGAGACGCTAGCCAAGGTTTACAAACTTTAACTGGGTCTGCTCTAAATCGGCCTAACGACGTTAACAACTTAAGCGCATGCGCAGGGACATATTTTTGTTTTTCTACGAGATTCAGCATTACAACTTGCGCAATTTAACTGAGGATTAGTGATGCGACATCGACGACAAAACATCGATGTTCAAAATTCAAACATCGATGTTAATAACACATCGACCAAAACCATCGATGTTTTAAAGATTATAATAGAAATAGAATTATAATAGATTATAATACTTATAGGAAAAATGCTCATAAAACCATCGTTTGGCGCTGTGAGGCACTATAATAGTATAATTTAGCAACATAAGAATTGATTTGCACTAATAGGTTAATAAAACATGAAAAGCGTAAAAACATGGAGCACAAAATATCAATGTTCAAAAAACATCGGATTCAATGTATCGATGTTTAAAATATCGACATCGATGTCGCATCTCTACTCGTAACTGTAAGAAAATTCAGTTGCTGCCTTAAGCTACGAGCCCGGTAGTCCCTCGTTTAGTTCGCTTGGAATAGAGTCGTATCTACAAACATCGCATTCAGTATATCGATGTTTAAAACATGGACATCGATTTCGCATCTCTACTGGTGACTGTACGAAAATTCAGTTCCTTCCTTGTACTACGAACCCGGTAGTCCCCCGTTTTTCGGTTTGTTATTTTAGGTCGCATTAACATCAAGGTCATTAGCGACCATTATTGGGTTGAACGTTATGTAATGATATGGTGATGACAGGGGGTGAAAGGACGAACACAAGTTCAACCATGCCCGAGGCGAGACTCTAAACTGCGATCTTTTGGTCCGAGATCTCGGACTCTACTGCCTTAACGATCTCGGCCACCGCAGATCGGCAGTCCCACGTTTAGTTCGCTTGGAATAGAGTCGTATCTACAAACATCGGATTCAGTATATCGATGTTTAAAACATCGGATTCAGTATATCGATGTTTAAAACATCGGATTCAGTATATCGATGTTTAAAACATCGGATTCAGTATATCGATGTTTAAAACATCGAATTCAGTATATCAATGTTTAAAACATCGGATTCAGTATATCGATGTTTAAAACATCGGATTCAGTATATCGATGTTTAAAACATCGGATTCAGTATATCGATGTTTAAAACATCGACATCGATGTCGCCTCTCTACTGGTGACTACGAAAATTCAGTTGCTTCCTTGTGCTACGAACCCGGTAGTCCCTCGTTTAGTTCGCGTGGAATAGAGTCGCGTCTACTGTGCGTCTCTGCCGCCGCCACTGCCGTCGGGCGGCGGCGGCGGCGGCGGCGGCGGCGGCGGCGTCGGGCGCTGACGCGCTGTGCGTCTCGTCGGAATGCGCGGCACCCGCCCTCTCGCCCACTCGTTAATGGGGAGTGTAGGGTCTCGAGCGCGCGCGACACCCGGGCGCACTTTCAAGTGTGTCACGAGGCCTTCATTACACGCGCCGCGCGTTATCAAGCGGAACGATCGGCGACGAAGCGATTTGGGATTTTCAGCTTTTAATGCCTTTATTAAAGAGTTTGTAGACGTACTTCCTTGTTTATGATTGTTTATTGTTTTATCTTCAAGTGTAGCAATAGTCACACGTGCGTTGGGAACTCGTGAGGTAGTGAGAAGCACTTTTCTTTTTACTTTAAACGTTGTTTCATCTCTTTTAAATTTAATTGTTTAGAGATATTGTAGGCAATAGTGTGTTGGGTTGTCACAATATTTAAAGTCAGATTCGTAATAATTATTCAGACCAAAGGCAGACATATAATTTTCTCGAAATTTGATAATTTTTAAAAAAATTATTTCTTCGCGTTCGACATTTCTGTCTCTCGAGGGGTTTGACAACAGTACATTTTATAACGTTTTGGATATGGTCTAAGGTTCGATGATTTGATTCAAGCTTCAAGGTTCAGGTTTGAGGTGTTACGTTGAAATTTAGGTAGTGCTAGGAAAGGTGTAGAACAGACCTGCACAACGCCTGCTCCCGCGGGCATTCTGCACTTGCGAGCCGGTCGTCTGCCCGTGGCAACGCCGAAAGTGCAAGTAGTGGGGAGTAGGAAGCTTTGCGGGGAGGTGAGAAGTCTGACGTACCTGTAGCACGACGCGGCGCGTAGATTGAATGCCTGGGCGTCTAATAATGATCCATGCTTCAAAATTAAATGCTCATTTGTTTAAATGGATTATCTCTAGTATTTAAGTTACCAGGGTCATAATTCACTGTTTACGTTCTGTGCACTACTGTATATCCACCTTTGTATCCACCACTGTATGTATTTTCATTTTCTAATTTTTTAAAGAAAATAACATGCCCATTGTGACTCTTAAGCATTATTTCAAAGCAATAGCTTTAAAATATATGCTTATATATAAGAAAAAATATTATTTAATTCTATCTAACACAAAATTGCAATTTAATAATTGATTGTTCACCAGGAATGTTATAATCTCCAAATCATAAAAAAATGAACAAAATCATGAGAGCAATCTCTCACATCAAAATTGACATAAAAATATAATATGTGGCAATTCCAAGAAGGGTAATGTTTAATAGAACATTTGTGACCATTTTTCCCCATTACGCAACTGAATAAAAGAGATCAACGAGCAAACTTCTGTGACGATATGTTACGGACAATCATAAGATAATGATGGGCATTGGTTAAATAGAATGCAGAGGGCATTATATTTTTATACGATCTCGTAAACGACTCTACACTCTTGTCAGAAATTAGAACAGAAAATAATCATGATTTTTTTAAGAACAATATGTTTTTGCTTTGAGAGAACCGTCTTATTCAATTAAACATAGTTAATAAAAAATATATGATGTAACTATTTCTACTGAATGTAATGTAATAAATATTTTTAATGAAAAATAGAATGTTTGCTGTCTATAAATTATAAAATCGGGTCATAAGTGAAAATGAGAACTGTAAACATTCATCTGTAAAGACAGTGATTTCAATCAATATAATTAATTAATAAAAATAGTTTATTGCTGTCATCATCAAACAAAAACAATTTAGTATCAAAATTTTGTGTTTAGCACAACCCTAAATTTGTGATTACATCGTAGGAAAAGCGAATTACATTATAAGCCCTACAAGCAATTATAATACTTGGTATCGAAATCTAATATGTATTATTCGTGGTAGTTTAATATTTCGCCCTGTCATATACCGAGAGCAAACATTTAGCAATATAATACAAAAGACAATATCACTTGAACTGTATATGACCGTCATGTTCTTGCCAATTGCTCTTTAAATTAACGCGCTATCTTTCGAATTGGGCTTTCTGATTGGTGGTCCCCACTCCTAGATTGGGTCTCATCCCCACCCTTCATCGATTTTCTCATTTGCACCCGAGTTGCCCGCACGCAGCTCCTGAGGTCAGTGAAAGTGCAAAATGCTGTGCAGGTCTGGTGTAGAAACAGAAGTTACGGTGGCCTCAGTCTATCCTTGGGGAATCTTGATTTAATACGGGGCCATGAAACAAGGCGGCCCAGATTAAATATTGTGGAACAGGGGGAAGAGTAAAGATTTTGAAAGAAATGGTCAGCTATTTTGTTCGTGTGTTAATGTGTGATAAATTTGGGACATTTGCTTATGTGTGATAATTGTTAATATGAAGAAGCAATATGTAAATGTTATGATCGCTTAATTGAAGACACAGGAATAAACTGTGTAATAAGGTTTTTCTTTAGTAAACCAGATGAAAAGTAATATCGTCTTTAATGATCTGGAACGTATCGTGTTTCATCTTCTTTAAGACGTATCTCTCACTGATCGTGTTTTCCTTTTGCTCCATGACACATTCCATGAGAACTCCATTCAATCACGGAATAGTTTATCTCGACAAGAATTTATACAAAGTGTTAAATGAGATACAGTACTTTATATTTTAATTATCAGAATTATTTTGTGTCCGAAAGTTTAATTTTGCTTAGGAGAAATATCCCGACAATATTTTCCTCTATCCAAATCCTAATCCAAACACTATTTACACAAAATCGAAGCATGTCTGCTAAAATCCGAGATGGATAGTAATTAGTACGCGGCAGTTAATTCATTTTCACCATCGGTTTTATACGTTTTTTTCTGATTTCGACGTTTACGAAAAGTGTGGATTAAATGTTTCACTTACCTTGCAAATTTCCATCCCTCAATTTTTCGCTCTGGGTATAAACATACCTGATTAACTTCCGTAAGAAACCGCCCCAGAATTTCCAGTCAACTTTACCTCAGTGAGATGGATCCAAGAACCAACGAGCCTTGCGTTATGATGGGTTAGTGAAAATTGAACGAAAACTGTTATTTATGTCAGGCTGTATATTTTTATGGTAGCCTTTCTAATGTACGTAAATTGAGGAAACTCTTAGGCTTTTAAAGCAGAGTTAAACCTTAAGAACTATTAGCCTTAAATTGCTTTGAATGATGTACTCTTTTTCCTTTCGGTCGTTATCTATTGCTCTTCCTCTAACGCCCAAACTTATTTTCATCTCTCCGTCTCTTCCAGGCTGGCACTGACTCATTCGATAATATTTCCTGCGTTCCCCTACTTCTCTCCCCCCTCTCTCCCTCTTCCCTCCCACTAATTCTCCATATTCCCTGACTCCTTTCTACATGTCACCCCTGTCCCTCCCTTTTCCCTCGTGTCTCCCTCTCTTTTTCCTTCGTGTCTCCCTCTCTTCCTTCTTTCCTTCGTGTCTCCCTCTCTTTTCCTTCGTGTCTCCCTCTCTTTTCCTTCGTGTCTCCCTCTCCCTCCCTGCCTCTTTTTCTTTAGATAATATTTTATTTATTTATAGTAGATTTTACGTCAACAAACATTAAAAAAGCGTAATTTACTATGAGAAGTGTGGCCCTCTCCCATTCCGGTCTCAATCTATTTTCTTTCCTGTCACTCTCTTTATCTCTCTCCATCTTCTTGTCTCCCTCTTTTTCTCTGCCTCCCTCTCTCTCCCTGCCTCCGTCTCTCTTTGGAGAAAAACTTTTGAGATAAGTACGTGCTCGAATGTAGGAAAATAAATCGATAATAGACGAGATCATAAGTTGGACAATATCCTGCTAATTCTTCATACAATACGGTAATGATGATCTGGAACCCGTAATTGATGGATCTGACCAATTTCTCAAATTGAAATTTGAATTTTTTTGAAGAGAATGTTGGTGAGAAAAAAAATGTTGACGCATCATTTGTGGATGAATGCATATGGATAGGCAAAGCTTGAGAGGCAATTGGGAGGAAAACAAAGTACAAAGAAATGGATTGGAATAGGGGAAGATCAAGGCTAAGAAGAACAAAATAAATTAACTCAGTAGTAGGAAGTTGTGTAGGATATTTGGTGTTCTCATCACTAGAAAAATCTGACGTAATCTTCTCGTAATAAACGCATTAATAAACGGGTATGATAAGATTGTAATTTTGTAAATGAAAAGAAGCTTTATGATGTAGTGGATGAACGTTTTAATAGCTAAATTGACGCCGGATGTGCTTTGGACACAATCAGTTTTGTTTCTCAAGAAGTATGTTCTTGTTGATAATGTCAGACAAGACGTTACCCGTCACAGTATCAAAATAATGAGCTGTCATTACGATAGACCGACGGATCCTAGACTGTCGAGCCATAGAAGTACTTAAAGCCATGTAAGCCATAAGACAGAGAGAATGAACATGTAAATTGGAAGACAGACTCCACTGATCAGCTGATAATCTTTCTTGTTTATACTTCACCTCTAGAGATGCACGAATATCTTAAAAATATAATAAATATTCAATGTAACTGGCGACAACAGAGAAGAAGAAGAGCACAAATAAATGCGGCGCTTTGTGTCCCAAGCTGGAGTGTTGTCAGAATCCAGTGGCGTAGCTTCATTTGGTGTCATCCCCACATAAATTAAATATCAAAATATCTCTTACTGAATAGTCCCTATATTATTTAATAAAATACAAGTAAATGTCACATGCATATGCATGTGACATTTATTTACAATATATTAGAAAACTGTATGTTTTAGAATAATTGTGATATAATTTTAAATAAATAATCTAAAACAAAGAATGACTAACTAACAAATGCATGTCTTTTTTATAAAAAACACTTTTCGAGATTTTTAAGGGTGGTAACTTGGGTATAATTTCGTCAAAATCTATGCTATAATCAATACAAAATCTATAAAAGTTCCTAATTGGTATCACTTCTAAAATGCTGTCAGTTTCCGCTGCAGTGCTGTCGAGTCAATGCTGCCGAGTCTTAAGGTTTAGGTGCATTTGCAGATCTTTCGACTCTCACAATGGATCTTAAACGTAAACGCTTGAAGCCATGTTATTCAATATGAGCATTGGCCTTAGTAGAGAGGTTTTGCCATCTCGAACGTTGAGCACTATCGATCATCTGCGCATGCGCAGATGCACTAAAGTGATGCGAAACTTGAACTGCGCGTGAGTAGAAAATCGATAGTGACAAACGTTGGATGTGGCATAAACTCTCTGATGAACGTGAACGTGAGTACAAACGTAATATGTAGCCGTGAAATTTCGTAAGCTGCAAGTTTTCATTTTTTCAGTGCAGCAGATTTATCAAGTGTAGACTGCTTTCAGTTGGGCGAATGGGATGGAATTCCGTATGTCAATCTTTATCAATCTTCACATGATCTGAGAACAACACTCTAGGGAGTGTGTGCACGCCTTACCGGGCAGCAGTCGACTGGATTCTCGATCTTCTGCGCATGCGCAGATGCACGAAAGTGATGCGAAACTTGAACTGCGCATGCGCAGAAGATCGATAGTGCGTTCGATTGCTGTAGAGTTCGAGGGTACACAAACTGTCCTACTATCATGTACCGCAGCCAGATCGAAAAAACTTAACGTTTTCGATAGACACTACTGCAGTTTATAAGAGCATTAATTTCCATTCATCATCATAATTCCTCATTAAACGCTCTAGGGTTCTCATGGTATATAAATTAAATTACCGTCCAAGCGTGTTCGCGTCCATTTTATTAATGTCGTTCGATTGTACACAGAATTTCTGTGCCGAAGATTTATTGAATCGATATCGATAAGAGGTTGTGTTTACTTATATATGTTCAAAGTCATTGTGAATGGTAGGTCCGTGTTCATGTCCATACCTCCTCATTAATGTGAATTAAAATTGTTATATATTGTGGGCTTTTGTGTCAGTCAGGCAATAACTTCGTTGTTATCAGGAAACAAGTTTTTGCAGCAGAATGATCAAGTGTAGACCATTCTCAATTGAGCTGAATGGGAAGGAAGTTCCGTATGTGAATCTTATCAATCTTTCGTAGGTTACCAATTTTAGTTTTTCACGACTAGATTTTTCGTTAATGGAAAATGTGCTCGTACACAAGCTGTACTAGTATACGAGCTAAATACTCTTCACGGACTACATTATGTTAGTTTTATGAGTTTTTAAAGTTAAAAATGCATTAAAAAATTATTTTAAAAGCATTTAGAGCATTATTTTCTCTGTGACATTGAGCGCTATTATGTTATGAATTGTCATTGAGGTATTGACTGAAATATTGAAGTGTAATTTGCATTATGAATTTCCCTCTTACAATACTGAATGTTTGTAATATACTATGTTTTATAATCACCATTTTTTAAGGTATAGATATTTTTCAATAGGATTCTTTGATAACACTCCAGAATTGACAATTCTGTCATTAATCTTTGCGAAGTAGCGACTAGGGAGCGTTAGGAATATACATTAATCTCCGCCCTTCGCCGGTTAGCTAATTGCATGACGTTATCTTTTTGTCTAATCTCTACTGCACTGTAACTTAATTGCCTACCCAAGTTATGCATTTGCTTCTATTCAAATACTGGGGCAAACTCATTATAGAGATTACATGAAACCGCGAATTCAATTCAAGGAGAGCGACAGCATAGAAATGTGTGAAAATTGTAATTGCGAAAATGACTGTTCCCTGTCCACTTAAAATCTCGTCCATCTAACTCCAGTTTCAAAGTTGAGAAGTCTTCCGCAAACTGCGTCATCTAAAATAAGAAAAAAACTTTGGTCATTACTACTTTTCCTCTAGTTCTCGTCATATCTGAGTGAAAAAGTTGTTTCAAATTTTCACAATGCTTTTCAGAAGATAAATTGCTCCTCTGGCGGTCAACAAAAGGAGTTAGGTTTATAGTTTCATGAAAATCGAATTTTCAAATGATATTCACATAATGTATTAAATATTTTTTCGTTTTATATACACATAATACATGAGCGAATTACAACATAATACATTTTTCCTAGGTCTCGAATATTACTTAATTAAAAACGTGTAAAACGCAATGAAAGGATTGAAAATTTGTAGTGATTTAAACTTATTAAATTGAAAAGATTTATTACCACTTCTTATTACGACGCATCTTATGTTAAAGATTTTAGTTCGTTTGTAAGGAAAGGTCACCATTGTGTGACTTCTCTCATGCTACTTTACACGATTTGCACAATATTCTGTGATAGAGAAAATAAAATTTCAAATAAGTAAATGAACTAACAATTAGTTATTTGCGTAACTAGTATATAAACTTGACCGGCTGTCCCGGTAGCTCGGGAGTAAAATAAGGGGAAAACCGAAAAAAAGAGCAGAGGACGAACACATTGGCAACTTCCATTTGTAGCTCGACCACCTTTCGTCAACTCAAAACACTTAACTATATCATTTCTACGAAAGAAAATAAATAGTATATACTTTCTCTATACTAAGCTTAGAGCCAATGCTGTCAGTATTAGTAATTGCACAGACACACACACACAAAGGAAGTTAGACGCAAAGACTTGACACATGTTCCTCTGTGTATGTCGTCGCGCTGAATCTGAAACTGAAGCTAGAATTTTGCCACCACGCTCCAGTTTTATTTAATCGAAAAAAGGGGGACTTTTCGCTTAAAAAAACTGGACTGTGGTGGTGCAATTTTGGCTTCAGATTCGGATTTAGGCATCGAAATACACTAGAGGAACATGTGTCAAGTCTTTGGGTCTGTACAACTTTTTTTTGTGTTCCTCTGTTGTTATTGTGATTATTAAATTATATTATAAATATATAACTATTTCTTTTGAATTAATAATTCATTTGGGACGCGTTCCGAGAACTAAAATTTTATAAATCAATCACTGCAAAGCAGTAGTATGTTGTTTTATATTGCCTGGACTTCTTTACGATAAGTGTCCAGCAAAGTCTACGTTTTACGCATATCTCTAATCAATGAACAGTGTAGGTGCGTAGTATTAGTTTTCATGCACGAGTGGCGAAAAATGATGAGTACGACGCAAGTGTGCCTATTCAGAGTAACATGTCGCGTATGCAAAGTTTGGGCAGATTACTACAGGAATTTAATTACGTCCAGATATTTAATAGTGTAAGATTAACCTAAGAGGTTACTATACTCTGTCAGAAAGCTCTAAACTCCTACAGGAATCATATGCCAATTACTAAAACTTGCAATGACGCATGGCTTAGTGTTCGTGCACAGTGACACAGCTGCAGAAGTTGAGTCAGCGATTTATCATCTCAAGATGCACCATCTTAACATCCAGGAGAGAAGGTCGGCTTTCTCAACGATGAATAACTCTCCGATCTTTTATAAGATCATCGCTTTGAAATGATTTTCAGCTTAACTCAGAAAATATTATAGAATTATTTGAGATATTTGAATCAAAACCAACTAGTTCGAGATTCGCCGCACGTTTTTCCCTTGGCTTATATTTATGACTTTCTTTTAAGCGGATACGTTTGGACCCATTCTCTACGAACCTGGCCTGGAGGGTGAGACTTGGCTCGTGCTAGCAATTCCGTGTTCAGGTCGATCTCGAGTGGCGATATTTTAGGCTTTAGGGTCGTAATATATGAGATCATAAGGTAGTAATATTTGGGGCTCCAGTCTGTAATATGTACGAGTAATGCGGTAAGTTGCAGAGGAATACGCATGTCCACAAGGAACTCGAGGTAGAGTAACTAGACTTTTTTCGATGCTTTCTGATAGTTGCATGTTTGAGGCTTATTTGCTTGAAATGCCATCCATCCATTTAAGCAGTTAGAAGTTTTCTCCTTTCAGGCGGCAACGACAATGACTGTGTTTGAAAAAGCGACCAAAACCTATCATCCTGTGAACTTTATGATACAGGCATATTTTATTTCTAAAAATACGGTCATTGTGGTTTCATTAACTATCTTGGCAATATTTATTTGTAATTTCTTTTTCTCAGCTGTACGTAGTAAAGGGGAGAAGGAGCAAGTACTACATGTGGTCTGAAAATTCAAGGTGGGTGAGGGAATCGATTTTCAGAGTAAGTTGAGACAAAAGAAGTGGCATGTGAATTACTAATGATCGAGTTATTGAAAAGCGACGTGAAAATAAATAGAAAGGGTTTTTTATCATTATGCGTGTGAAGGTATGTATGGATGGATGGATGTGTGTTGTGTGTGTCACCCATACATCGGATATATTTGAAGATTTTGAGATCAAACTTGCTAAACACATCAAGACTAATGAGGAAAGTACATATCCATTTATCTGATACTGTATAAATATATGCATAATCAGAAAAAATTCGTCTCTCTGTGTTGGTTGCTTAAAATGCGTTTTGTTCAAAATAAGAGTTTTGAGAAAACGGGGTTTAAACGTTTATTATCATACATATTGTTTCTTTAAATCAATCTCAGCAAAATGTCGACAAGTGTAGTGCAATGCAGCCATTGATCCTCCAGTTCAGTATATTTCCAGCTAAATATGGAGATAGCCGTCTTTATACTGCAACATGTATGTAGTTTCTCATAAACCCAAAATTCACAAATGAATAACTCAGAGGAAAAATAGCCTAGGACTTAACTCTTCATACCCAGAAGTAAATTTGAACTCTTGTTTGGCTAGTTGTGGTAGGAATAGAGGGATATCGGTTACTGTTTTCTTAAAAATAATAACAACTCATTCTGTAGTTTGTTCACCAATGCTAACAATTTTCTATAACTCGAGAGGGAAAATGTCTACTTTTAAATGTTACTAACCTTGCTTCTTGGTACTTTTATTCATCAATCAACTATTTAGGGTTAAAAGGTGGGGAAAGAATTCCAGAGATCAAGAAATTGTGTGCATATTATACTTCTTCCCGTTCATCACATACAGTTTTTACTGTTCAATGACAAAATAAATCAAATTTGACTTTTTACCTACACGAATGACAGAATGAAATTTTTGCCATTTCTGGACATAACGTCCTTTGTATATCAAACACAGATGTTATACAGCGCGGCAGGAAAGTCTCTCTGCAGTGGCACGGTCTGGTGAGAGTGCTGGCAACAGAAATTATGTTGGTAGCTCGAGCTGCAGCTTGTAAAAACTGAATTGCGTACGCACAACAATCATAAGAGATGCTCAAAGTTGTCCTCTTCACTTGCTTCTTGCTTCCCAGTGATCTAGCTGCTACCAACATAAATGCAATGTGTAATAGGAGGTCCTGACTCGGTTCGGTGCGGAGACATTCCTGGCGCACTGTAGTCCTTTGTAATATCACACGTTATAGAGAATAATACAGGGCACTCGGCGATATAACGGAAGACACTTGAAGCTAGCGACCATAGTAGCCCGACCTTGTCATAATCATTGGGATATCAAATTCAAAGTGTATAAATTTGAAGTATTTTTTTATTTACCTTCCGATTATGTTACTTACGTTTTGCAAAGTGATTAGAAAGTTATTATATGTGTTTTGGAATTTGAATAAGTCGCCGCCTATTTTCCAGACCACTTCACTACATTCGCTAGTGAGCAGTTGTCTCCATTAAAAGTATGAGAAACGATTCGAAATGTCCTGAATTGTTCCACATAGTATTTGGTATTATGTATGTTTTCATTTATTTGCTTTTTTGTTCTTTTTTGTTGTTTCCTCTGATAAACCGACCGTTTGTTTGTACCACCATGTCCCGGTCCCAGTGAAGGACGTAGGGATAGCAAAAAAATCGATGATTTTAAAACATCGATGTGTTCCACCAGAAACATCGATATATTTACATCGATGATTTGCTTTCGATGTTTTCTTCACATCGATATTTTGTTTCCAAAACATCAATGTTTTTTATTTTTTATAACAAACTCGTGGCGTTGAGCAATCCACAGCTATATCGAAGTTTTGCGTCATCTCTTTATCATGCTACACATTTCACCTGTGCAATCTGAGGATGTATGGGAGTTTCTCATGTTACGAGTATATGTTATCGCTGTGCATTTCATTGCCTGAATCGACGGTAATGTTAGAAATGACCCGTCAGACGTTTTCACAAGTCGTGAACCAGAACCAGACTCACTCCACTGAAACCAGGGAAGTCCCACAGCAACATGTGATATGTGTGACCACCATTCCTTCCCAAACTGGCAAGAGTCTCACTATATTAAAAACGGATAGATAAAAAAGAGCGTATTTATTAGTCTATATCTAAAACATCCATGTTTTAAACATCCATGTTGTATTGTCGATGTTTTCATCGACATCTAAAACCCTTTAGTGATGTATCGAAACATCGATGTATCGATGTTTTGGTGAAATTTGCCATCACTATACTGCGATTTTCGTAACTTTGCCCCTAACAGGAATCAGCTGTTGACGGTTTCATCCAATCGGGAGCTTGAACGTCACCATAGTGACGTTACTGTCGCAAAATATAAGCTCCCGATTGGATGGCAGCGAAACAGCTGATTCCTGCCAGGGGCAAAGTTACGAAAATCGCATTATAGAAGGGCAGTCGTGAAGGGTCCTTCATTTCGGGCGGCGAGTGACGGCGTGCCTGTCCGCAGGTTGCTGGTGGGCGCGCCGCGCGGGGTCAACCTGCAGCCCAACACGACGCGCAGCGGCGCGCTCTTCAAGTGCCCGCTGACGACGCGCCTCAACGACTGCGAGCAGGTGGTCACCGACGGCAAGCGCGGTGAGTGCGGCCGCACGGCCTCCCCATCACAGCCCGGCGGCCACTTCGCCACAGACGAGACCACGGACGAGACACTCTACAGACGACACGGAGGGGCGGCACGGAGGGGTGACGCGGAGGGGCGACACGGAGGGGCGGCACGGAGGGGCGACGCGGAGGGACGACACGGAGGGGCGACGCGGAGGGGCGACACGGAGGGGCGACGCGGAGGGGCGACACGGAGGAGCGACACGGAGGGGCGACGCGGAGGGACGACACGGAGGGGCGACACGGAGGGGCGACACGGAGGGACGACACGGAGGGGCGACGCGGAGGGGCGACACGGAGGGACGACACGGAGGGCGACGCGGAGGGGACGACACGGAAGGACGACGCGGAGGGACGACACGGAGGGATGACACGGAGGGACGACGCGGAGGGACGACACGGAGGGACGACGCGGAGGGACGACGCGGAGGGACGACACGGATGGACGACACGGATGGACGACACGGATGGACGACACGGAGGGACGACGCGGAGGGGCGACGCGGAGGGGCGACGCGGAGGGGCGACGCGGAGGGACGACACGGAGGGACGACACGGAGGGACAACGCGGAGGGACAACGCGGAGGGACGACGCGGAGGGACGACGCGGAGGGACGACGCGGAGGGGCGACGCGGAGGGACGACACGGAGGAGCGACGCGGAGGGGCGACGCGGAGGGACGACACGGAGGGACGACACGGATGAACGACACGGAGGGGCGACGCGGAGGGGCGACGCGGAGGGACGACACGGAGGGACGACACGGAGGGACGACACGGAGGGGCGACGCGGAGGGACGACACGGAGGGGCGACGCGGAGGGGCGACGCGGAGGGGCGACGCGGAGGGGCGACGCGGAGGGACGACACGGAGGGACGACACGGAGGGACGACACGGATGGACGACACGGATGGACGACGCGGATGGACGACGCGGAGGGACGACGCGGAGGGACGACGCGGAGGGACGACGCGGAGGGGCGACGCGGAGGGGCGACGCGGAGGGGCGACGCGGAGGGGCGACGCGGAGGGGCGACGCGGAGGGACGACACGGAGGGACGACACGGATGGACGACACGGAGGGACGACGCGGAGGGACGACGCGGAGGGGACGACACGGAGGGGCGAGGCGGAGAGGCGACGCGGAGGGGCGACGCGGAGGGGCGACGCGGAGGGACGACACGGAGGGGCGACGCGGAGGGACGACGCGGAGGGACGACACGGAGGGGCGAGGCGGAGAGGCGACGCGGAGGGGCGACGCGGAGGGGCGACGCGGAGGGACGACGCGGAGGGGCGACGCGGAGGGGCGACGCGGAGGGACGACGCGGAGGGGCGACGCGGAGGGGCGACGCGGAGGGACGACACGGAGGGGCGAGGCGGAGAGGCGACGCGGAGGGGCGACGCGGAGGGACGACGCGGAGGGACGACGCGGAGGGGCGACGCGGAGGGGCGACGCGGAGGGACGACACGGAGGGGCGAGGCGGAGAGGCGACGCGGAGGGGCGACGCGGAGGGACGACGCGGAGGGGCGACGCGGAGGGACGACACGGAGGGGCGAGGCGGAGAGGCGACGCGGAGGGGCGACGCGGAGGGACGACGCGGAGGGACGACGCGGAGGGGCGACGCGGAGGGGCGACGCGGAGGGGCGACGCGGAGGGACGACGCGGAGGGACGACGCGGAGGGGCGACGCGGAGGGGCGACGCGGAGGGGCGACGCGGAGGGGCGACGCGGAGGGGCGACGCGGAGGGACGACACGGAGGGGCGACGCGGAGGGACGACGCGGAGGGGCGACGCGGAGGGGCGACGCGGAGGGACGACACGGAGGGGCGACGCGGAGGGGCGACGCGGAGGGACGACGCGGAGAGACAACGCGGAGGGACGACACGGAGGGACGACACGGAGGGGCGACGCGGAGGGACGACGCGGAGGGACGACACGGAGGGGCGACGCGGAGGGACGACACGGAGGGGCGACGCGGAGGGACGACACGGAGGGAGGACGCGGTGGGGCGACACGGAGGGACGACGCGGAGGGACAACGCGGAGGGACGACGCGGAGGGGCGGCACGGAGGGACAACGCGGAGGGACGACACGGATGGACGACGCGGAGGGACGACACGGAGGGACAACGCGGAGGGACGACGCGGAGGGACGACACAGAGGGGCGACGCGGAGGGACAACGCGGAGGGACGACACGGACGGACGACGCGGAGGGACGACACGGAGGGACAACGCGGAGGGGCGACGCGGAGAGGCGACGCGGAGGGACGACACGGAGGGACAACGCGGAGGGACGACACGGATGGACGACGCGGAGGGGCGACGCGGAGGGGCGACGCGGAGGGGCGACGCGGAGGGGCGACGCGGAGGGGCGACGCGGAGGGGCGACGCGGAGGGGCGACGCGGAGGGGCGACGCGGAGGGGCGACGCGGAGGGGCGACGCGGAGGGACGACGCGGAGGGACGACGCGGAGGGGCGACGCGGAGGGACGACACGGATGGACGACGCGGAGGGGCGACGCGGAGGGGCGACGCGGAGGGGCGACGCGGAGGGGCGACGCGGAGGGGCGACGCGGAGGGGCGACGCGGAGGGGCGACGCGGAGGGGCGACGCGGAGGGGCGACGCGGAGGGACGACGCGGAGGGACGACACGGAGGGGCGACGCGGAAGTGGCACTCGGATACAGCTCTCAGAAATAACGTACAGAAGGGATATTAAGTTTTGGGCAGAACTCCCGGGAAGGTACTAAACCGACATGCGGAACACACACAGGAATTAAATACACGGGAGAATGCTGAGACGAAAGAATTCGATTTAGTGAGAGCGCACGGACAACGCACGGGCATGAGCGAACAGGAATATCATGTCGACATGTGCAGACACGTGGTGCGGCGAGCAGTGACGACGCATGTCAGTGACGCTTTGTGACAACTCATGACTGTGACGCTTTCTGACAACTCACAAGAGACGGCACATGCTTTGGGTTGAAGGCACGCCTTGTGCCTGAACTAAAGAGACATCTGAGATGTAAAGCATCTGACGGTGCATTAATGACAAGTCGGCTATTTGATAATACGATTATCATTATAAAGAGTTTACTTCACACGAAAGTTTGGGCAGGTACAATCTATCTGATAGTGCATTCAGTCCGTTAGATTAATTTCGTGCGGGAAATCCTTAGCAGAATTATTCCATATGTGTATAACACTGATCATTTTGACTCAGTGATTCCATTATTCGCTAAAACGTCCTGTCTAAAAATGAATAGTCATTGGAATCTCTAGATTAAGTAGGTACAGAGGTAGTTTCTTTCAGACGAAACCCTACTTTCAAGGTTATTCGGTTAGTGCTACTGTGTAACATAATACATCAATCAGATTCATTCCAACTTTAGTAACTCTGCCCCTCTTTGCTGGCTTCTAACGAAATATTACCCGACAATTGGTACTGTTGGATGAAATACTACCCGTACAATTGATCTCATCCGATGTGACGAAACATATCTGGCGATTTGAACCCATCTGATAATCTGCAACGCATTGAACAATACCAAATTGAACGGTCGCTTACGTCCGAATGTTCATGATCGTTTGTGCACAGATTTATTTCTTTAGGCCAATCCCACGAACGAACTATAAATGAATTGTTGAAAAAACTCGTCTTTTCCCGGTTCTCATTTTCAAATATTTATAAACACTGAGGTGATGTCTGTTGACTCAACCTCAGAACGCGATGGAACACTCTCAAATTCTTTAACTTCCGTGTAAAATAAGAAAGCTTAATTACTGTTCTTTAGAACATTTATCACTATCTATGCCACATTTATATCTTTATTCAATATATTTGCTCATGCTCCGAGTTTTCTTGACAATTGGAAACATAATGAAGGATACTTGACTAAATCTCAAATAGTTTGTCAATTATAAACATAGCTTTATCAAGTCCAATGATGAATTCCGAAAGATGTTGAATGCTAGGGACATAAAGAGACGAAAAACTCTAGTTATCCCAAACACTAGATGCATTCAGTAACCGACAGTGACGCAGAAAACCACACAAGATAAAACGATAACCTTTGTTCGTCATCTCTTCCGGCTGACGATGTGAAGGACTTGTCATAAGAAAAAAGATGTATCTGATATCTCTTGTATTGCGTGTAGAACTTCGATTTTACAAGCTTTTTGGAACTAAAATTGTACTTATAAATTTCCATCAGACCGTTGTAATACAAACAAGTACCCTTAAAACAAGTTACTCGGCTTTCTGATCAGTGTCTTTATCTAAAAAAACCTATATAACATATAAATGCATGCATTCGCATTGCATATATATATATATATATATATATATATATATATATATATATATACACAATGCGAATTCATGCTCTGTATATATTTAGAGAGAACTGTTCGAAAATAACGAGGTACCCAAGTGCTGCTCCATTACGACCATTTGGCGTGACAATTTTCGTGACTACTACATTATTGATTAAGAAACTCGAACTCTGTCTATTTAAACGCATTTAAACAGTTGTTACTAAACAGGACTTCCGGGTGATGTCAAACTACACAAGGGAGAGCAGAAAGCACGCCATGCACGTGTTGCGTGCAGTGCCGCGAATTCC
Source organism: Acheta domesticus (assembly GCA_031308135.1). NCBI lineage: Eukaryota > Metazoa > Arthropoda > Insecta > Orthoptera > Gryllidae > Acheta > Acheta domesticus. Next base: position 122,944,472 of record JAHLJT010008756.1, read on the forward strand.
CCTGCCGCGTAACGCAACTCACAAGTGCACGCCCACAGCCACACTCACACACACACACACACACACACACACACACACGCACACACACACACACACACACACACACACACACAAGCACACGCACGCACCACTTGGAGACCGATGGACTGGACCTCGACCGACTTCCCGCAATGACGCGTCCGGCCGACCGAGCAGTCAACCCGAGTGCGCTGCGCGCTGCGGGCGCCGTGCGTGGGCGTGCGTGAGACGTGCCCGAGAGCGCACGCGTCGCAGCCATCTGTTGCAGGGGGCGTTGGCTGCCATCCGCCGCCGCCTCCGCCGCCGCCGCCGCGGCCGGGGTGCCCAACCGACGCCTTGGCGCCGGCGGGCGTCTCGCCTCGCCTCGCCCCGCCTCGCCTCGCCGCGCCACGCCTCCTGATCCCTGTCGTCGTTGTGGTCCATGTGTAGAGAGAGAGAGAGAGGGAGCTGGCAGGCCAGAGGCCTGTAGACGCTACCGCCGCCGCGGACGGGGATGGCACCTCCGAGACGCAAATCATACGCCCGCGTTTTTTCCTCCAATTTGTTTTTTTCGCGATCGCGTTATTTTCGGCGCCACCAGGAGTGTTTGGTGGCCTTACTTCCGGGACCGGTTCTGGCGGAGAGGTTGAATAAAAACTGACATGACAGTGGGTCACGTCGAAGAAATATGGGAACTCACGCTTCAGTTATTTCTATGTGATATTTATCTGGTTTTCATTATTTAAAGTAATTACTTCGAAAATGAGGGTCCAAATTGTGGGAATTGTTAATAGTGTACAAAATAACAAGCTTTGTTTCATAAACTACGGTGTCAATTATTTATTAGTAACTTTTAAGCTTGAATGGAACTACATTACTTGCTAATATCTAAGCCACGAAACGTTAAAATATTTTATAGAATAATGAAATGTAGCTATTTGTATCCCAAAAAGTATTGTATAATAATTGTATTTATTAAAAACACTAGTCAATTAAAATTGAGATTTCGTTTGAATGTATTTATTAAATATTTCGTTTTTCTTAGTTTATAAATTAATTTTCCTTTTCATGCTGGTTTGAAAGTGAAACAATATTTTGGTTGAATATGACACATATAATTCACTGTCAGTGTCAGTTTTTGTTAAGTACCGAGACCATTGAACCAAACATTTACATATTTTAAACTAAAATCATTCTTAAAATTAATTTACTTTTTAAAATATTTAACACTATTTCGCTGGACTCCCAATAAACATATTTTCAATGTTGCAATCCCTTAGTTTGTAGGGTATTTAGGGAAATAGAAAAGCAAATTTGATCCCTCGCGATTTAACCCGTATGTTTGCTGTTACGGCTTTAATACCGTTTTAGCAGTTGAATGTAACTCAATGTAGTATATAGATGGTCGATTGAGCGGTCCGAGGCTTGGCCGCAAAGCATGCCACAAATACCAACATACAGTTTATTCGGAGAGGCGGGCCACGACTACTGACCGAAATGTTCCACCACGAAGTGGTTAGTCAGGTCCGCTATATCGCACATTCAGCAGTTGCATCCGAATTTCCCATAAATCGCCGGAGTTTTAATGCGGAAAGAATATTTGTTCTGGTTCGACATTTTCCACTTGATTTGTGGATGTTACTACGTTCCGGTAATCTATCTATTCTACGGTATAATATGCAGTATTTTTCAATCAACTTAAACTTAGAAGCTGCATTAAGGAAGTAATATTTCAGGAAAAGTTTTGTTTTTGCAGTGAAACTTGCAAATATCCGGAAAGTTAAAACGTTTAGTTTTTCGTTGTTTCTGAGATTGATAACTTACTTGGCTTTGCATATTCGTTAGTACTACGTGATATTTTTAGTTATTTATTTTATCTTGGTGTTAAAATAATATGTTTGTTAATGGGATTATTCACAAAATAGTTCACAGTCGAAAATAATGTGAACTAAAACACCAAAATACCAAAATACCAATTTCGTACGTAAATGAATGTGACATTTAGCTCGGCATTAGGTGACAGTGAACTGAAACATATAGATTCTCTTTTTCGATTCACTCAATTGCGATTTCACTAAATTGATCCGAAAATGTATAAATATTTTGTGAGTTGAAAAGTGTAATTAATTTACAACGAGAGAAGAGGTATATGAATAAGACACTTATTTTGATAAATTGAAAGAAGTGGAAAATGTCGCATCAGAACAGATAATTGGGAAATCCATGTACAAATGTTTTGATTGAAGAAGCGATTGAACTGCGAAAAAAATTGAGAACAATAATGAATGCTACATCGTTACCAAGCATGGTGTTAAATCGATGTTTTCGTAGATGGGATTGTTTTTCGTCTGTTTCGTTGACATTTCCGATTAGGAAAGTTACAACTCTTTAATAGTCATACTGTGCTTTTACCATGATGCAAGGAGAAGGGTCTAACATTGCAGTACTATCATATACCACTCACGGGTCACAGGACGCATAGGGTCCTGAGCGAGAGGGAGTTTTTGAAGGGACCACAGAGGGCTTTCGATTACTCTAATCGTTACATTAAAGTTCCAAATTAAAGACGTTATTTCAAACGAGAGTGTCCACGCGGTGAGTAAAACAAGTTAACAATGAGCCGTGTTATACGAACGGTGAAGTCCCTTAGATGGAAAATAAATAAAAAATTAAGAAATGAATAAATAAAAAAATAAAAAACTGCTAATAAATATAGTATTTGATTCAGATTTCAAATTTTTGACATGGCATTATTTTTAAATGTCCTACAAAAATAATGCAATTATTTGAAGCAGATTGTGTACGTATATATTATATTTGTTATTTTTGTATTAAATTCTTACAAGAAAAATTTTTTAATTTTGATTGCTGATTAGAGTTCCTTAAGATGTTAATTCGGCGCAGCACGAGATTAGTTTCTGGATCAAGCAAAACTTCTCCATCTTGTCTTTGCATCATGGTGTGCACCCGTTCGATGTATCGATACCTCGCGCCGTCGATCGCCGATTCCAAAGCCATCCCCGCCGCGCGCAGGCCCTCCCCGTGTGGAGTCGCCCGGCCAGACGCTCCTCATGTCGATCCCGCCACCGCCGCCTGCCTCCTGTGTGCCTTTAGTTCTGTGTTGCAGTGCAGTCTGCATCTCCATGTTGTCAGTGGAGTAATTCAGTCTGTTTCTGTTTGTTCTGGCCGTGGCGAACGCAGACTCTGACGGGCTGTTCGAGGCGTGTAAGTGGTCCGGAGTTCGAGGCCCGCGGCCGGGCGAGCATGCGCCGCGGGCCACAACGCCTGATTTTTTTTTTTTGACTGCTGACTGCCTGCCCTTTGACTCCCTCATATCCTTTCATGTTCAGGCCACGGTCTTGCTTTTTTTTGTGTGGAGATGCTGATTTCTCCCCGGCCACTGTTTTTTACTCTGTCTTTCTTGTGTGTGCTATGCCCCTCTACTGGGATCGGAGGTTTCGTAGGGGTGGCGAGAGCGACCAAAATATACTTCTCTTTCCTGAATCCGCCTTTTGCCTGTGTTAAAACCTTTTCCCTTGAGACTGCATGTTTCGTGTCAAATTTATTGCGTGTGTTACCTGAACTTGTTTCATGATATGGAATGTGGATCCATAAGGGTGTATTGCATTTCTACACAAACATGAACAAAGACATGCTTATTCATTTTTATTGTTCACTGAAGTACTTACACATATGATAAATGGTTTAAAAGTTCGATAGTGTCGAAACAATGAAATATCGTGTTAAATGAGTACAATTCAATAATTCAAGAACAGCATTCACGATTATGTTATGTGGGACTTAATGTATTTGTAAAATGATCTGTCTATGCAGGTACAAATCATTACTCATCTTTGTACAGTATGAATAATTCCAAATACTGAATGTAAGTTTTACTCCTTGGGAAGTATTGATTAACATCCCGACTCATAAAAATTGTGTTAATTGCGGAATATGAAATGCAAGCCTTGTTAGTGCTTTCATAAATAAGAAAGTAAAATGTTTGCCATTGTTCGTCTTTTCAGTCGCTGAAGAATGTAACTACGTCATTTACACGGCACATTGTTAGGTTTATCTTTCAAAGTTTGCTTACTTCGAAACAAAAAATGCAACAAGTGTCTTTATGAAAAACGAGTCGAAATTAAAACTCGTCAAAAGAGTTGTAAAAGTGTAGAAAAACTCATCAAAATTCTGTTTGTTTACAATCTTCATCCAGGGAACTAATTTCACTGCGCGATTACGCTTTTACAGAACATCAACCAACTTTTTAACCAGCTTTCTGTATTCGAGTTGCAATAGATCTTTCACGACTTCGCAGTTTGCATTATCTGGCTGATGCAAACACCTTAGAGGCACGCCTCCACATCACCAACCGCTTACGTCGCGAGTGCGTGCACCCACTCGGGGGCTCATTGGGTAAAAGCGCCAGTCTCTCCAACATTCACTTGCAATTGTCATCTAGAACTGCACATTTCTTTAACAGTTCCTCTCCGAAATTAACGCGGCCGTATTTTTCTGCTCGGCGCGCGCGCGCGCGCGCGCAGTCGTCCTCTTTTGTTTACGACTCGCGCTCCAAGTATCTGAGACAATCGAGCAAATCATAAAAATCTTTTCCGAGGTCTCCTCGACTGATGCGTACCATACTTTTGGAGGAAAACTCTGGACCGCCAGCCCTCCCCCGATCACCCCCCCTCCCCGAGCCTCCTCATTCTCTCCACGCACTCGTAAAACGCAAAAGTTTTGTATATTGTTCCGTCGGGCGAGCCATCTTCCTTATCTTTAGCTCACACCATAAATTTTACGGAAATTTTATCGCGGGGAGGCCCCTGTGTGCATTACTCTGGACGCTCTTCAGGACGACGGAGGCGCCCTCCAAGCGGAATGCGCGGGTACTATACCCTTCAGAGCGGAGTCAAGGGTGGGCTTAGCGGGCCCCGCCCTCGCCCGCCCGGCGGCGGCTCGGGCGGCGCCACGCCCTTTAACGGAGCCCTCTCGCTCGCTCGCTCGCCCGCTCGCTGGCGCTCGGCGCCGCCCTTTGTTCGTCCCGCCGGGCGAGGGGACGCCTTTGACGCGCGCGGCGGGCGAGCCGCGCTGTGGGCCGCAAGCCAGCTTTCGGAGGGCCAAAGCGATCTCAGAGGCGTATCTAGGCACTCCGGTTATAGTGAACTCGGATATAGTGAACAAGCCAGCTTTCGGAGGGCGAATGCGATCTCAGAGAAACAGGCGTATCTAGCAACTCCGGTTATAGTGAACTCGGATATAGTGAACAAGCCAGCTTTCGGAGGGCGAATGCGATCTCAGAGAAACAGGCGTATCTAGGCACTCCGGTTATAGTGAACTCGGATATTAGTGAACAAGCCAGCTTTCGGAGGGCGAATGCGATCTCAGAGAAACAGGCGTATCTAGCACTCGGTTATAGTGAACTCGGATATAGTGAACAAGCAGCTTTCGGAGAGCGAAAGCGATCTCAGATCGTGGGGTCGAGGCGTATCTAGGCACTCCGGTTATAGTGAAACTCGGATATAGTGAACCAGCCAGCTTTCGGAGAGCGAAAGCGATCTCAGGCCGTTGGTCGAAAACAGAGGCGTATCTAGGCAACTCCGGTTATAGTGAACTCGGATATAGTGAACAAGCCAGCTTTCGGAGAGCGAAAGAGATCTCAGATCGTGGGGTCGAAACAGAGGCGTATCTAGGCACTCGGTTATAGTGAACTCGGATATAGCGAACAAGCCAGCTTTCGGAGAGCGAAAGCGATCTCAGATCGCGGGGTCGACACAGAGGCGTATCTAGGCACTCCGGTTATAGTGAACTCGGATATAGTACACCCTCGATTATTTAGTTAGTTAGTGCCTTATTTTTCGTGGCGAGACTCGGGTCTTTAGGCACCCTCTTCCGTCCGACCACGCAAATTTCGCTACGCTCCTTTCACCATCTAGCTGAGAAAGAATGTAAAAAAGGATTTGAATTTAGCTCAGAGGCTTCTTTTAGGTTTGAGGATCTTTGACATGTAGTAAACCTACATGGGACTACATGGGCCGGCTTTACTTCCCCTCCGAAGGAAGGCGTACGAAGGATTTTTTCGTCCTTAAAAATCCACGGCCTCGATCGGGTTTGAACCCGCTTGGATATAACAACCTGATACACTGCCCGTTATACCATCGAATCCGCAAATCGGTTATAGTGAACTTAAGTCACGGGTCCCATTTCACTTACAGTACAAATAAGCATAAGAAGATTCGGCTTATAGTGAACCTTGAACCTCGGCTGTAGTGAAATTAAGGAAATAAGTCCTTGGAAATTAATTGAATCTCGTATGTGATTAGGCGATTAAAGGGCCTTCGGGAGTGTGATGTAGTATTCCAACAGTGCAAGAGGCATTAAAAGGTCTCACGACTGCATTACAATACTTAGAGACAGAGGACAATGCAGAATCAAGTTTCGAGAGCACGAACTCTGGAGAAGGATCTAATGAAAAATGTACGAAGCAAACAATTAAAAATAATTATTTTTTTACGTACAAATAAACATATTGAAATTTTCATTTCGTGCTCTTAATTAATTTTGCCCTACATTAATAAGACCTGTCATTGTCGAGAAATTCCATTTAATTTTGACATCATCGGATAGAGTGAACCTGTGATATAGTGAACCAAACATGTTAATCCCCAGACGTTCACCATAACCGAAGTCGACTGTATTCCTGCGCTCATGGCAAGTATCGAATTTTCGCCGCTGACAGGATACTTCAAATTAGGGTTGTTATTATTTGTTTAAGCGAGTATACACTAAATAGCGCCCCTCGTGAGTGACGGCCATGGCACGTGGCACGTCTGCCATACCGTAGATACGCCTCTGGGTCGAAAATCGCGCGGGGCGAGTTGCTTCGTTTGAAACTGTTTCGAAGTAAATCGAGAAATAACCTAAACAAGGATCTTGACCCATAAACAATAATATAATAATTAATAACGCGGTGTTAATAGTAAATAATCATAACACCGTGGTAACGGACAATACAGGCCATAACCATAGAGGTTTAAACAACTTTCACTGTTTGGAGTAGAAGAAACGTTAATACCACTATATACCTCTAAAAACTTTCGCTTTTTTCACAAAGTATTGGTGGAATAGATATATTTCATTAGGATACCACCATTCAGCATAATGAGCGAAAATTTGTAGAAAGTCCAAATTGAAATTTATCCAAATGTCAATTAAATACGTGTACGATTATTTATGCCTGAGATACTGAAATAGGAATAATACAACTACAGCAGGAAAACAGTAATATATATTATTAAATGAAAGGCTTATTCAGAATATAAATGTCGTTTTGTATACGAATCGGAATCGTATGGTCTCAGAAGTATCAGGACCATGGAATAGAGAAAAAATGACGTAATTATTATTAAATGGGAGGATTGTTTTGAATAGAGCCGAAGAATTGTTTAGTTATTTTTTATATAATTATATTATCGGATGCAATTTTCTTCTAGTTTTTTTTTTGAAAGCGCAGTGCGTTTTTAATTTTTATTTTGATGCCCGAAGAACACGTGTTGTAATATGAGAGTTTTCTCTTAGATGCTTTGGGTTTTAATAGCTTCTCTGTTTAACAATTTTATTTCAAACTTATAATTTGTTCAGTTATGAGTAGTTTCTCGAAGTGATCATCACAGTTTTTAAACATACCATGCTGCGATATCTTCCTTTCATCGAAGCCAGAAACATTTGAAAAGGGGTGTCAGATAACAATACGCGGTAATTAGATACCGTGTTAAAAAGCATACCGATATTTACGGCCTTCATTTTGCTTCCAAATGTAACAGCCATCAATCTTTCGGTGCACATGTTGCAAACTCACTCATGCAAAGAAGATACCATCATAACAAGCGCTTTCACAATGAGCCAGCCACCTGACGCTGTTGCCAACTAAGCAATGGAAGCTACAACTTGCAATACTTCAACTAATGAGGTGTCTCTTAAAGATTTTTGGAACGTGTGTTAACTGGGGAACCTTCTCAGTTGTAAATAAGAATTAAGATCGATTTGTGAAAAAGAAAGAAATAAAGACGCATTCCGAGGATTGACAAAATAAAATGAAACAAACTTTGTGGCCTTTATATTTTAGAATTGTTATTCAATGTGAACAATAAGGGTTTGCGAACAGATAATCAATACATAAAGTGATACTGTGTTGGAAATTAGAGAACCCACATCAAAATCGAACATAATGTTAGAGAACTCGGTAAATTTCCATTACACTTTTAGATCTCTATTTTCTTCATTTGTGGACATTTTTTTGGAAAAGCTAATGAAATTAAAATATATATTTGAATGGGGGTTTTTGAAACGGAAGTACACATTTTCAAACCTTCCTTCCAATAGTCTTATAAAACCTGTATTTTCAGTTACGTTTAATGTGGAATCATTAAAACAATTAAAACTACAAAGTTTGAACATTCATTGAATTTATTCCACTTTCACATTCATTTCAATTTCTCGGTATGATGTTGCCTTTTAAATGAACAGCGAAAATTATAATTTAAGAGGTGCTAAGAGCGCTTGCTATTTCACAATATTGTCCTTATACCGATTACATTCCAGTAGCAGTTACAGAAGAGAATATTTAAGTCACTGTAAATCGTTTCCCTTTAATATTTGCCGTTGTGGACAAACATTAAATGTCTTATAAATATCATTGGAGAAATGAAACAGCTGAATGAAAAAGCGCATTTGTCTACCAGAAAATGAAATTGAAGTCTCAAAAGACACTTCTGTGTATCCATCGTGATTCATTTTCAAATAACGAAAAGAAAGTAATACAAAGCAAATTAACTTAATGTTTTTGCAATATAGACAACAGGATAGACGAGTAATGTAGTAAGGCTAGCAAATTGAAGAAAACCAAAATAAAACTATTTTTTGGACCTAATAGATTCATAACATCCACAGTGAACTACATACCAAAAAGGGGTAAATAAGAACACATTCGTGAACTTAGGAAGTGCTTACTAAACTGAACAAGTCTAGAAATCTAATCTCCCGCTAACAAAGAAAACTCGAAGCATATGTGGGGGTCGGGGTGGGGCTTTTGTCTCCCATTTTCGGCTCACTGTTCATCCTCCCCCCCCCCCGCGACTAGTCCCCGTCCTGAAGGGCTCACCCTCCCCGCCGGATTGAAGAGCGAAAGTAGCGCGCCCTTTGTGTTCTTCCCGAATGGGGGCGCCAAGTACGAGCATTAGGGAAGTCTGGACAGCCGGTCGGCCGAACGGCCCGGCGGCTTCGGCAGCCCGGTCGGCAAGTCGGGTATAACTGAAGAAATCCAGGAAGCGGGGGGTCGTTGGGAGCGATAAAAGGTAATCTTGGAGCCGGCATTTTATCTTGCTAAAACATTTCCTCAGGCGAGGCACCGGCGAGGAAAATTTCGTTTCTGCTCGGCGCTGTCCTTTTCTTTTTCGACTCCGAGGAAAGGGCCTCCTGCAGGCACTTGGGCGCGGAAAGGAATTAAAATGGAAGAAACCTGAATGCTTAATTAGGTCGAGTGGAGAACGCTTTGAACTCTCGCCTTTTCTTGGACCGCTCGCCTTGTTTCATGGGTGTCCTACTGATTTAGATTTTACAATGCTTGAACTCCCCGGGGAAATGTCTTGCAGTTCCAGGTGACGGTGAGAGAATCTCTGGGAAAACTGGGAATGAAGTGAGACGAACTCTACAGACCTCATCAGATTGAACGAACGACGTTACAGCGCTAGTCTTAAAGCAATCTGTGAGAACGTAGAAGAAGGAAGTTGAGAGTTTTTGTTGCGTGTCAAAAACTTGCGTTAGTAGTATTTATTATTTTATAGAAACAATTCAAGTTCTCAAGTTTAGAAAACAGATATTCTCAGCATCCAGTATTTGCTCTGGATACGTTGCTGGCGTAAGAGTCGATTTTTGGCAAGCCAATGGAAGCAGTTTTCCGTAGTGGCAGCAAAATTGACACGAGCATTTTCTGCTGACTTGTAAAATCGAGCGAAGCCTACCAGAAACGATGCATGTGCGGTTTTGCTTTCGTTGTGCCTAAATTATAGGCCCATTTGCGATATTCGCAGGCCCAGAGTTAAAAAATTGTTCCTGCCGGAGAAACGCGAAGCTCTGGATAAAACCGGTCGGGTAAAGATACTTAATCAGTTCTCGCTGTAGGTAAGAAACCAGATCTGGAATGCGGTTCGCTGTTCTAGTCCTACCGCCCCTTTTTCTCTCGACTTATCTTTTAATCTTACGCCCTGTTCGTTATTTTGAACAAGGGAGTGTTTCAGTTTCCAACAAATGTAGATTTAGACTCTTCGTAATGTATAAAAACTATTAAAAAATTATTGCAACATAATTGTATTCTTTAAACGTTATGGAAATATTCGTGCTATTTTAAAATTGCACTTTTATATGTCTTCTTGCTTTTCGCCGTGAGAACTTGTTTTAATACATAAGTGTGCGAGTTTTCTGAGTAGTTACATTTCCAAATCCCTTCGAGAATAACACAAGGGAACCATATTCATCTAGAGAAAGGCCCATTATTCACTTTCCGAAAAAAGCCATCTTGTTTACAAATACGTATCACTTACCTACAAAAACATTCCATGAATTCTAAAAATATTTTCGTATTTGGTGGTGGTAACATTTCTCTTTTCATGAACGAAAGCAACCCAACATTTTATGAATTTCACTGTAGTGCTTTACATACGTTTGATCTTAATGAGAGAGCCATTCGTGCATACGCCTGTTTTACTACACTTTTGAACATTTAAATCTGTTTCTGCGCGCGTATTCATCACGTCACAACTATACGATTCAATGTCCTCAGAATTCATGAAATGCTTCTGATGCATAACTGCATACTTATCATCTGTTCATACGACGTAAATAGACACTGCAATGAAAAGGAAATGTATAAAATATTTGATGCTGTTCTTGAAACCAAACAATAGTGACAACACGAGGGATGCATGCATCTCTTAATAGGTTTCCAGTTTGTCGACCACTTGGTAGCTCCCGAAACCACACACGCAAGAAAGGGAAACAGTGTTTACTCGACGACACGAAACATCTTCCCCGGCCTTTGTCCCTCGCCCCGCTGCTTCCCCTACTTCCCCTCCACTTGCCTCCCTCTTTCCCCCCTCGCGCGTCGCCACCGACGAAACCCTCCCGGTCGCCCGCGAAGAGGGGGATGATGTTTGCTGCCCTCGCGGGGGCGTGGCCCCGGGCCTCTGTCTGGCCTTTGCACGTCGCATGCGTGAGTGTTCACTCACCCTCTGGGGCGCTCACCCTCTTGGACACACTAACCGCCTGTGCGCACGAAGTTTGAGAGCAGATCTGTCCGACTTCGCTCTTATCACGCGGCGTGCGAAATTCGTTGCAGGGGAGTGATGACGTTTGGACCGGTGACGAGGACAATGATACTACGCATGAAATGAATAAACTATGAGTTCTGTATGCTCCAATATGTATTTGAGACTGTCAATTTCTTAAGAAATAAGAAATAATTATAACTTAATTTTTTATTGCACAATTATTTCTTATTTCTTACGAAATTGACTGACTCAAATATGTATTGGACTATAGTACAACTAATATTCAATTATGAAAACAGTCATAACAGTAAGGAGAAATGAATAAAATTTTAAATTGTAGGAGAGTTCGCACGAGGTGTCTGCGTTCTCGACGACCGTTACAGTGCGAACGCGGGAAAACTCGTGCGAACTCGAATACCCCGACGTACACCCTTCAGCGCACAACATGTCATGAGTTAAGCTGATAGGTACGTGCGTCAATTTCATGCGAGTACAACGGAAAAACGCGAAGGATTTCTTGTTCCGCCTGTCTAAACGCCACTGCTCCCCCCCCCCCAGCGGATTTCGGCTGCGTTCGGAGGAGAATAGGCGAGTCGGATAGGCCTGATTGAGAGTGTGCCTGAAGTTTGACCTGGGTGCTTGCGCACTAGCACGGTGTTGCACGAGCATGCTCTCGCCCTTCCCGGAGGAACCTTCTTCTCTTGTTCGATGCCGTCGCGTGCGCCCCACGCACTGCGTGCGTGTCGCCCGCGCTCGTCGTCCACGCGCGTGGTGTCCACGCTCTTCTTTCGCACAACACGCTTCATTTTTTTTTGGCGTACACTCGCGCGCGTGCGGTGCTTTTGCGACGGCGCCGCGCGATCGCTTTTTGTCACCTGATTCGGAAACCTCACCCTTTGGTGTTCTTTGTCTTCTGTGTATTGTAATACCTTAAATGGAATCTGTTTACTGAAAAGGGTGATTAGGAAGTTTTTGCCACATCGAACGGTAAGCACTATCGATCTTCTGCTCATGCGCAGTTCGAGTTTCGCATCACTTTAGTGCATCTGCGCACGCGCAGATGGTCAATAGTGCTTCACGTTCGAGGGTGCAAAAACTCGATATTGACAATAAGTTGTGACGAATAATGGGGAGAGGGTGGTTTCCTTAAATCATTAAGCATTGAAAGGTGAGATACCTTGTGTGATTGTTTTGTATTAATATATTTGAATAGTGCATATATGTGAATTATGCTACATTAATTAGTTCGGAGATATTCAATGAATTGTAGAGACATTTCTGTTTTCATTTTCTATACTTTATTGTTTTCTGTTTTGGATTCATAATTCAATGAGATTTCTTCGTGTATAATATAAACTAAGGCACAAAAGGGTCCAGTACGAATGTGTCCTCAATTGTGACTACGATTTAAGAAGGGAATTTAATTCATTAATCATTTTAAAATCTGACTTTACTTAGCAGTGTAGCTTGGTGTACTAAGCAGTGTAGCTAAGGTGTAAGCAAAGTAATACGAAATTTCTTGGACCGGGCAACGTAGTGAAGATGTCTTTTACTACTTCTTTTACAACATATTGAAGATGCTGTCTTTTACTGCGAGTTTGGAATGTTTACGTTTGTTGACGATTTCGCAAAGAAAATATTCTGTGTAAAGTAATTTTATGTTTCAGGCGTTTAAATCATGTAAATCAATTAACTTTTAGGTACAATTGCTCTGGGGGAAAACCAGGTAAGTGACATTATCGTTTATCATATTGTTCTAGCAGGGTTTATAATTTTTCATATAAAGCTACTCTGTCATTATTATTTCTGTCCCAATTTTACATATTTGCTGTATTATTTCAAATTAAGATCAAAACTTACATATACTTTGTTTCCGTCACTTACCTGGTTTCTGTCCCCAGCGCCTCAATTACGGATAAAATATTACATTGCAGTTTTGAAAACAACAACAACATAATCTTCTGTGTATAAGTGTGTTCCTTGTTCGAAAGATGCCACAATATAGCCTCTTTATGGCGTTCCCCTCGACCCAAACGTGTTCACTTAACAGGAAGGCCACTTTAGTTAGTTGCATATGTTTTCGTAGTCCACGTGTAACCTTCCTCATAAATTAAAGATGGCGTCTCGGATAGTGCTTCTTGTTCATGAAACAAGTCGTACCACGTGCGCGCGCACTAATTTGGACACGATTCAACGACGAGGGCGTCAAGCCTTGACGAGACCACACGTTAAGATGGAGGAGCTAACCTCAGAATGCAAGCACAAGCAGTTCGCCTGTGCACTCCCCGTTTCGGTAGAGATATATTGCTTTCGTTTCGGACTCGCGTGCACAGAAAGAGTTGACTTTTCTCTTGTTGGGGTAACATTTGCGTCGTCAGCTGATATTGGATCCAGAAGTGGTGAATAAACTTACAGCTAATCGGCCGGGCATTTAATATTTTCTCGGTCCAGTGTCGTTTGCGACTGAATTCTATTTGTGAGTTGCTTTTTTTTACTGATACGAAAGTAGGAATATTGAGGTAGAATACAGTTTTTTAAAGCGACAAGGTCGAAATCCTTGGATACTGAAGGCAATTAGAGATTAATATTTTGCTTGCATTTATTGAATTCATTCTCTTAGGTAATACTGAATATAATGTTTAATGTTGAATGTTGAACATTATTGAGAAGAGTAGGAATGTTAGCATAGTTATAATCATTATTAAAGTAATATTAAAGTTATTCTTCAACTGATTATCAGGTTTGCACATCATCACGCAGATATTGAGCAAATGGCCATCCAAGTATGGTATTTGTGATATCGGCATTGTGTCGTTCAGTACTTTTTGTAATACAATCGAATACGATAACAATAATATTAATAAGAAATACCAATTCTTGGAGGAGGCATACTCCTTTACCATCTCAGATTAATGAGACAAAAAACATAAGACGTTCTGCTTTCAGAATTCAATCATGCTTCAAGTTACATAAAATAATGAAAATAACTACGTATGAAATAAAGCGGGAAGTGCAGTTTGATTTAAAACTGGCATAATTCCCTAGGTTTGAAATAGATTATTTAGTGATTCATGAATTCTCCGCAATATTAAGATAATATTTTGAAAACCCGAACAATCACGGTGTGCATATTCTTATTCCATGAGAGCGATGTCTCAGTAACGAATGAGTCTTTTGTTTTATCAAGAGAAAACCACGTTTTGCCGCTTATTCACGTGTTTAGTTTGTAACACAAATGTTTTATCAACTGAATGAACTTGACTTCGTCAGACTCGCGGTTACACGTTCCTTGGCGAGATAAAACGTCCGTGTGAGATAGGCGGGAGGAAGGAAAGCGAATTCCGTGGAGAAAGGCGGTTGAAATTCCTCGGCATTTGCGGCGTGGCGACTCCGGGCTTTGAGCGCCCCAATCATTCTCTTTTAGGGTATTGAACTTCCTTGAGCTCCTTCGTTAAAGGGAGCGTGGCCCTTTCTTCCCGGGTTTCCGAGGAATGCTCTGATCGTTTTCCTGAGATTTTCGCCCAAAGCCCCAAAGGAAAGTACATGGATGTTCAATGCCTGTTCGTTGGATCGTGCCGACGAGGAATTAAAGCAAATGAGACAAAACGAAAATTTAATTTTCGTATGATGAATTATAATTAGAGGGCGGATCTTAATGAAATGTCAATTTTTTTTGTTCACTTTAGAACAATGCTGTTTAGTATAGAAATTAGTTTTTTGTGATGACAAAAGGAAATGACCCATTTTTATGACATTTTTGTTGTTGCATTTTTCGTCGATTTCCAAGTCGTATTTTATCGTTTTACGTCCATTTTAATGCATTTTCGCTGATTTAATTGATTTTAATATATTTCTAATGGTACTTGCTTCAAACAATATTTGCGAGATGCAACAAATGTTCAACACAGATTTTCTGAGTAGCTTGTACGATTTCTTCACTCGAATATTGTAATGTCAGCCATAGTGAGTACTACGCAATGTAAGGTTCCTGTGACGCCTATTGGCGCCATTGTGAGTTCGGCCGATTTCGCGATTAATAAAGGTAGAGATTTTCTTTTCAAGAACAGTCCAAACCAAACGAAGGCAAGCTGAGTTTACTTGAAGAAAAGGAAGAAGCCTCGATTACATGAGTAACATATCCAACAGCTTGAGTTGTGCATCTGAAGTGGTTGTGATCATTTTTACGTCATTTTTCTTTATTTATAGGGCATTTTAAAAACATTTTATGAGCCTTTTATTCATCATTTTTGGCAATGTTTTAGGTCTTCAAAATTCGCCCCCTTAATTATAATAGGGAATTTTTATCATTTGAATCAGAGGGGTTATTCATCAGTAGTTTTTGTTGTTTTCATCGCATACTTTCTTAATTGGAAAACATTTTACTATATAAAAATTAACCCACAGGGGAAAAAATGAAATGTTAATGGGCGTCGCTTTGTCCTTTACAAAACCCAGCGCCATGTCTTTCTCTCGCTTCCCAGAAAGTCTAAATAAGAGAATTTCTGAGCAAGCACCCGAAACACAAACGTATGTGGCATCTACGACAGCAATTTATGCAACCTTTGATAAAAGAGACCCTTTATCGCATTTTCATTCAACGAGTAAGCGCTATTTTGTGGCAGTGTATGCTCGACGACAACAAAAAAAAGGGGGGCGAGTGCCGAAAGGGAAATTTGCCGGAAATTTAAGCGTGTGGGGCGAAGGAAACGAGCCACTTTCGGCACCCCTGACCTACCCCTCCGGCTGCGGCAACGGCGCCGACGCTTATCACCGGTTCTGCGTTTGAAGATAACGAGCAGTTTCCGGCGCTCGTCCTAGGCGGCACCGCGCCCCCCGCCCTCGCCCTCGCCCAACCCCGCGCCTGCCTCGCCGCCCGCCCGCCCGCCCCCGCCCTCGAGCTCTATCTCTTGTTCGGGCCCCGCCCCGTCCCCGATCTGCTCCGTCCAGGCTCCGCCCCCACCCCTCTTCAAGCCCGCTCTCCCCTTTCCCCAGTGGCGTAACGTAGTGGGGGTGGCAAGAGCGGCTTTTAGGGTGCGGCAAAAGTTCTCGATAAGTAATAATAACAATATCTTGTAAAAAGTTGTACCATTTCATTTCATATTTTTGTCGCACCTAAGATTCGGGCCGATTGAAGGAAGCACGGCATCTTTCATGTCTAATTCTGTGACGACTTCTTTAAATGAATGTGTCATAATGACATATTGCTCATTGTAGCGTCTGGTAACACGGTCTGTACTGACTTGTAGGGATTATTTATGGTTAATATTCAGCGAGAGTGACTTCTATCATATAAAGAATAGTGTTCTCTCTTGTATTCAATTCAAAGAAATTGTATTCGTAATTCAAAGAGTTTCATTGTTGAATCCTGAGTCGTCCAATTCACATTAACTTAATCGTATACGTGGATGCGCCTCCCAAACTGTGATTTTCGTGCTCAAAGTACGTATAATGATTGTTAAATTATTGATCTTTCTTGAAAATTGTAGTGTTCGTATGCGTATAATTCGACTATGTATTTTATTTATATAATTGCATATTTGACTACCTACTACGTTGCTCAAGTTTGTATATTTTAGTCTTTTAAATTCAAATTCCTAAATAAGGGGCGGCGAAATTTTTCTCCGCCCCTGATGGCTGACACCCATGCAACGCCACTGCTCCGCTCCCACCCCTCTTCAAGCCAGCTCTCTCTCCCCGGCCGCTGCGCCCGCTGCGCCCTGTTCCGCCCCCGCGCCGCCCCCGCCCCTCTCCCGCCCCGCGCCGCTCCCGCGCACCACCGCCCCGCCCCCGCCCCGCCCCCGCGGCGCCCCCTCGCCGCCCCTTCGCCGCCCCCGCGCCGCCCCCTCGTCGCCCCCTCGCCACCCCCTCGCCGCCCCCGCGCCGCCCCCTCGTCGCCCCCTCGCCACCCCCTCGCCGCCCCCGCGCCGCCCCCTCGCCCCCCTCGCCGCCCCCGCCCCGCCCCCGCGCCGCCCCCTCGCCACCCCCGCGCCGCCCCCACGCCGCCCCCTCGCCGCCCCCTCGCCACCCCCTCGCCGCCCCCTCGCCGCCCCCGCGCCGCCCCCTCGCCCCCCTCGCCGCCCCCGCAAGGCCCCCGCGCCGCCCCCTTGCCGCCCCCGCGCCGCCCCCACGCCGCCCCCTCGCCACCCCCCTCGCCGCCCCCACGCCGCCCCCGCGCCGCCTCCGCGCCGCCCCCGCGCCGCGCCCGCCCTCACCCCGCCTCCGTCCCGCCCTCATCCTGCCCCGCGCCGCCCACTTCCGCCCGACAGCGGCCGGCGACCGCCGCTCCGCGTGATGTACGCGGCTCGGGGCCCGGGTCAAGCTCTCGCAGATCAGAGGACGTGGGATTTAGCGCCGTGTGATACCGTGCATTCGCCGCCGCGCTGTCCCGGTCCGGCGGTCGCTTTAAGAAAAATACTTGTCGAAAGAGCAACAAGAATGGAAATGATCGGGGTTCAAACATTTATTTCCATCAGTGAAGGAAATTTGATTCTAATTGTTTTTGTTATTGATGGTCGCATCAACTTCTAAATCATTAGCGACCACTACTGGATTTTAATTTCTGTAGTATCTATGAGGATGAAATGATATGGTGATAGATAAGAAAGATGAACAAAATATCATTAGAAATTGGCCAAGGATAATGTAACAATATATAAATCATATTCAATTTTGAACGTTTTCGCTGTTTCACCATCATACAGAAGTACACGTACACAAAATGTAATGTTTACAATAAATAGCAACCGTCACATCGACGTCAATGATAACCAAATCTGCACGCGATCTGTCTCATTTTTGAAAGCTCATTATTAAAACAAACATTGGCATGTTTACGTTCCTTAATAAAAGCATTCCCGAAAAATGGTTATTTGAAATTTCTAATAAATTCACAGAAATACCTGATTTTATGGAATCATCTTTGCTGTTTTGTGGAACAGAAAAATGGAGATGTTGGAGTGTTAATTAAAATTTAAAAAAATTGATCGTCTAAACTACACACTTTAAATCTTTAGCAGTTTTGAGCAATTACCCAAAAATTCTCTATTGGATAATCCGGTTCATCCATTCTGCGACATCTACCACTTCTTAAATCACTTAAACTGTGGCAATTCTTTTTGAGCTATTGGAAATTATAACTATTCTTAATTTTGATCCACTTATACCTTCGTACCAAATTCCACATATTTTCTTCTGACGTTTAACACTGAAGTTGTTTCCAAAATATATTTACGAGCTTTGGGTGACGTACGAGTATCTACTACATTGCGAGAGAGTGCCGGTTTCAACAGGGCGTTGCCAGAACTGGCCTCGTGAAATGAATATTCGATTTGATTATTTCCTTGGAGGTTCTGAAATTACGGTACATAAACAACAGTTCGTAATTCATTTGTTCCCAGGAATGAAAATGCACAATGCCATCGGCGGCTCATTAATGGAAGTGCCTTGAATTATGAAAACCCAGAGGTTTAAAGCTCCTCCGTTCTCTCATGCTAAAAGTGGATGACATTTGACATACTTTGAGGCTTCCTACGATTTCCATAGGTGTGCATTAATATTGAAAGAATTATGAAAATTTAGTGAAATATTTATTATTTGTTCTTAAGACATTTTTCTGAATAAATGATTTTTATCAATGGTTGGACTCATGATAAACCGTAGAAGCAGAATCAATTTATAAATATTAAAAATGGTTTCATGAATGGAAGAACTGATTATGAAAAATCTCATTCTTTTGAGGGTATTTTTATAAGGTTTTAGACAGACACAAGAAGCTCTTTCACTAGAGGTCACACCACGTGACCCAACGTCGCGTCATCGGGATGGGCACTTGAGAACTTGGCTTTCCAAACCTGGCGCGCTAATCTTGTCTTTGGATAAAGACCTTCTTTAGGTAGCAGCACACCCAGTCTACACAGAGTAGTCTCCACAAGGACGTGTTGTGAATATCAGATACTTCTCGTGCACCATACGCACCTTATTCCTTAGCTACCAATTCAAAATTCTAAACAAACCACTGGCAAAGGTGACTTGTGGCATCACCTGATGCTACTGCAGTGCCTCTGACCGGGAGGTCCTAGGGTTACACTCCCGACGGTGGCAGGATTTTCGACACTAGCTTGTCAGCTGGCTCGGGTTCAGCCACAGTCTGGAGGAGAATTCTAGCGGCCGGCAGCTCTGATAGGACGTTTTCCGTGTTTTGTTTTCGATCAATACCAGGCGAAAACAGGAACAGTACCCTAACAAAGGGGCCACTGCCACCTCCCGCGATACATGTACTAAACTTACAGGACTAACGAGAGCAGTTGACGCTCCCGGATCATAAATAAATAAGTCCAATCAAATGGGTTAGTTGAATGGTTATGGGTTTTCCGCTAGTTTGTCGCTTGAGGCTAGCGAGGGTGACAAAAGATGAATAGGATAATCATGACGCGCATGTGTTGTACTGTTTTTAGAGCCTTGTGAGAAAGATGTTTCGCATACTCTCCACGGTTCGTAATTTTCGCCCACTTTTAGTTAGGATGAACGGAAAACAAGGCCAAGAAACACTTTTTTGCGCTCGAAGTGTTTAAAAATATTTTTCCGTTCTTCATTAGTCAGAAAGTCAAAAATATGTAGGAAAGGAATATCAGGAATATCACGAAGCTTTCGAACCGGCGAGTGGATGTTGGATTTCATTTGAAACTAGGAGAACCGTTGTGAACAATGCTTCTTACCACTACTGCTCTAACCGCCACAGTTGTGGCTGCAATCGTCTGCCTGCCGTCTTTGTCTTTTGTCAGAGTATATGATTTACAATAAACTGTCATTAACACGTATTCCAAGGGACCGAAATAATCGGGTTCGTGTTATAAATTTTTTTTTGTATACCATCATTATAAACGACCCTTTTCGATACCCCGAATCGTGCATAATCCAGTATTTTATCGCACGCTACATGACGTCATCGCCATTATTAAACGCGACATGACGTCATGACGAACTTCTACTGTTCACAGAAAGACAGATCTGTAGAACTGGTTTCAGAAAGTAGACAAAATATTATTACTCTACCTTCTATTAAGAGATATTTCTCATCATCTGCTTCCACTAAAAATTTTCTCACATCATCTTTCGAAAATATCATAGATTTTTCAGCTTCATAGCCGACATTAGCTTGTTTCATATATAACTGAACTTTGTTATAAGCAGAGATGTCAATTCCATCTCTAATTTTCAGCATAGTCTTCAATTTTGAATGACTACACCACAAAGATAATGCCTTACATGTATGTAATATGCAGTACATGTATGTAAATGCAGTATACTGCAGACTTCAAAATAACATAAATTAGAAAATGAGAACTCGTCACTAGTATTAATCATAAAAAGTATGACAAACTTACCAACTCAGATATATATGCCAGAACAACTGTCTCGCATATAATATTTACATTATTTGTTTCCATCCACTTCCTAAATTTTATATATTCCTTCTCATACAATGCACTCGCCTTTTTAGGTATTAAACTTTCTTCTGCCTTCGAGTTTTTTTCTAAAATTACCATTGGTAACGACGCCATCTTTCATTCGAATGCGCGCGTGAATCGGCTCTCCGCTGTCACAGTTGTGACGTCATAATACCAACGTCCATGTTGCCAACTATAAAACTTTACTTACACTTACTTCGTTTCATTTATAACTTTATAATGATGTTATACAAAAAATAGCGTATGCAACTCGTTTATAATGTTCCTTTTTTGCACTCATAAGAAAATAGTCTATTACTAAACTCACTCCTTCGTCGTTCGTTTAGTAATAGACTATTTTCTTATTCGTGCAAAAAAGGTCAATATTATAAACTAATTGCATATACTACTAGTGTTGTCCGAGTATAATAAATGTAATATTACCGTAATCCCTCGCCGGGACCGAAGTTTTGTTCGTGTTAGGAGTTCGGTCTAATGAGGGTTTCGCGAACGCCCTTCTCAACGGGGCTCGTGACCTCAGAAGTGTGCTTACCAGTGTTAAAGAGATTCATTTTATAAGGTAGGAGGTGCAATAGTGACGTAATGTCATCGGCTACTTTAAAAAATCGAAGTACAAATGCCATGGGAATGGTTGGGCCGTTTTGGTTCCACCCAGAGCGCAGTCCTGCCAATCCCAAGGCCACAAGTTCCGAGTGGCGGTTCCGAGAAGGAGGCACGGGTCCATGCTCTTCCCACAATCCCAACATTTTTTATACAAAATTTTTATTTTTATTTTTTCTTTATCCAAAATAAACAACATATATACTTCTATAAAGATGCTGTGTCGATTTAAGTGTATACTTCGGTTTTTCTTTCTTGGCGCTCGGGGGAGTCAATAAAATGGAATATCTCACGGTATTTCGCGTCGTTCTCGGTTGTGCCGCTAGGAGTCGCGCACGATCGCGGCTGTATCGAGCAGTGCTGGCGATCATACGAAAATACCGTGAGATATTCCATTTTATTCACCCCCCCTGTGCGCCAAGAAAGGAAAAACGAAGTATAGATCAAAGCAGTTGTGAGTGTACATTAAAAAAAAATTCAAGCTAACAATAATTTTTTAAAGTATCTATGGGGAGTCGGAAGCGAAATGGGTCCCGTCCGCTGAACTGCTTTCAGGGTCCGTCCCTGCAAGTCTCGTGGGGCGGGTATTTCGGGCGGCGGCCGCGAATAGCTTCGGTGAAGAGGGCGCAGGCGCAGGCGCCTGGCGGCCGCTTAGGCGCTCGCTTATCTGCCGCCCACGCCCTCCAGACGCGCGCCTCCAGGCGGCGGCGCCTCCGGCGAACCCGCGTCTCCCGCCCTCGAAGGCGCTGCGAGCCGCGCGGTCATCGCCAGGTTCAAAGACGTTAGTTAGTTAGTTAATGCCTTATTTTACGTGGCGAGACTCGGGCCATCAGGCCCGCTCTTCCGTCTGACCACGCAAATTTCACTACGCTCCTTTCACCAACTAGCGGAGAAAGAAGGTATTATCTCGGGCGACGAAACAGGCGATTTGAACTTAGCTCAGAGGCGTCATTTAGGCTTGAGAATCTTTTACATGCAAGTAAATCTACTAACATGGGCCAGCCGGCTTTACTTCCCCTCCGCGGAAGGCGTTTTCGCCCTTAAAAATCCACGGCTTCGATCGGGTTTGAACCCGCGAACTTGGGTATAACAGTCCGGCACGCTAACCGTCACACCATATTACTCGTTCACTTTACATTTGCAGACGGAGCGCTGCGATCTGTTTATATGAGGTCACCGCCGACTGAATGAGAAACGCGCGTCTGCAGTAGATACTGACCGTTTAATATGATATAGATGGCGGTGAGCACCACACAGAACCCCGGCGGGGCAAGAACATAACCATTAAGCAGTAGATAAGTGTAAATAAAAACTATTGTTCGTGAATGTTGTGAATAGCGTGTGGTGTGATCTGTTTTATTGTATATTACCTTAATCATTTAAGGGCGCGACTCCAGCTCACTGTCAGAAAGGTATAATTCGACAGCTGCGTCCGTAACGCTTGTGTTGCCTTCAGAGACAGCTGATTGGTCAGATGCTGATTGACATCGGGACCATTCGTGTATTTTCGGTGTGTGTTCGGGCCTTCACTTTCAAAACAACATTAGTTCCTAATTCTGCCGTCTGCAAATGTAAAGTGAACGAGTAATACATGGGTAATTTTAATCTACCGAGTACGCCGTGCTAACTTCAATACATCAATAAAAGTACTGCCTTGGCTTTCAGTAGAATTCCGGGGAGGTTCACACTTCTTTTGATGCCACCCCCCCCCCAGCTGCTAGGACGCCCATCTGTGACGGGGCCGGAGAGGGCATGGGGGCCATGTCCTTTCACTAAAAAGGCCCAGCCGTTACCTTCCTTTATTTGACAAAATTGTTTTGCGAATTATGTAATTATTTAAAAAAATATTATATATTATCATATATACGCTGAAAAAATAATATACAATATAATAACAAATATTATTTAACAAAAACTTATGACGGTCTCCTCCAAAATGATCGGCTGGATCCGTCCCTGACACTGATTACTGTTTGACCCACTTGCGGGCTCCTGGAATCTGGGGTCACCAGAACGCGAGGCCATGGACGACGAACCCGGAGTCAGGGCACGAGTCCCTTGACTGGATACGTCTATGCCAATGGCAACTCGCGGCCCTTCGATTCTAGTAGATGCTGAGTCGGTACAAGCCGTTATCCATCGGTCGTCTAAGTTGGCATGTTCATTTGTAGGTTCTTTTAATCATGTAGAAGAGCCCCAATAATTCAGACGTTAATGCAATAACACGTTGCATGGGTATTTTTAAATGAACTGCTGCTAAACGTGGGCGCTGTCAGCTCTGTGAAAGAAATTTGAGAGGTGCTTGGAGGCAGTTGGCTATTCTGGGAAACCCTTCTCATTTTTGGGACACTTATAGTTGTAAGAAGCACCATTTTTTTCCTTTCTTTTTTCCCTAGGGCTTTTTCCACCCATCAGCCGCTTACCCCCTACGTCCCGATGGAACGCACATTTGACAATACACTAGACTCCAACACACTTGCGGGCTCCTCTGGTCTGGGCTCAACAGAACGCGAGGTCCTCCGCGACAACGTACATGAGAGACAAGGGACAAGCAACGATTCCCAAGGCGGGAGTCGAACTCGCGATCCTTCGGGCCAAAGCGCTGAGTCGGTAAACGTTCATACCCACGTCGGCCATCCTGGTCGGAAACACCGTTTTAATTGTCAAATTTGTGTTAGGATTGTAGAACAATCGTACAACCAAAATAATTTCATTTTTCAAAGTGAATCGTAAGGGTTGCTGGATTGATATAACTTTCTCTGGCATAAGAATGTTGCACTGAAATCTTCTACAAGAAACTGTGGTGGCTATACTCCTTCACGTAATAAGATTATCGTTCGATTAAGAAACAGGAATCACGACTGTACTAAAGACGCTCATTTACGACGATGCATTAAAAAAATCTTTCATTTTGTAATGCATGACGATTACTGATGGTTTTTTATACGTTTCATTACAGAACATGTGATTAACCGGAGTTTTATGTTTACTTTTTTGAAGTAACTCGCAGAGAAATGAATTGAATTAAGGCAACAGGCGTTGGACTCATAAGCACTTGTCCGCCATATTGATTTCAAGTTACTTTATTCATCACATGCCGACCGAAAAGAGTTCGTTTGCGTCTTTGATCATCAGAACCCATTGTTTGTCCCAAACGTAATGAGGACGGGAAGAATCTCACGAAGCACACGATGAAAAAACTTTGCCCTCATTTCGCGTAGGCGAGTAACAAAGAGAAATTCCGTGGCTTCATGAAAGAGAGCGGAATCTAAGAAGCGAAATAAAGTAAAATTAATTTAATGAATTCTGAGAACACTATAAACAACTTCGGGAGGTTGAGCACAATCAATATCAGTTTCAGGAACTGATAATTATAAGTTTCCAAAACTTATGTTGTAACAACCCTGTCAACAAGGAAAACGAAGTCGGAACAAAACCATCCGGCTATACTTCCGTCTTGTACTTCGCTTTTCCGTATTGTTAGTGCGGCTTATTGTTTGTTCAGTAATGGGAGAATTTTTTTGTTGACATTCATTGATGCTAAACCAAATAGCGAGCATGGCCAGAGATTATCGCGTCGGTATGATTCACATTTTTTTTACAAACGTTGGCTAACTTGTGCTCGAACAGTTTTAATTCCTTATTATTCTTGTCATCCCTCCAACTGGAGAAAATGTGCAAAATATCAACGTATTTTTGTTGCTAGAAAGCAAGAAAAGTACACTTAAAAATTTTTTTTAAGAAATATTATTTGCAAACATAATTCTATGTTTAAATTGTAGTCTGTCGCTGGTTTCATTAAAAGTGTGGTGAAAGCAAATATCTCTGGCTCTTTGAAGTTTGGTATTTTTGGCCGGTCTGTTTGATAACTTAATTGACACGCATACATATTCTCATCTGCTTTTCGAAATGATTTGTATCAATTCTTACAATCTTTTTTTAAATATCTACGTTGAAGCCATGTAAATCACTCGTAAAAACTATCCGTAATTTCCAACTTCTCACACTGAACCGAGTTTTTGCTGGCGCTCCAGACCATATGGCTGGTGGAAGAAAACAAATCGCAGAACGAGTCTTTCAACTGTTTTCGTTCGTATTGCATAAATCGCATGCTATTCTTAGCGATCCCCCAACTAAGAGGATGTTCAAAGCAGTTGGATGCCTGCCTCTTTTATGAGCGAGGCTTCCTTCGAAACCTCCTCCGAAACCTCCTCTGACATGGTGTTTGGGGACCTTTCGGGCAGGCGCGCGTCGCGGGCGGTCCCCTGATGCGCCTGGGGTGTGACTCACTTTCTCCGTCAGTGTGGGTCTCAGTTAAGTATATCCGAACTATCTGTTTGGCAGAAGGTGAGATCTCGTTAGGGCGGGATATTGTCGGAAGGTTTTGATTTTGTCGGCGATCTGCCAGAGTTCTCTTACACACCCCTAGATTCACATACGTACTGTGGATATTCCGCCCTTCGAAAATCGACGCACCTCGGCCGGGATCGAACCCGCGCACTGGGGATTCAGAGACCAGTAAGATAACCCCTCCCTCACCCACCGAGGTGCGCTCAACTGCTTTAGAACCTTTTTTAGCAAACTGTTTTAGTACCGTTTATACTGCGATTTTCCTAACTTTGTCCCTGACAGAAATCAGCTGTTCACGGTTTCATCCAATAGGGAGCTTGAACGTCACCATAGTGACGTCACTATCGCGAAATATAAGCTCCCGATTGGATGGCAGTAAAACAGCTGATTCCTGTCAGGGACAAAGTTACGACAATAGCAGTATAGAAGTCAGAAAACCGTCCAGTAGCCTCAACGAACAAAACTCTCTTCGCTAGCGCAGAGCGACTTGCGTCGCTTTCCTCTTGGAAGCGACCTCGTCTAACTCCCACAGTTCGTTGCTTCCTTCGCGTTTCCTCATTATCTTCGTCTCGCAGCTTAGCTATTCGAGGGCAGATGATATCAACGGGAAGGGGTCGGGCTTTCTTTCCCAGAAGAGGATTTTCAAATTATATAGCTGTAGTGAACGAAATAATAAAAATAAATCTTTCTAAGAAATGAGGTATTTTTTTCACAATAGTCTTGTCAGAAATTTGTCGCACTATGACGTATCATGGACGTATTAGAAATATGGCACTAAATCGTCACACGAGGTTAAAAGTGCAAATGTTAATTTACAGAAACGGCATTTAGCAAGTAATAATTATTGGTTCGTATATGAGTCTTGTTAGTTTGACTTCGGGTGATTGAATTGATAAGTCTTCAATAAGTCCGGCACGTGTAAAAAAAGAAGTTTAAAAGAAATTAACCACTCACAAAAATTGACATTATTTTAATGGCAGGGTAGGTAGGAACATCACTTCCCTTGGGTAGTAAAATAATTGAAGATTTTGGAATCAGTAGAGAGAGAGAGTGAGAGAGAGAGTGAGAGAGTGAGAGTGAGAGAGAGAGTGAGAGAGAGTGAGAGAGTGAAAGTGAGAGAGAGTGAGAGAGAGAGAGAGAGAGAGAGAGAAGCCACAACAAGCCTCCCGCTATTCGTAATTATTAATACTGTATGTCGATTTTGGTCAAAGTGTGTCTCATCTTGCTGCTCTCCGAAGGGCTTCGTATATATGAACAAGATATATACAGTGAAAGATAAGCCACACTTTCACCAAAACGAAATGTTAACATTTACAAAGAGCGGAAGCTTGCTGTCTGGCGTGGCGTATCCTGTTCATGCGGCAAGCCCTTCAATTTATTTGCATGCGATTGCAGTATGTTTGTTTTTCTTGCAAAGGTACATTCGCGTTGATGTTTATTATTTATAAACACCTAGCTGAACCGTGTCCATACATCGCACAAAAGGAAGAGTAGAAAAGTTGTAACAAAAAAGTACTACACATGCACTATATAGAAAACAAAACCCTTCATAATATTGTTTTTTTAATGTCGTTCTGTACTTATTTTCTACAACCAATGAAGTGAGGCTGGTTTACAAAGTCAACCTGACAATCACTATTCACTGTGAAAACAAAGTCAAACACACTTGTGAAAATGTAATTTAAGTATTTTATATTTACGAAGATCTGCACATGTAGGTTGTAGTGGATGGTAGCACAAAATCCTGCTATTCACTTTAACTAAAAATCGTAATGCATCACAGTTATAATCTGAACCATGTTGGCAAATGGGTACATGTATCAGGCGATCAATCGACTGTTAGACATTATTTCACACATTTATTAATCTTGGCGTTTAAAATAATTAAATATTCGAACTTTAAAAAAATGTCTACCTTCGCTTTGCTATTATACGCCCTTCCTCGCGCTACAAAACTTCGAATGCTTTGATAGATCGATTGGAACTCGCACCAGGAAAGAACCAAGACCAACTATAGCTGGGGGAAACGATGTCGTGAACAAATGGCGACAGACCGGCATTCATTGTATTAATTGTAAGATATTATTAAAATTTAGTGTTTATGATATACAACCTGTTAATAATAACAATCGATAACGCACCTTCGGTCCACGTCTTTCATTAAAATAATGAAATGTGGTTGAATAGGTAGCTCAAATTTCTTTTGAAACGAAATCTTTAATGTTTGAAATATACAGAATCTGTTACTTCGATTACACAACGAAAACAATAGTCTATTATTCATTATTATATTCTTACTTCCTGCTGGTTCCCTCGGGAAACAGTATATTGATATTTGGCTTATTTTCCAAGTTCAAGACAAATACAATTCGTGTTTTACGTAGGTGTCAAATCCGCAAATTTTGCATGTGGGCAATCTCAAAAATCAAACTAAATTCTTTAAAAGCGTCAATTTACACACGTTGTGTTACACACGTCTATCACGTTTCCTCATGTTTTTGAAATTATTTGAAGAAAAATTCCTTTATTAACTATTATAACTCATTTAGCTCCGTTGGCGTGTGCTCATCTCAAAGAATTATTGCATTCCGCGCGCAGCGGGCGGTCCGTGGCCCGGGCGTGTCGCGCCGTCGCGCTATGATGTGGCACCGTCGCTGCAGCGGTTATTGGGGCCGTCGTCACTCGGTGGCAAGTTGCCCACTCGCGATTTGCTGCCCCGCCGCGCCGCTCTTGCATCAAGACCCCGTGGACCGCAGACGGGCAGAGAAAGGGGGGCGGGGCCGGGGGCCGGCAGACGGGATCTGGGGACGGGGGAACGAGTGATGAAGGACGGGGGCAGGCCGGAGGCGGCAGTGACCGGGGGCAGAAGAGGCAATGGAGTTAGCCGAGACCCTGCGGAACACCTGGAGGGAGATGTACGGGACGGTGCAGATGAGGTGACGGGAGCGACACTGTGGTAGGGGAAAAAGAAGGGGTGAAGGCTACGAAGACGGACCGTAGAGGTACAAGGAAAGGGGGCGGGGCCGGGGGCCGGCAGGCGGGTTCTGGGGACGGGGGAACGAGTGATGAAGGACGGGGGCGAGCCGGAGGCGGCGGTGATCGCGGGATCAGGCAGAAGAGGCAATGGAGACAGCTAGGACCCTGCGGAACACCTGGAGGGAGATGTACGGGACGGTGCAGATGAGGTGACTGGAGCGACACTGTGGTAGGAGGAAAAGGAGGGCGGGGACGAACAGGGAAAGGTGGCGGGCCCCCGGCCGGGAGGCGGGATCTGGGCAAGGAGAACGGGTGATGAAGGACGGGCGACGGAGGCGGCCCGGAGGTGGTGGTGTCCGGGGGCAGAAGAGGTAGTGGGGGAGTCAGCTGGGACCCTGCGGCACACCTGGATCGGGAAGGAGATGAGGTACGGGACGGTGCAGATGAGGTGACGGGAGCAAAAGGAGAGGTGAAGGCTACCGAAGACGGACCGTAGAGGGGAGGGGGCGGGGCTGGCGGTCGGGAGACAGGGGCGGGGAACGGGTGATGAAGGATGGTCGACGGGGGCGGCTCGGAGGCAGCGGTGACCGGGGACGGAAGAGGTAGTGGAGGAGTCGGCGGCACACCTGGATCCGGAGGGAGAGGAGGTGACGGGAGCACGCTGGGACTGGCAGCGGAGGAAAGGAGGGGTGAAGACTGCGAACGGAAGCCGATGGGACCGCGTTAGAGGGGCTGGAGGTAACCCAGGGCGCAGACGGAGGGCGGCGGGACCCCTCTGGGTGAGGAAGCCGGGGGCCGAAGGTGGTGGGGACGACGTGGTGGGGCGGGTCTGAACGGGGTTGGGTGGGATGGAATGCGGCAGAGGAGGGCGCGACGGGAAGGAGGGTTGCGTGCAGCGGTCGTGAGCGAAAGAGCCCATGAAATAAGAGGTCGCAGGCAGAGGAGGGCGGAGGCGGGGGACGACGTGTCGGAAGCGGCTGTCAGAAGTCTGCACGGCTTAATGAAACGAGAACGGAAAGGGATGGGATGATATTGGGTGGAATGAGTGGCATGGGAGGGTAGGTCGAGATGGATGGGAAGGCATTGCGTAGGATCAATTGGTTGGGATGTTGTGTAGTAGAACGAGTGGGACGGGATGGTGGAATGGAACGGAGTGGAAGAGTGAGGTCTTAGATGAGGTGGGGTGGGATGGTCTTGCGCAGGGTAGGAAAGGGCAGGATGGGGTGAGATGAGCGGGTAGGTAGAAATGGAAGGGATGGCATTGCGTAGGATGAATTGGTTGGGCTGGTGTACGGTATAACGAGTGGGACAGGATGGTCTTTGGATGGGATGGAACGAAGTGGGAGAGTGAGGTCTTTGGTGGGGCGGGGTGGGCTCGCGCAGGGTAGGAAAGGGCAGGATGGGGTGAGATGAGCGGGTAGGTAGCAATAGAAGGGATGGCATTGCGTAGGATGAATTGGTTGGGCTGGTGTACGGTATAGAGTGGGACAGGATGGTCTTTGTGTGGGATGGAACGCAATGGGAGAATGAGGTCTTTGGTGGGGTGGGGTGGGCTCGCGCAGGGGAGGCACGGGCAGGAGAGGGCGGGCGACGTGGAGTGGCGGCCGAAGTCAGTGGAGGGGGCCGTGTGGCGGGTGGCGGGGTCGGGAGTCGACCCTGGGCGGGGGAAACGAGCGAGGGAGGCGCGGAGTGGCGTGGCGGGGACGGGAGGGAGCCGCGAACAAGATCGTTAACCCCGCCGGCCGGACGCTTTATTACTCCCTTATTAAAGGGAACGTTTTAGCGGGCCGCCCTTCTGCGCGATGAGTACACGCGCTTTTCGCTGTAATAGGGGATGAAGGCAAATGTAAATAACCCACTGTCAGCGCGGGCCGCCGTAATTTTCTGCGAAGAAGTACCGCTTCCTTGCGCCATTCCTTATTCGCTACACGGCGCTGCAATTAGGGTTTTACTTACGGGGTAGTCAAACGCTCTCCAGTAAAAACGGACATTTTCGTGATGAATTATTCTTCCAATTCATTACTTATTTTTACGTATTCTAATGTCTTTGAATATGGCTGATCTGTAAAACGCGAATTAAAATATTTGTTGTTTATTTACATATTCAGTGAAGTTTTAATTTTTTTAATATCCATGCTAGATAGACAATAGATGGAGCGCATATATTATGTGTTATTAAAAATGTTATTTTTGCCATTCGTTTTACAGAATCTGTGGTTGCAATGTTAAATCTGTTACCTTTGAAGAACCTTATCGCTTTCAAAAAAGTATAAAGTAATTGAAAAAAACGAATGTATATTGTTGCTTTATTTGTCAATACCTTCTTTTCAGAGAAATAAGGGGAATGACGCTTTCTTTGTGCATGAATGCAGCTGATAGCAAAAGTCTAATTTTTGTTTAATGTTGAGTGTGCCATAAAATAGTTCTAAATAGTTATGGTTAATTAATGAGCAATATTTTTAATTGAACCTTCAGCCTTAGTAAACTTGAATATTTACAAAACTTTAGATAAATTTCTTACTATAGAATGTGAACCATCCGGGTTATGACCAACGAATGAATAAAAAAACAATTTTAGAATAGTGAACATCTCTTCACGTCAAACATATTTTCTGTGTCAGCTGGATCAATAAGCTTAGGTCCGTGAGTTAGAATGCTACGTTCAGGCCTAAGAACGATTATCAAACTAAACTATTAAAAGGGTGGGGTAGTTTTGAATATACAGAAGGCCAATTGCAAGCGTCTATCTTGTAAAAAGAGAAATATTAATATAATGAAAGTAAGGTTGCGCAAAAATAAATGAAACACTGACACAAATGCAATTCTGATTACCCCCCCGCTCAGTGCAGCACCTTTTCATGACTAGCGAAGCTCAACATTCATCAAAAGCGTTCCTCTGGGACTTTATTTCGGTGCAGGGAGAACAGAGACGATGAATTAAAGTTGTGGCTGTCGATATTGACCGTGTCATTACCAAGTTAATAATTGCCGAGAGGCGATTTTAGGGGGAAAAAGAACGTTGGAAAATGTCTGTTATGAAATAAAGTGAGAATTTTGTAAATTTGTGAGAGGAGTGCAATCTTTGAAGCCGCATGAAGACTGATTTCTCGAATCGATTTCACTGTTTGTTTACAACACGTGTATGTTATAAGTGCCGTCGAAAACGATAACACAGATTCACGATCTGATTTTCCTCCTAAAGACGATAGCGTACGGATAAATACTATTATCACGTGTTGAAAACTCACTTTACCACACAACTTTGATATTTTGAGAAAGATTCTATAACATTTGGGAGTATTTTACACGAAGCCTGCCGGACATTTTCCAACTTTCTTCAAAAAGGCTCCAAAATTTTTCTTTAAATTTCTTGTAAGAATAGAGTAAAATACACCTATAAAGGTGGCATACGTCCTAATTTCACGGTGAACTCTAATTTTTCGAAAATTGCAAAGTTTGAATTTTTTCGGCCTTTTGCGATAACTAAACAATTAAACGTAGAACTTTTTTCTTCCAATAAAATTTGTTCTCCATAGTGAGTTTTTTCATTAAGGTCACGTACATTTTTTTATTTAGTAGTTCCGGCGCAATATTGCGTGCAGTTTGTGCAATTTTAAAAAAATTACCAAAATACTATTTTCTCAAAAATGGCTCCAAAGTTTTTCTTTTAACTTCTGGTATGGATAGTGACTAATGTACTCTGACGTGACATAAACGCCATTCTGCTCTATTCTTTTGTTTTTTCAAAAATTACTAAAATGTATTTGTTTTACTTGTCTCCCACATCAGTAATATTTAGATTAGTGGCGATGTGTTCACATTATTATATTTACGAGTACATGCGCTTTAAAAAAAATGTCAAGTAAAGTTTCTCGAAAACTGAACCATTTTCTGTGAAAACTAGCTCAAAATTTCGCTTTTTCAGAAATGCTCAAACGACATTTTCTGAAAAATGGCTCCAAATTGTTTCTTCAAACTTTTCGAACGAATAGTGTTAAGTGCACTCTTTAATATGACGTAAACTTCACTTTGGGGTATTTTTTCGTTTTTTAAAAAATTACACAAGTGTATTTTTTTGAAATATCCCTCGCACCGTTGATTTGCACATTTCCAGCAATTTGTAAACAGTATTGTATTTGTGAGTTGATGTATTTCAAATGACTCCAAATGATGTTTTTCGAAAACTCAAAAATATTCCGTGAAAAAGAGCTTCAAATTTCGCATATACATTAGCGCTTAAACCCTATTTTCTTAAAAAAGGCTCCAAATTTTTGAAAGAAATTTGCCATTTACGACAAAGTTTTACTATTCTTCAATATTGTTAAAATAGTACTTCTGTTCTGCTATTAGGAAACCGAAAAAAACTAATAAAATGTCCAAAAAATATACTTTGGCGGCGATATATGGGAGCTGTCAATAAAATGTGGCAAGTCCAAATAGCTACTCGAGAACAAAGGGAATAAAAAACTAATAGGGGAAAATCTGTGCCATTCTATAGCATCACTAGTTTCTGCATACTTTTCCAATCTTAAATAATTTTTAGAGGTGCTCTGTAAGTATTCTCGTCAAATTCTGCTTAGATTAGATTTAGTTTACTGTAATAAGTTACTTTTAAGCCCAACAATACAAATGAAGAGTTTCATTTAACTGAACTTCATAAATTAAACCTATATAAAATAAATAATAAAGTCACTCAACATTATCGTAACTGTGAAGATAGAACATCCTGATTGGCAGGTACCTTTATCTTATACAAAATATCCTATATAAATTATCACACATGAAATAATAAAGACACTTAACATTATCGTAACTGTGAAGATAGAACATCCATATTAGCAGGTACCTATATCCTATACAAAATATCCTATATAAATTATCCCACATGAAATAATAAAGACACTCAACATTATCGTAACTGTGACGATAGAACATCCAGATTGGCAGGTACCTATATCCTATACAAAATATCCTATATAAATTATCACACATGAAATAATAAAGACACTCAACATTATCGTAACTGTGAAGATAGAACATTAAGATTGGCAGGTTTATATATCTTATACAAAATATCGTATATAAAGTATCCTATATGAAATAATAAAGACACTCAACATTATCGTAACTGTGACGATAGAACATCCTGATTGGCAGGTACCTTTATCTTATACAAAATATCCTATATAAATTATCCCAAATGAAATAATAAAGACACTCAACATTATTGTATTACTCGTTCACTTTACATTTGCAGACGGCAGAATTAGGAACTAATATTGTTTTGAAAGTGAAGGCCCGAACACACAACCGAAAATACATGAGTGGTCCCGATCAGCATCTGACCAATCAGCTGTCTCCGAAGGCAGCACAAGCGCTACGGACACAGCTGACGAATTAAGCGTTTCTGACAGTGAGCTGGAGTTGTGCTCTTAAATGATTAAGATAATATACAATAAAACAGAACACACCACACGCTATTCACAACATTCACGTACAATATTTTTATTTCTTCTTTGCACTTATATACTACTTAATGGTTATGTTCTTGTCCCGCCCGTGTTCTGTATGCTGCTCACCGCCATCTATATCATATTAAACGGTCAGTATATACTGCAGACGAGCGATTCTCATTCAGTCGGCGGTGACATCATGTAAACAG
Source organism: Acheta domesticus (assembly GCA_031308135.1). Taxonomy (NCBI): domain Eukaryota; kingdom Metazoa; phylum Arthropoda; class Insecta; order Orthoptera; family Gryllidae; genus Acheta; species Acheta domesticus. Next base: position 122,978,848 of record JAHLJT010008756.1, read on the forward strand.
ATCGCAGCGCTCCGTCTGCAAATGTAAAGTGAACGAGTAACTGTGAAGATAGAACATCCTGATTGGCAGGTACCTATATCCTATACAAAATATCCTATATAAATTATCCCACATGAAATAATAAAGACACTCAACATTATCGTAACTGTGAAGATAGAACATCCATATTAGCAGGTACCTATATCCTATACAAAATATCCTATATAAATTATCCCACATGAAATAATAAAGACACTCAACATTATCGTAACTGTGAAGATAGAACATCCATATTAGCAGGTACCTTTATCTTATACAAAATATCCTATATAAATTATCCCATATGAAATAATAAAATATCTCAACATTATGGTAACTGTGACGATAGAACATCCTGATTGGCAGGCCCCCGCTGTTCTCCCTCCGCTGGGAGGTGTAATCTCGCGATTGCGGGATCGCCATGCGGGGCGCGTGGCCACCTGAGTCGATATGAAGAATGTGCGGCGGGATCTCGCGAAATGCATCGCGCGCCCCAGAACAGCATGAGAGATGCTAGTGGGGGGAGGGGGGCGGGGGAGCGGTCGTGAGGTTAACGCGAAAACGGGTCCGACATTGGGAGAAATGGAATCGATAGACCCGCCGGAAACTTAATTTGTTATGAGGCGACCTGAGTGGAATCGAATTTCGGAGCTGGAGTACGCCCAAGGGGAAATACGGTTCCCCAACCGCGGCCACGGAACGTGCTGAACACTGGGCGCTCAATGGATATAAGGGCTCCCATTCGTATGCAAAGGGAATCGCTATGACACATATTACGTTCTCCGCACGAGAAAAATGGTATTGAAAAAAAATGTGTTTTTTTTTGCCCGTCGACGCGCGGGCGAGCGTATGTGCCGAAACATGCGTGGCAATGGTTGGGGACGCTGTGCGGCAGGGCGTTGTGGTCAGCTGCCAAAGAAGGATGTCCGCTCTCGTTGAGTGCTTTATTTCTTTCTTTCGAAATGGCTGTGGAAGGACAAATGAAATCTTAGGAGTGGAACTGAGATGTCAAAAATACGGTATACTTCTATCTTCCGGAGTTACTTCACTTTTTATCTCGGTTTGTGTTTGTAAGTTTCTTGACAGGATGTTGGCACGCTAGAAACAGTTCTAGTTCTTTTCTGGGAATTCTTGTCATGGTGAATAATGATTTTGAAGATACTATGGTATATGTGGTGATTAATATTTGCCTTCCACACGAGGGTGGTTTGATGAAAATAGGCAGAGAAAACCGTCTGCTTATTTTGCGTATGTTTTCTCTTATTTAAAAATGATTTAAAAATAGACTTTTTCCTACCGTGACCTATAAATACATGAACTATTTGTATACAAATCATATGCAATACTCAGAGAAACTTTTAATTTAATATTAATTCTGGAATTTATATTTTAACCGTATAGAGTGGTACCGGTTAATAGATTGCAAACTTTCAGAACTTGATTGAACTAAACATTTTGGTCTGAGGCATAACATTAAATTAATTCATTTAGATTATTTGACTGCATTTTTGTTTTAATTCTGTAAATTTTTGTATGTTAAAAAATACAGTATTTTGTAGATCTTTATTTGCTTGTTATATTTCTGTTATTTACGCATTCAGCACATACACAATAATATGGCGAAAATGATACGGATTGAAATATCTGTTCACTTTTTCATTGCTACTCTCAGTTTACATTCTACCATAATCTGTTACATTATTTTTTAAAAATAATAGTTTGATCAAAACGTCAAATAATATATCATTTAAAATACTGTCAACTATATTTTGCGGAGGTGTGATAGCTTCACATCCCATGTCTGCGACGCGAGTCGGATACTCCAGATGATAGGAATTGTTGGAGCAGGTCGTCACGAGGCCATAAGGGAAAGAGTGAAGTCAGGGTGAGGAAGGAAGGATTGCACTTCCAAGCATTCTTTTCCACACTGTAGTCGGCTTCAACATCGCGGTGTAGGTGGTGTCGAATTCGATTCCAGAACCTCTCAGTCTACGACGTGCCATTTGCAGACTTACGGTCCGCTAACGTACACTATTATTACGCAATATTTATTTTTCTTCATAATGTACTGTTATATCTACATAACGACAACAAACATAGGAATGAAATTATTATGGCCGGTGTCCATTATGAACACGCAAGTTGTAGCCAAATATGGCGTATGACTACTCATATTCGAAGAGAATTAAAATGTCTTTTTTGTATGATTTTTCTTCTGAAAAAGAGATATTACGAAAGTATTGAACGAGACACGTCCAATACCACAAATATCGGCCTTGCGGGGTTATGAACTCGGTTAACGCTTCGATTTATAGACTTTAACGGCGACCGTTGTATCAGCCTAATGACGTTAATAAGTATATACTAGGATTTATTCAACTCCGCTCCTGACAGGTATCAGCTGTTGACAGTTTTATCCAATCGGGAGCTTGAACGTCACCATAGTGACGTCACTATGGACTTTTAAGCTCCCGATTGGACGAAACCGTCAACAGCTGATACCTACGAGGGGTAGAATTGAATAAATCGCAGTTTAGTATTGGGAGATTAAGAGATCTAAGTGCTAAAAAAAGAATGTTAATCTAATACCAGTGAAGTGTTCTTCGTGCCATCGCTGATGGACACCACTAGTGTATTTCCTTTCAGTTTCAATAGTCGTCGACAAAAAATACTGCTGCTAAGACCGGTAACGGACTGGGTAAGGGTTGTTTTTTTTCCGTCTTCCCATTCAAATGTTTTTTGACATTTAAATCGTTTAGCCACTCGTCAAATATCGATCCAATTTCCCTTTCGTTGTCATGACCTTTTCCGCACCTGCGCCCGCCCTCGTGCCGTCCGCGCGAGGCTAATGTGCGCGGCACGATTCCCCGCGTGCGCGTGGGGGAGAGAAACGTGCGCGTCACGCGTCACACGTCACGGGCGTGGCCCGGCGCCCCTCGCCCCCGCCCCCGCCGCGTGCGTGCTTGCGGCCCGCGCTCGCGTGCGCCGCGCATCCCCACTGTGGGCCGAATCCCCTTGTTTTGGCAGAAGGTGACCTTTGATGAATTGGATTTTTAAAAAAAATTGGTGGCCCGTCCGGGATTTGAACCTTGGTGTACACCAAGGTGACAATTACAGATATGATGCCATTGCCATTCATGCTTCTCGAGTGTGGATCACTACCGGCATGGCGGGAGCTTGTCCCGGCTGGAGCGGTGCCGTGCTGGGTGGAGATATCTGGAGGGGGAATCCCGAAAGACGACGTGTAGGGTGGCGTCGGATATCACTTCCCAGCTGGGGCGGGGAAAGTTCCGCCTCCTGGTATAATAAAAAATCACTAAAGTAACGGAAATAATGACCTTAGCAGTTGACGTATCCGGAGACTTCAATCAGTCGAGTGTAGACAGGCAAGATGCATACGGTTTAATCCCCTTCACTTTCCTGCTCAGATCCCACTGGAGGGTTGCCATTGACTTCCTCTGCATAAAAAATTGATGGATGATCCCGAAGGATAAATGATGATAGATGAATCGTGGATGAAACGATGGTTCAGTTGTAATATGTGGGGGTAAGATAAGTTAATTACGCCATAACGCACTTGGTGGAAACAACCTGCCCTACGTTGGTCCTGCCTTCGTCCCCGCGTACTTAAATGCCGCTTCGAGCCTCTGGGGCAGCCGAATTGGACTTTACCGTCGTAATCATGATTTTAGTACCTGAGCCTCTGTGGCATATCTTGGAAGGGCTAATGGGCTGTGTGCTTAAGGCGATAGTGGTGATAATAAGGTTCGAATTATGGTGGAGCATGTGCAATGAGAGGCATTAAACTCAATATCGTTATATAATTTGTTTTTACTTTCTCACCCTTACGAATGTGCTTCGTAAGAAGAGAAAGTTACGTAATCATGCGACGGAAAAAGGCGAATTGCTTTGTATTTGAAATCGTATTGTGATGTTAAGTTTCATTAAGTGGCAAATCTTTTCTTTTCTTTGTGGTTCATCGTAACATAAAATTAGCATTCTTTGTTGCACACGTTGACGTAATTGCTCTATGAGTATGTATTTGGATATAAAATATTCACAAATAAATATATAGATAATTCTTGAACATTCTGCTTAAGTCACCCAGACTGGACTGACGGTGACGAGATTTTCACGTTAAATAGTCAATGTTTTACGTTTCTCCAATTCTGAAATTGCGTTTTGAGTTATAAAATTAAATTAAACGTTTTACATTTCGTGGTGTGTTCTCTGTTGCTAAAGCTCTTGAAAACTGTCAGGCTTGATATGTGGAAATTATCATTTTGTGTGGAAATAGACTGCTGCTCTCCTATCGTAAAGGTTGTTGATTCAGTAACTTTTCGTATCTCATTATTTGCCGTATTCTCACGAATGTCGCTATGTAACAGATTTTATTCACCAGTAAACAAACTCGGGCGTATCCTTAGAAGTTCCTTGGGAGATGGGAAACAAACCGATAAAGACAAATTGAAATGTTACAATGCAATACATCTGTATTTCTTTCCAGTATATTTTATTTTGGATACTTCATTTAATATATATATTTTTGTTTTGCACATTAATCGGTCTTTAAGAACTTTCTCGTATGTCATTTATATCTAATTAGCAGGGAAATACTAATTTCTAAAAAATGTTGTGGTATATTTCAAGGATAGAGTATTTCTCTAATTTTTCTGGAACAGCTATTGCTAAAATAACTGTTTCAAGCTCTTATTTCGAAGTAAGGAGTCCGATGTTATCGGATCGATCGTATTGAATAACACACTCCTTCGTAATAAGAAAATTTTTCACTAGATAACGCAATTCGAACTGCAATCTTATTTCTCATAATAATCTCAAAGGGACTACTGTATCGACCCCGATCATGACCAACAATTCCTTGTCGTATCTCTCACTGTTACGAAATGTACTATTCCACCATTCTGCTTCACGTACATGCGTGGACGTTTTCGGTAATGTAGAGTGAGATAATAAATGCTTTGGGCCAAGGAGGTGTAAATCATAAGGGTAATATATTCTGATCTTCAACTGCATTCATTTTCGGACCTTGCAATGAATGAAATAAGACCAGTACTACGTACGTAAAAGATTAATTGGGTTGCTTCAGGAAACTACCTAAAAGGTGCAATAGCGAAAGAGGAGTAGTTTTCGTGATTTTCTTTATTACTCGTATAAGTGCAGAAGGAAAAATATTGCTTCCAACGACATTACAAGGCCGTTTACCGCTAATAGTAATGATACAAAGCGGTGTGGTGGTAGAACAGGGCGTTTTAATTATTCTATTTTATATTGTTAGTGATGCGTTTTTCTCGTATTGTTTTGTTGGATTAATCGATGTTGTAAAAGTTCGTTTATTGGACTGTTAAAAGGAAGATCACAGGTTCGAGTCATTCTTTTAGGAAAGGAAATGAAGGCGGCTGTTCCATGTCGCAGATTTGCTTCATATAAAAATTGAAACTCACGCCTAAATGATGTCTTTGCAAAAGTTTCAAACATATAGTACCTGCGATACCTAATAAATGGCATTGTGGCGCGAGGAGAGGACAAGCTCTAATTTTTCGACTAATCTCACATTACGGGGGGCAGTGTAGTACTAGTCAGTGAAGGTGTGTAAGGGTGAAGTAAAAGGAAGGAAAGATCAGGCGCTGTCCAAGACTCGTTTGCTAAGGTACTGCTCTGATATTCTCCTTGTATTGATGGGAGAAGCAACGAAAAGCTTTCCATCAGAGTAACCGGCCGCAGGAATTGTCCTCCAGACAGCGACTGAATTCGATCTAGCAACCTGGTGTCAAAAATTGGCCACCATCGAGACTCGAATCACCGGACCTCCCGGTCAGACACCTGCAGGATAGACAGCTGACGCCTTGAGCTATTTCAGCCGGTACTTAATTTGAGCCAGTCACTTATTTCGTAAGGTTTCCCGCATCTCTTACGTATCCACTGTGCATTCGGCACGTGCCCTCTCGCAGTTTTCGGCGCTGCCACCGCGGCCTCCAACTGGCAGTGTAAGTAAAGCCGACGGTTACGGTGACTTCTGTCGTTTGATCAGCTGGGATTGGAATTTCAGCTGGAATTTTTGGTATTGAAGCTCCCGCATCCCAGCTGATCAAACGCCACAAGTCACTACCGTTAGAACGGAGAATACGCCGCTTGCGTGGCAATGCGCCACGGGGCGTGTTTCGGCCCACCGCGGGCCTCCGAGCCCACCCGCCCGCGCCCTGTCCACGCGGGTCGCCGCGCAGTCCAGCCGCCCGCGCCGCCGCCAGGGGACCCTGCCTACGCCAAAGGGTAGATAACATTTTATGGACGGTATTGTCGTAGCGCGGGGCCGGTTTATCTTTTAATGCGATCGCGACAGGTCCACAAAAGGGGGCACACGTCCCCCATTCTCTTCCAACCCCCACGCGTTCGCGTTTCTACAGTTTTTGAAGGCCTTCTTTTTTTTTTGACTCTCGTTCGAGAGGGCTTACGGGCGCAAGGGTTGCGCCGGCGGTTTTCGCGCGGTGGCGCCGCCGGGGTCGTGTTCCGGATGGAGCGGACGGCGGATTTGCCGCGGGGCTTAAGCGCGCTCGTTCCGCGGAGCGCGATCCCAATTAGTTTTCCTTTTTCTTGTTTCCGATGCCGCTTCCGCGGCGCTGTTTGCGGGGGACGGATCTGTAAACGGGAACCGACTCGTTTGCTCGGGAATTATTTTTATAGCCGCGAATGAACGCGGGGTGGCGGGTGAAGGCCGGGCGCGCGTGTCGCGTTGGCCTAATGAGGTGGCAACTGATTGTTCGCGCCGCTCGGCGCTGCTGTCGTTTGTTGGGTTGGCTGTCATGTGTGCTGCGATGGGAGCGGAAATTGTTCCTGCTGTGTGATTAGGAGTGCGAGATTTCGAAGATTGGTGAAGTTCGATGGTTGGCGAAGTATTAGTTTTTTTTTAAAAAGTTGTTTAAAAAACATTTTGTTTGTCATAAGAGCTACAGTGAGAGTACACATATGTTCTCTAATATGATAAATATTTTTCAGCTTTGGAAGTTTTGTGAATTGATTCTGTGCAGAGTATGTAGTATGCAACGTTCCTTTTTGCAGATTATTTTTAAATAACCGTGACGATCTTTCATTTCACAATATCTTACCACGTTCGTCACCCTTCGCGCTCTACGCGTAAATAAAGTCAAGACTCGTCATTTAGTTAAAAAACTAAAAGCCAACTGAGCTGTGAGGTATTTATCTAAGACAGCCTTGAAATTTGATTGACACATTTCTGCAGATGCTTTCATAAGCTCAATTTTCTATGGGTTCCTATGAATTAAGAGACAAATCAAACATGTTGCATCATTACTTAATTAATTAATGCGTTCAATTAACGACGGTTCTCATTCATTATTTTATACCTACGTGATGAAAAGTCTGGGAAATATTTGTAATAATATTACCTACATCCCTCCCTGGTAACTGAATTTTTTACGTTTTAGTCTTCGCCGTAAGATGTTTAAATAACATTTGAACGCTTAAAATAGTGTGGTCCTTTGATCATGAAAATCTGTTGATAATTTGAGATTCAAATGTGCTGTCGCCGGGAAAATTCCACAAAGGCCAGTGAGAAACATTCCTTGTTTATTCGCGCGGGGAAAAAAAGAAGGAAAGGCATTCTAGAGTAGACAGCCAAAGCTTTCAAGATCCTCATACTGCGCGCCACGTTTTGTCTCACCACATCGTTAGCATGTTCGGTGTAAGGGGCCGTCCGTAAATTACATAACGCAAATTTCGAGTATTTTCAGTACCCCCTCCCCTTGTAACGGACTTCCCTATCTCTATGTAACGCAGCGTAACACTGTCTCACACTCCCTCCTTCTCCCTTGGGCGTTACGTAATTTATGGATGACCCCTAATGAAAAGAAACCACGTGTATTGCATGTAAGAGTTCTTCCTCGCATTGTAGTGTTGAGGCCAGTACATAGGATCATGGACGAGGCCAGAGTCAGAGACGCATTCTTACAATTATTAAAAAAATAATTGAAAAATATGCTCTCCAAAAATGATCCAAGTAGCCATTATTAGTATGTTCATTAACCATACATGTTCGACGCCTGCCGCCTTATGCCGTACAAGCTACTCTAAAGTGAAAGAAACTTGGGTTCTCTGTGAAGTTCTATTCCATGCAGTTGGGCAAAAGATTATAGATAAGTACATGGGGACACGGATGGATTCTCTGTTCAAAGGGGGTAAGGAGTCATGTACAAGCCTTTAAATATTTTGAAAATTAGACGACCCGCAAAAGAGAGTACAGGTAGTTGTTATTTTGTTCCGAACGACTCGTGCGACATACGACACTTGCCTCTCTTTCTGTACCACGAGTTCTGTGCAAAGAAGCCCATGTGTTGTGTATGCGAGTTCTTTTCTATGTAGAGTATAAGATTAGGAATCAGTACTTAGGGGACCATAGACTCCACAAATAAGAACCAGTTCAAATAAGAACAGTTCTTTAAACTATACTTGAAAAATAATTATACCCAAAAGACAGCCCGTAATTTTGTTCCTACTACTCGTGTGACAGTCGGCTCCCTTCCTTTACCACGTCACCCGGACGTCCAGAGCAAAAAAGGCCATGTGTTCTGTACACGAGTTCTTTTCTACGCATAGTGTAAGATTAGAGGTCAGTATGTAGAGGGGCGTGGACTCTACTGGGGTCAAATAAAAACAATTCTTTAAAAATATACTTAAAATATAATTGCGTATAAAAGACTGTTCTTTTGTTCCTACTACTCTTACGACAGTCGCCTCCCTTCTCTTACCACGATGCCTGGGCTGCTCGAAGCAAAGACCATGTGTTCTGAATGTAAGTTCATTTCGACACAAGTGTAGATTGGGGGACAGTACGTAGGGGCCTTGCACTCCACTGGTGTCCAAGAACTCCACTGGTGTCCAAGGACTCCACTGGTGTGAAATAAGAATATTCCTTCCAAAGGCACTAGAAAAATAACTATCTATAAAAGACAGTTATTTTATTCCTATTACTCTTAAGGGGCCGTCCATAAATTATGTAATGCAAATTTCTAGTATTTTCAATTCTTCTACTCCCCATTGTAACGCACTTCCGTATCTCTACGTAACGCTGCCCCCTTCCTCACCTTTTAGCGTTACGTAATTTATGGATGACCCCTAAGACGGTCGCCTCCCTTGTCTTACCGCGATGCCTGGGCTGTCTAGCTAGAGCAAAGAAGACCACGTGTTCTGAATGCGGGTTCATTTCCACCCAAGTGTAGACGATTGGGGCCAGTACACAGGGAGCCGTGGAGTCGGCCCGGCGTCCGGGACGGAGTCCATCATCTCGCGATGGACTCCGCAGCCGGATGCGTCCGCGGCGCCGCGGCGGCCGGAACCGCCGGCCTCCAAACGCTGCGGCGTCGGCGTCGGCGGCGTCGGCATCTCGCGCCCGCCACATGCAGCGCACGCCACATGTGGCTCGAGGAACGAAGGCTTCGTCGTCGTCGTCGTCTTCTGAGGAGCGCGCGGGGCGTGGGGGGGGGGAGCGGAGGGGGAGTCGTTCAAAGGGACCCGTTCATTCAACAGCGACGCCGCCGGTCGGCCGAGCGCGGCGCTGCACCAGCCGCTGCTGCCGCTACGTTGAAACGCGATTATTCAGCCTCTCGGTATCTTGTCGTCTCTGACACTTCGGGAAAACACGCTGAGGCGGCTCGGCGACGTTGCCGGTGCTCGACGCTCGCGGAAGGTTCAGCCGCGCCGGCGAGGTGCGGGGCGGGCAGCTGCACCCGTAGTTAGTTAGTTAATGCCTTATTTTACGTGGCGGGACTCGGGCCATGAGGCCCGCTCTTCCGGCTGACCACGCAATTTTCGCTACGCTCCTTTCACCAACTAGCGGAGAAAGAAGGTATTATCTCGGGCGACGAAAACAGGCGATTTTGAATTTAGCTCAGAGGCGTCATTTAGGCTTGAGGGTCTTTTACATGCAAGTCAATCTACTAACATGGGACAGCCGGCTTTACTTCCCCTCCGAAGGAAGGCGTACGAAGGATTTTTTCGCCCTTAAAAATCCACGGCTTCGATCGGGTTTGAACCCGCGAACTTGGGTATAACAGTCCGGTACGTTACGTCCAACCGTTACACCATCGAATCCGCAAACACCAGGGAGTCACCAGTGAGGGAGGGAGGTGTATTTCCACCATTTTGCGTATTTTCGTCCTTTGCTTCAGTGTATAGCTAAGTGAAATTTTTTGACTTTTGGTTAGAATATCATGCTATAGTGCGATTTTTGTAACTTTGCCCCTCATGGCCAGCTTTGGCGATAGAATATGTCGCAGTATTTCGCGTCTTTCTCAGTCATGCCGCTAGATATCGCATGATCGCGACTGTATCAGTGCTTGCGATCATGTGACTTCTAGCGGCACGAGCGCCAACAACCCGAAATGCCGTGTGATATTCATTCGTGGCCATAGGGGCTTGAGAGACAAAGTTATAAAAATTGCACTATGTGTGGATTAATATGTTAGTGCATATTTTTGCGTATTTGGACGATTTTTCCTGTTGGAGCACAGTCGTGTAATTATAGGCATATTTTGTTAAAATAGAGATGTATCTCTAAAACGTTTCATCTTTTCGTGTTTATTTGTGAGCGTTCATTGATTGGAAAGAGCTTGTTACATCTTGCGTCTTACAAAATGTCCAGATTCAAAGTGTCCAATAATGCCAAATGTCAAACATTTAAAATGTTCATGACGGCATTTACTATTGGCTGGTACTAAAATGCCTTGCACCAATAGCCAATATTGAATCAATCACCAAACGAAACTATAAATGAACTATGGTGTTAGTTGGGGAGAATTCGGCAAAATCATTGGGCCCTTGTGGTTCTTTTAGATGTGTGCCATAATTATAATAATTATAGTCTTCTTAAACATCTTAGAACATCAGTCCATTTGCCCATTGAATGAAAATGAAGGGAAGTGTTAGCGGTTTCTTAATTTCGCAGGGATTTGCCTTGGCGAACTGTTGGTAGCTATGTATGTACGTAGACGCTGAACCAGGTACACCAGGATCGCAAAACTCTAAGTTGGTTGCCATCTTTCTGAAAAGCTTATAAATTATTAAGTTTTAGGCACGTAAGAAACGTAAGATAGAATATTAAATATAATTATTTTTTACTAATACGTTATTGCGATTCCTTATTTCCTTCGATATGGAGATCGATATACACTGCACAACTTCCCTGAATCGAGAGGACCGTGGTTACGAGGGAAATATAAAAAAAGTTGAATGATGCTACATGATCTCTTGTGGAGGGAATTATGAAAGAGAAATATGAAAAAAACAAACTGTTAACATGTAGGTAATTAGTAAATAAATAAATCTGAATCATTACAATAAGCAAAAAATAAATCTTCTATTCAGTTTGGTTTCTGACACCACTGAGTGTGGTGATGTAACTTTGCTTTTTTACAAGATCTAGTTAGTTATTAAAAATATCCAGTGAATTTAAGAATCAATGGTTAAGGAGAGTTCATTTGTACCTGGTACACAATTATTAAATTTACAACAAATCGTACTTTTCCCTTAATTGTAACTAAACATATAAGTATTTCTGTATTTAGTCAGACTCCTGAAGAAGAGGAAAAGTGCTCCTCGAAACGTCGAGTGAAATAAAATTCCAAATGTAAAATAGATGGCATTTTGTTAACCTTTTGATCATCAACATAGAGTGAGAATACCTTAAAGAAACGACAAAGAAATATAAATAAAAAATAAAAAGCTTGAATGTACCACGGACCGTAACTAGTTCTAATGAACGAGTAGCGATGTCATTAGAATCCTCTATGGGGTTTCCAACTTACAATACCTCGAGGGCCACAACTAAAACCTTTAATGCGGGCCATATTATCTTCACTCGGGCGATCCACACGTGACCCCGTATTGTTGAGTTCGGCACTTTGCGCTGCTGCTCTGAAACGGAGGGGGCATGGAACCATGCGTGATATAAGACAGTCCCATGCATAAGGCAGTGAAACACATTGAAATGATTTTGAATTTCTTAATTTACCAGAAAAAAATCCTTAAATCTAAACTTCACCTTTTTTTTACATTAAGAGGGTGTTGACAGGTCGCGCAATGTTCTCACTCGACGTGGATGCAAGGGACAATGGACTTGGGACCATGTCGGACTTATAACCTTTCGCGGGCCACGAGAAATCGCACCGCGGGCCGCATGTGGCCCGCGGGCCACCAGTTGGACAGCACTGCGCTATAACGCTCTTGGTGCATAAGTAACTATTAAGTCCTTCCCAAAACAAAACTTTTGCCACCTGGTGAAGCGCAATAAGTTGTGGTTACGTCGCTTGATTAATGGACTATTACGTCAAATATTAAGTGGAGTATTTTTTTATGTTTACAAGCGAAGTAAATACCATAAATAAATGGTATCGTGGTCATTCGTATATCGAAGATAGTAGGTAAATGCATTAACATTTTGCAAACGAATTTTGTGAAATGTTACTTAAATGGTCTTCATTTTCATAATGCAATATTTTATCGAATGTCCACTGGTCATGCTTCTCCTGAAGCCTTCCTTTGGCGCTGATCAAGCACAATTGGACGGTGTTATGCATCAACCGGCTAAGCGCCATTTTGGAAAAAAAATGAGATATGGACGCCATCAGTTGCATTGGACCATGTTCTAAGCGTACGCAAAAGTTTGGCACCAAATCTGTAAAAATAGTCTTATAATTAATGAAAAATGTTAACGCCATCAGTCACATCAGGTATTTTGTTTCGCAACAACCGGCTATAAACCTAAATCTTCAAATCTGCTGTTCTTAATTTACATTATGCAGGTAATCGCCATATATTCCACTCATGTTTGTGTAGTTTGGCGCTACAATGAACGAAATAATTAAATTATAGTTTTTAGAGCTGAAAATGTAATAAAACTTTGGAACACGATTGTCTCAAAACTTGTATGATGTCCTATAGCCGGTCGACGCATAGCACCGTCCAACTTTTGACTTAAAAGATATTGCTCAATTTCAATTACTTTCAGGTTATCACATTAGAGGAAGCATCCGATATCGTCTGTTCTGAGTGTAAGATCATTCCCAAGGGAAGCAGGAAAGCGCCGCCCTCTATCCTCCCTCCCTTTTCCCAGGGATGTGTACAGTTTTTATGGAGGGTTCGGAACGAGTAAACATCGTTTTGGGTTCGTTTATCTTACTCCTTCGAGTGATTGGATGGTGAAGGCGTGTTGACTTGAGTTAAAGCAGTGCGTAAGCGGACGCAAGCATTCCTTCTACTTGCGTTGCGACCTAAATACAAGTTTACCCGAGTTCAGTGTTAATAGGAATCGCTAAGATAAGACATGTATTTCATTTATACGTAAGCTAAGTGTGCTTTGCGAAAATTGGTAATGTTTTTAATATTCTTTAACTGTTTACATTGCTATAATGTCTAGTATAATTTATGAACTTCGTTTTAAGATTTTGAATTCAAAACCGATAATTTTATCGATGTTTACACTCGAAAGTGTATGAAAAATATCTATGTAATGTGTCTGTGTAAATATATCTATGTAAATAGAATTTTTAGGAAAATTAATAAAAGTAATTGAACCAATGAACTAGATCCTAAAATGAATGCGAATGATTAATGTATATTTGAATTTTTTTTAAGTTCCGATTCTAATCTTAATTTTGACCTCTTATATTTGCCTTAGTACAGACTATACTGGTAAAATAAGAAGAAAAATACGTCGTAGACCCAGCTTTTTTCTTACATTTCACATTCTCAGAGAAATATATTTGAATTTCTCTCGTCTCATTTTCAGAATTTCATTTGTTTCCTTTTTTCTTTTTCGGAAAATACGGATAAAATATCACCTAAGCAAAATAGTGATTGCTCTAAACACAAACCAAGCTGATGATTCATAATATAAGAGCGCGAAGGAAACGAGTAGATGTACAGAATTTTGCTTCTTTAATTCTCTGAGTCACAGCTGCGTGAGCAATCGTGAAATTCATTCTCAGAACGTATAATTTTTATTAGTTGTCATTATTTATCTTGTCACATTTTGAATTTTACCATAACTAAACAATGAATAAACAAAAATTCTTGATCATATCGGATTAGAGGAACGCATGCATTTTATCCTTTCATTCATACCACACTTACTTTTATACTTCTCACAGACATTTATACCGAGTACAAATTTACTCAAGACTTAGATAATAAAATAGTACGAGTAATACAGCGCTAATTTCTAAAGCAAAGTGTGCTAAATTGTCGAGAGTATTGAAGCAGATTTGTTTCTATTATTTAAAAGTTTTATAACCTCCAAAAGGAAATTAGTGTGTCGAAAATTAATAAAATAAAATAAGACAGTGTATGACTTGTTTGTAACTCACCTAATAATTAATGTTAAAATGTATGCAATCAAAAGGAAACGAATTCGGCGAGGCAAGCGAATCTAAAATGTCGCTGCAACAAGTTCCTGTTGTCAGTCTCTTTCCGAATAAAAGTACGAAATTGTCTCCCTTCATCCACGTGCCATTCAGATGGTCCATTTCACGGTTCAGCGACGTACGTCATACGGACAAAAAAAGCGGCGTATCAGTGACAGACTTCGCCGCCCCGTTGTTTGAAACAAGATTGATCGAGCGCCAGGTGACTCCATGAAGACAAATTACTGCTCGATCGGAGTATTACTTTCTTTTACTGCCGCTTCAAGGGGAGTGTTTTATGGATATCAAACAGGCGTGCTATTAATAAAGAAAGGATTGTTTGCTTGCGAGGGTAAATATTCGCGACGCAATAGCTGTGTAAATGTTGGAATATTTGCTTCTTTCATGAAGAGCATATTCATCTTTTTCGTGGAAACAGCCTCGACAGAGATACGGAAGTTGTTAGTACTAGTTTATTCACGAACAGATCTCAGGTGCACATAATAGTTCTCTAAAATTCATAGCTCACCTGATTGTTATATGGGACATTCCTGTAACCCCCTGAAATTATATTAAAACATATTGTACTCTATTGCGTAGATTGGACGGTAACATAATAATTGGATGGTAACACTTCATGATATGATATTTACACTCAATGATATTTACGATTCCGTAACTCGTGTGTTTGATCATTGGATGACTTGAATTTTTTCTTCAGTCTGAATCGTATAAACATCACAGACGTGAACTAGATCGCTGCAATTAGTTATCTTGTTCTTATTATGGTAAACACCGCATTTTAATCGAATAATATTCTCCCCGGACAACCGAAAAAATATAGTTGATATTACAAATTATTATTTACTTGAAGCATATTTTATTAATTTCAACAGTATGTGTGGAAGTAGGTATAATATATTGGCAAACTTTGGCCAAATATCGTTAACATGCTCCCTATAGGAGGTTCTTCAATTTCATACAAGGAATAATAATTTTGTAAAATGTCATAATTGCATAGTTAATTGCAACGTACTTTTTCGGCATCTTCAAAAATTCATGCTACACGATTTTAAATATACGAATTGCTCGTATAGTATGTACAAACGCTTAATTTAGGAATTTTGAACAACAGTGGGGTCTATATCAAACAAGAGAAAAACCCGAAGGAAGAAATGTCCATTATGCGTTACAAATCTTTTAATTACACACGAACCTAGAAATGAATCTCGTACTCTTTCTGTCTTGAGCACTCGTGTATGTAGATGGGACACAGGCCTTCTATACTAGTCTTCCAGTAATTTCACTTCACGCAGCATGTGATGTGCGAGTCGACACAGAGGAACATGTACTATTATAACTAAAGATTGATAATTCTTATTCTGCAATGTTATCGTGCCTGCTAGGGACGTATCTGTTATTTAAAATCCGTACTCTAAATTTTAATATGTATCTGCACCTTTCAACTATTTTTTACTATGACGTTATTTCCTTTGATACGGAGTTCGATATACACTGCATAACTTCGTTTCTGGATTGAGAGGATCGTGGTTACGCGAGAAATTGAAAACAGTTGAATCAAAGGGGAAACCTCCTTGGTCTATGGTTGAATGGTGCTGCATGTTGTCAAATGAAGTGAATTGTGAAAGAGAATTTTGGGAGGGATATATGAAAAGACTAACCGAGTGAAGTTAACAACTAGTTCATTAATTCATTAATTCACTAGTTCATTAATCTGAATCATTAAAATTATGTAAAAAATAAAATCTTGTACGTATGTACTACGCGTTCGCGTACCACGCTGGTGCATAATGCTCTTGGTGCATAAAGAACTATTAAAAATGTCTGTTTGACTCACGCGTTATCGCTGCGGAAGATAAATTGCTGTGTTTCTTCCGGCCACCCTTGTATTCGGGATCCGAGCGCCAGTATACCTCGATTTTTCCAAGCTGCCTTTCAAGGTCCGTCTTCACGAAGGAATATGTCACGGTAATTGGCGTCTTTCTCAGTCGTGCCGCTAGGTATCGCATGCTCGCGACCGTATCAAGCACGCGTGGATCATGTGACATGCAGCGGCACGTCCGGGAAAGACGCGAAATGCCGTGATATATTCCATCTTGAAGACGGATCTTAAGAGGCAGCTGTGGAAAAATTACAGTACGGTACTACTTAGCGCCGCGAGCAAACAGCAGAGAAGGCCCATCTTCACGATGGAATACGTCACGATATTTCGCGTCTTTCTCAGTCGTGCCGCTAGATATCGCATGATCGCGACCGCATCAAGCGAGGGTGGATCATGTGACATCTAACGGCACGACCGAGAAAGACGCGAAATGCCGTGATATATTCCATCGTGAAGACGAGTCTTCAGAGGCAGCTGTGGCAAAATGGCAGTACTTTGCGCCGCGAGCAAACAGCAGAGAAGCGCGGCGCGGCGCGGGCGGTCTGGCATGGCACGCCGACGCGCCGCGCCACGCCTCCGCTGCCGCCCAGCCGCGCTGCTATCGCAGACAGCAAACAAGCGATAAGCGCGCATCCTGCCTCAGCCGCGGCGGGGGGAGCGGTTGTGCATCCAGGTGGCTGCAGCGCCGTTGCAACGCCTGCAACGCGAGGGACCAGCGCTGATGAGGACAGAATTTTTTAATACATATTTTATTTTGTAATTTGTTTATACACGAACATTTGGCAAAATTGCATAAATTTTCTGTAAATTAGTACTTGACAGGAGTAAAGTCCATTGACCATACTCCACTAATGTTGCATTATTAATAATTAACAAGCAGCGTTAAACATATTTGATAAATATACAATAATGGATATTTACAATGATGAATAATTTCTGACATGAACGATTTACAGTCGATATGCAAGGTCTAGAGGATGTTGTCGTTGAAGTCTTCTGGTTGTGTCACTATTGTCTAGTAAGTTGATGGCTAGAATATTTGAATGGTTATGCATGCGTTGTAGGTATTTTGCACTGGTGGGGAGG
Organism: Acheta domesticus; assembly: GCA_031308135.1. NCBI lineage: Eukaryota > Metazoa > Arthropoda > Insecta > Orthoptera > Gryllidae > Acheta > Acheta domesticus. The sequence continues at coordinate 122,996,284 of JAHLJT010008756.1, forward strand.
ACAGATGACGATATTCAATATTTCTGCCATTTAAAACAAAAAAAAAGTGTGTGTCAATTTAATTTCGTCACAAATGATATAGCAAAAAGCGTCTTTACAGCAGTTGCTAATACAAGCTGTAGATACGATTTTAAATAATAGCTTACGTTAAAAATAATGGATTCACCAAATTCATCGGATTCAAGGCAATTTTCGCAACCCGAATTTTTTTCTTATTTATTAATTAACCACAGATTTTGACGGGAATTTAATTAATTCGTTCTGGAATCCTTCCCTCTCGAAATAGTTTTATGAACGAGTTAATTGCCCACTTCGCTGCTCGTGTCCAAACCGTTCGTTATGGTGACATTTCGTTAACAATTTACATATTGCGCTGATTTATAATAGCTAAAAATTAGGTCAGGAAGAGTCAGGTACGCGTACTTTAATGTTCTGTGGCATTTCGTTCAAATAGCCAACTGAACGAAAAAACATTGTTTTGGTTTAAAATGCATTTCGTGTTGTGAAATAATATAATCATATGTATCGAGTATCCGATATAATTTTACTGCATTTCTATTTGGAGACAATGCCATCATTATGATTTTCATTTCGAATTTTGAATTCCAAATTAATTTTTGAGTTTGGTGAGAATTATTTTGAAATAAATCTTTTGTCTTTTGTAAAATAATTTGTCTTTTGTAATAAATGAAAATTATGCTCAAACATTTGTAAATAGTTAATGAACATGTGTAGACATTATATTTGAGAAATTACTGATAAAATGACAGACAAAATTTTGTGCGATTTTTCTACCACCTTAACGTACTATGTTCCTGTCGTACCCAAGTTCTTTGTGCTTGAGAGTTAGGGCTAAGTAGATGCAGCGTTGTTCTGCTTTGCTGCCCCTTGCCACGTGCGCACTGCAAGAGGTTTCGCTGGCACTCTAAAGCGAATTCTGTACTACGGTTCTTTACTTTTGATAATTTTCAGGCAGATACTTATACTGCCTAAATATTTTCAATGAGATGGAATTTTGATTTGGGCGTCATAAATGCTTGGAAGAAGCGCTTAGCTGAAGTGACGTATCTTCTTCATTTATTCGTTCCGAGTTGGTGGCAACGAGGAAAGGTCAAAGTCATTGAAAACGTTACTGCTCTTAGGTTTCACAGTGATACAACGTATCATTGTATGTATTTCGAATACAATGATACAAGGTATCATTGTATTCACGTAGTGTATATCCCAGTTCCAGCGCGTAGAAGCGAGTGTGGCCTCCTCACTTCTCCGGTGCCTGACGTGGGCTGCGAGGCGAACGGGGTGAGCCGTCAACTGCTAACAGGCTGATAACGAGCTGATAAGAGAAGCAGAGCGTGGCGAGGTGTTCCAGGCCCCGCGCTCCCCTTCCAAGAACAGCATATGGGGGGCTACGTTTGTGTTGCGACACCACGCGACTGGTAATGCGGTGCGCAAATTTCCTGCCTCTCTTGCGACATTCTCTCTCCAGAAGGGGCTCGTTTTCCGCGGAAGTGAGCCAAGGATAAACTTCCGGAAATATAAGGAACGTCTCCAGTGTCGGAGAAAAGCGCATATAGAACTTCGTTATTCTAATGAGAATCAATTTATTGTGAGGCTATGCTTTATATAGAAAAATAATTAGTTGGGTTAGATGTGGAGACTAAAGTGATCTTTTTTATTTCCAAGTCGCAAGGTTTGCTTTCTGATTTCTTTCGGAGAATGCCAGGTATTTATAAGCTCCAACTTCTGTGAAATAACCAGTCTCGAACATGTGTTTATTTTACGTGGAAGAACCTGAATCTACATATCTAAGTATATGGCACAGAGCAGTTCTGGAAATCTCTTAAACGATTTACGAAATAACTGAAGTAATATACTTAATGTACTGGTATAATTTGATAACGATTAAATATGAAATATAGAATTCGTGTTTTCTTTCTTTTTTCAATTGAATTGGTGAGATGTCGACCCTGAAATATAGGATCGTATATACTCTTTCCTCCCGCCGTTTTAAGAATTCTAGTCTCAGAGAAATGAATACATCTAATGATGGGATGACCAAGACATCGAAAGCTTATCATTCAGATGAAAAGAATATTGATAAGTACTTTGTCAACTTGTATTACTGTTCTCGTCAAGTTCGGATTGTTGGAAATACATTATTTTTTCTATTTTAATATATAAGTTGATGTATTGCGAATAAAATAAAAAATATTAGAAATTAACCAAAACATTCTGTTGAGCATAAAAAATTTAGCCATCGAAAAAACAAGTGACAGCATTAACGTTGTCAATTTATTGTGAAATCAAGGAATTATTTTGTGTATTAATTAAGATATTCGCATTCTTATGCACGTGGAACCCACAGAAATGTATTTAATGTCAAGAGAAGACACTGTGTGTTTGTGGTATCTGAATGTTTTGTTGAATAATATTATTTAATTACAATTTCGGAACTCCATTCTTAGTTTGTCATCATTCATTTTTAGGTGTACATATGTATATAAAAGCTAAACGAATGTAATATAATGATTTAGGCCTACTTGTGTACATATTTTGAGTTGCTTTTATTTTGTTATAACTTTTGGAAAATATGAACCTCTGTTATTATTATTATTATTATTATTATTATTATTATTATTATTATTATTATTATTATTTGCGCACAATAAGCTTCTTTTTTATTTTGCAATCAAGTAACGAACTTACAATGTGGGATCGGACTTACATTACAGCCTACTTAATCAAATAATAAAAATCGCATTAACTTGTCTAACACACTCCTCGTTATTGATTTATCAGATGCGTCTTTAACTCGCCAACTCGTAGCTAACATTCCGACTGTGACCTAACTATATCTCTAATGCCAAGGAGTAAATAACTGTAACACAAAAGACGCGATGCTGTTTTTAGCACTCCTTGCACGATTGGCATTCTGACGAGCGACTCTCCCAACAACTGATGACAGATGTTCCGCAACATAATTACGAAGACGAGAAACGATGATGTAAATGAAGAATCTGCAAGGTGGTCTTTCAAGACCACTAGATGTGCGGGATTGCAGGAAGTTGCGTCCATTGAAGGGAAACTGTTTTTGCAAGCCCTTTGCAACGTTAATTGTGATGCGTAGGTATTTTATTATCATTTGCTTTTGGTCAGCTCAGAATACTGTAAATATAGTAAACATTTCTCAGTATCACTGCGCTATGTGAAGAGGGATTGTGAAGTAAGAGATATAATATTTTATGTACACACATATATCTTATCTGAGGACACACGATTCTGCCATTGTAGCATTGTAGCATCCTAAGAGACTAATGGGTAAGTGAAGTTAAGAAAATAATACCAGATTTTCGCGTGGAAAAAGATTACTGAAAAAGATTAGTTTAAGAAGGATACAAATGAAAGAAATTTCACTCAACACTATTCTGTACAATCCTACAAGAAAATATCTCAGGAAAAATTATAATTTGAAAAATAAGTAAACAATTTTCTTTACACAAAGCTATACTATTTAGAAGAGAAACGTATATTTGGACTATTTGAATAACGAATAATTACTTTTATTTTATCTATATGAAACGAATATTTACTCATCGCCAGATAATTTGCTTTCCTTAAGTTTTTCAACACACTGCAATATATCATTCCTTTTGGTGCGATGAAAAATTGCGTATACATTAATTGCTTAATTTTTGTACTGCAATATTCTTTGTTGTATTTTTCCGATAATTGAGAAAACAAACAGGGAATGTCTATGAACATTTTGTAAACTTTATGCATTACCAAATTGTGACAACATTTTCGTAAGAACTACATAATCAACTGTCAGACTGAAGTACAGGTCATTCTTGTATTTTAAACTATATTTCAATAAATATGAGGCAGTAGTTTTTCTAGATGTAATAATATTAACAAATTTATTTATTTTTATTACTATTTAGTAAATCACCATTCGTATTCCAATTAGAGAGGTGACTTTTCAAAATTTTGGACTTTGGTACAGAAGTCGAGAGGGTTAGTAACAATAGTACAGTTCTGAATAGTACATTTATGATTTTCACCGTGTAGCCTTAACTGTCAGGAATCATCAGTTCGGTCATTAGCAAGGGCGTGACTCCTTAGCCTGCGAAAGCTGGTCGTGCAAAGAGTGCTGTCAACTGTAAAGCGGACGCTAACCTCCAGTCAAGTAATGCCTAACTTGTGGGAAAATCTTACTCATCCATTCTCCCGAACTCTGTGTGGTTCGATGGCCGTCGACACTTCTCAAGGGAGAGCTAACAAAGTAACGCGTCGCTAACACAGTAACTGATTAAATTCGCGTTCACACCAACCCACGGGACCACCCAATGAGCTCTGGAAGAAGAAAAGTACCTAACTTAATGCTAACAAGGATTTTTTAGGTGTTATTTCATTTGAGTTGAGAAATCTGGAGTGTTGAAAAAAATGATCAAGTATAAAGGTATACATTGTAGAATTGTTGATGTTTGCACACTTTTTTTGTTCCCCTTTCTTCGTATTTAGAGGTATTAATCATAAAATAATGGCTAATCTTGCCATAGGATGGATATCTATATACCATTGTATTATCAGTGTTAATGAATTTGAGATTGCTCTAGATTCTGCGCTGCTCAGATGACATCACACCCTAATGAGGCTTTAATACCCGCTGACGTTTTCCCACTTGACATCTACTGATCGGCACTCTAACAGCTTGTCTTTTTAGCATGTGGTAGATGTCAAGTTGGAAAGCATGAAATTATATGGGGGAAGATGTAGCATGGTCAAAGGAATTTGAGAAAAACATTTTGGGATGTGTCAAGCTATTTTACGTTGACGAAAAAAGTTCATGATAATAGAAGAACACTCTCTTCCTAACATGCTACGCTTCCTATCTCAACTTTAATATCGGAGTAAAATCAGTCTCTCCAGAGCTTGGAGGTAGGTCCTACCCGTCGATCGAATTAATGCGGTTCAACTCGTCTGCCCAAGTCTTTCAAGGTGTAACGAAGGAGATTCTGTGGTCAGTGGTTTAGTGTTGTGGAGTAAGAAGAATACTTTGTGTCAGTTGTTGCTGACGTATAGACTTTGTTGTTACGAGTATCTTTTCGGTTTTGCAACTCTAAACAAGATTGTGGGGTTGCATAATGCAGAGTGAAAGAGTCAACAGAGTAAGTTCGTCAGCGACAACGTAAAGCGCGTGGTTTGAGGAAAAAAAACACTGATCACATTCACGAGAGTATCTTCCTCACGTCGAGCATCGTCGCCTCCCACCAACTTGTCGCAGTGTGTGTTCACCTCTTGGGGAACTCGTGTGGCTTCCCCACTCTCCCCCCTCAGCATGGTGTGTGGTGTGTGCCCAGTGTTCTTGCGAGCTTTGTCGCGCCCCCTCCCCCACCCCTGCCGCCGCCGCCCCGCCCCCGCAGCTCCGCCACCGGCGCAGCGGCTGTCCCCAGCCGGCCGCTGCCACCGCCGCCGCCGCGGCCGCCGCTGCCTCCTGCTGCATTGGACGGCGCCTGTGTCGTCTTGTCTTTCTAACCCCTACAGCCTTTTTGTGCATGGACGGCGCGCCGCCCCCCGCGCCGCCCCCGCCCGCCCCCGCCGCCCCCGCACCGCGCCGGGTGGAGGCTGCCAGCTGGAGCACGCGCTATTTACGTGGAGGGCACACCTTGAAGTGACGGAATGCTAGGCGTGAAAAATGTGACGTGGACTTGTCACGTGTTCTAAATCTGTGTGTTACCTACTCTTGCAAGAGGTTGGCGAAATTGGACTCGCTTCAAATTGCATGTATGCTACTCGAAGATTAGGGAAATAGATGAAAGAGTCAGCACAAGCTACGTATATTTTGATGTAAAATATAATTTATGCACGCCTCATCAAATAATAGAATGCAAAATTTCAGTGCAAGAAAATAAAATCCAAAATTTATTATTATTATTATTATTATTATTATTATTATTATTATTATTATTATTATTATTATTATTATTTGCAATGCACTGGTTGAATTTTAATTTTCGTTCACATAAATCTGTCGCTTTAAGTGGTTTTAAAGGAGAAGTGGATGAGAGATAAAATTCTGTCAGAAGGAACCAGTAGTAATCTATCATCGAGATACTGTCGTCCGAAAATCTCTTCCAGGTAAACCCGATCGAAATCCGAAGTGTTTTCGAGTTGGCACTGCTTAACCACTTTACAAGCGAAACGTGATTTCTTGGTGCGCTCTAGATTCGTATTATTGATCAAATAGAGTGGATGTTTAAGTAAATGGAACACGAATGATTTCAAAAGTGTGATAACTTATGCGAATATTATGTTGAAATCGAGACTAAATGCGATGTAGCGTCCTAGAATATTTTATGTCCTTTAAAGTTTTATATATTCAATATGTGTCGAATTTCACGTTGAAGAATGCCATAGAACTGGAAGTTTCCGGTGCAGGTTTGGTTTGATATCCTGTGACTGTTCAAGTACTCGTATTAAAGTATATGTGACTTTATATTTTATTTTCACACCAAAATTCCAGAAAAATATGTGTACAATTAGGACATTATAAATTCATATAACTTAATAATTTAAGCCGTTGTTATTTAATAGAAAGAAAATTTAACTTGTCCATGCGTTTTCTCCATTCATTTGGGCAAATAAGCATCATCTAGTACGAACAGTCAATTTGGAGGTCAAACTTCTGTGTGTGTGTTCTCTGGTCCTAAGTTTCTCAAAACTATCACATTATGCACTTGTGTGAGCATCTAACTCACGTGTGTTTAACTTCTTGCACATTTCACTGGCACCTTTCACTAGCCGGCCCACTCTTTTCCTCTGCTGATAATTACCATTCATGGCAGTCCTGTACGACATTCGAAGCATATTGGCAGATTCACCGTGGAAACTTCATAAACGTTTAACGATTTCTTCTGTAGTATTGACAATTGTAGAACTTGTTCAGGCGTGAACTAAGGGGGATTATTTGCTGTGATTAAGACTAAATTAAATTCTTCTATTTTTAGGGTTACATCCGATTCCTAAAGGCTTCACATATTGCATTACGAAATAATATATTTAGTGTTTTGTATCTTAATCGTGATAAAAATAATTTAAATTTCGTGAGTTGTTTTGTAAATATTCTTTTTCAAAATGTCTACTTTTGAGTGCATTGCAAATAGAGAAGTACATTTTCATATCTTCTCGCTACATTTTAACAGAGATTTTTTAATATGAATATGCCTCAGCGGGCGCAACCTAGAATTTGCACTCCTGTCAGGATGCTTCAAATTAGGGTTGTAGTTGTTTGTTTTAGCGGGTATACTCCAAATAGCGCTCATTGCGAGTGACGCCCATGGCACGTGCCATGTCTGCTAAACCGTAGATACGCCTCTACATTTACATAACTAAAAGCAATTATTGATTTCATGTTGAACCATTTACAGGGTGCCAGATGGTTTCAAGAGCTTCTCCCATTACTGTGTTTCAGTTCTCCAAATAATCAGCTTGAAAAGGGGAAGAAATTAAACATATTTACGGAAATAAAATATTTTACATAGAGCTAAGGGGCCCTTTTCGAATTACGGGGGGGGGACGGGCCCTGGCATCTTCTGAGCACACGCCTACATCTGCTTCAAAAAGTTAGAAATTCATAATCCACCTGTAATAAAAACGAACTGTTTTGGAGTTTCCGAGGTGAATCTATGAGAATCCAAGAAGATTGTTGATGGGCATTTGCTAACGTACTCTCGGGACAAACTCCGAACTGAAAGCTTTTTTTTTTTGTTGTTTTTTGCCAGTTCTCGATTTCAACGAGCTACAATCATTCGTATTCAGGATAATGAATCCATTTATCGCAGCTAATGAATCCATTCATGAAATTGGACAATCGATCGTCCAGCCTTATCCGCGCGCTGCAACCTCCGCCACCTGTTGCGGCCGCGTGCCCACGTGCTCCGCGCCCGCAGCCTCCACCCCTCGCCGCGGGGCGCGCGCCGGTCGGTCGCGGGCCGCGCGGGGCCGGCCTCGTGTGTGAAGCGAAGCGCGCCCTGGCGACGGCGGCGGGGGCGGTCGCGGCCGCCGCCGCCGCCGCCGCCCCGCTGCCCGCCGCTCGCCCCACGCCCGCGGGCGTGGGCGTGCGGGCGAGTGGGCGAAGGGGCGCCGCTGACTGGCCCCGCCCTGCGTTGCAGCCTCCAAGAACCTGCAGCCGCCGCTGCCGGACGAGCACAAGGAGGACCAGTGGATGGGCGTGACCGTGCGCAGCCAGGGCCGCGGGGGAAATGTGCTCGTGAGTGGATGCCTGTGTTTCTTTTGCTCCTTTTTGGTATTTGTTCCACGTGATATACTGCGATTTTCGTAACTTTGTTCCTGACAGGAATCAGCTGTTCACGGTTTCATCCAATAGGGAGCTTAAACGTCACCATAGTGACGTCACGGTCGCGAAATATAAGCTCCCGATTGGATGGCAGCGAAACCGCTGATTCCTGTCAGGAAGAAAGTTACGAAAATCGCAGTATAACTTCCTTGCCCACTATTCTTAAGTAATGGAAATATCTCGAAACAATATTTTTTTTGAATCCTGTTTCCACATTTTCTCCAAACCGGGAGGGCTCAGGGTATCAACTGATGTCACTGCAGTGCCTCTAACCGGGAGGTCCTGGGGTTCGAGTCCCGACGGTGGCAGGATTTTCGACTCCAGCCAGATGGCTAGGGCGATTTCTTTCGCTGCCTGGAGGAGAATTCTAGCAGCCGGCTGCTTTGATCGGTCGTTTTCCATGGTTTCTTCGATCTATACCAGGCAAATGCCGGAGCAGCATCGTATCAAATGGGCCACGGACCGTGTGTGATCTTTTCTTCCCATTCCTTGTCCTGTCGTAATCATTACACACACTTACACTTATGTGCTTTACACTACTACAAATGCCGGTAGGTCGGTCGGGAGCTTAGAGCTTGTCCCGGCTGGGGCGGTGCCTCACTGGTGGGAGATACCGGTTGGGGGAAAACCCCGCTAGCCCATGGAAGGCCAGCGCCGGATATCACCATCACAAGTAATCTATGAATCAATCATCTGAAGAAAGAAACTATTCTTAAAACGTTTCGGTCTCTCTAAAGCCTTACTCAGGGCAATTGTACAAAGAAATCTGTTGGTTTGAGCGAGGAATTGAAAATTCACTTTTCAGTCCAGGATTGTTACTTCAAAACATAATATATTTACAATTTAATAATCTGAATCGAAATGGAAAGTTATTCTGTGGAGACTACTAAATTGTAGTAATATGCTATTTCAAATGAAAATTGTTCGATGTATCAACCTGAAATTTGTTTTTATTGTAGCCCTGAGTGAAAGTGAAGCGCATACAAAAAATTTGCGCGTGAGTTACTTCCATCGCTTCTGTGCTTCCATGATCACTTTTTGCATGGCAACGTGTGATGGGCAATTTCATGTAACGAAGTTGTCCGTGTGACATTTACCCCTGATTGGCAGGCAACTCCCCATGACACACTGTTCGGCAGGCACACAAAATCCCTTGCGGCGGTACGTGACCTTTCAAACATGTGTGCGTGAAGCGTTGCCTATCTATCTAGGGGCAGGCATCTAGGGGCATCATTTTCGCCCACAGGACTTTTACCCAGCCGACTGCAGGTTACCCTTCACGTCCCAATGGGAAGTATATTCGACCGTACACTCGACATCAACACACTTGCGGACTCTTCTGATCTGGGGTCAGCGGAACGCGAGGCCCTCCGCGATTACACATACATGAGAGACAAGGGACAAATAACCATTCCCAAGGCGGGACTCGAACCCGCGACCCTTCGGACCGAAGCGTCGAGTCGGTACACGTTCTTAGCTTCTTTGGCCATCCAGATCGGCATGTCACTTATTTAATTTCGTCATAAAATTTTCCACCACTAATGATAACCTCTCTTCATGCCCTAGAAGTTTGTAACATTTTTTAGACACTCTGTTCCTACACTCATTTACGAATGAAATAAATGGAAATAGAACATAATAAATACGTTTTGTGGATTATAAATAAAATATATACTACATTTGGTGTATTTTGTGAAAAGCCTATGTTTAAATTTCCAATTCATTAATCAACAAATTCGACAAATTTAAAGTATGAACTTAAAACGCAATGTAGTTACTTTTTGATAAGAGTGGTTCTTTTTTCTCATAATAGATTTCTACCAACACGTGATAGAGCATCCGAATGTCACTTTCTTGTTTGGTAATGATATCTCTGGACTCGTGCATCGAAGATTCTTCAGACGCATCTGAATGCATTTCGTCACAAAATCTTAGTCGACGGAAAGAAGAGATGATAGATGTCTAAGTTTCCTTTTGCTTTTAATTATTCACGTAACTCCTATTTACTCACACAATGATATGCATCAGTTCTTTCAATGTCCCCAACCGTCTTCCTTCAATTAATCTTTTCAGCACTCGGATTCGGCTCACAGGCCGTGGTTAAGAGTCCTCTGACCTATGCAATAAAGTTTGTTGTGATTTGATGAATCTTAAATTTTTCTTAACTATTATTATGTTCTCAAACTCCAGTCGAGCTATCTCCCTTGACGCGTCGGTGGTTACAAGTGCACAGCGAAGCGTCTTGACACTCACTGATATTCAATTTGTATCAGCGGCAGCTGAGTTTCACTTTCCTAAACAGATCCAATTTACAATTTACTCTTACAATTCCTGGGGAATCTCTCAATTTTGTATTTGTATTTAGCCGTTACATGTCCCTTAAAGGACAATTGGCGTTGGCGCTGTTATACCCCGGAGTTCCTATTCGGTCACCCAACCAGGAACACGCGATGTCTCGAATTCGCGTAACTTTCGTGACTTCATGTACTTCACGAATTCTGCTAGCGACGCTGGTTTCGCGGTCGGGGCCCTTCAGTAGAACTATACCAGCATTGGCCTGAATGACCGAGGGAAAACACGAAAATCCCGGTCAGAATCGCCGGCACGGAGATTGAACTCGGGCCTCCCGAATGCGAAGTCGGCGCGCCCCGCCCTGAGCCACTTCGCTCAGTGTCTCTCAGTTACTAACCGCGAATTTCGACTTTAAGGCTGGTGAATTTCAGACTCAACCAGAACTCACCAGTTTGACTACCGGCAACGTCCGCCTCCGAATTATTCGAATTTTAAGAACTAACAACGTGATCTAATGATCAACATATTGAACCATCCGTGATATACCGCCAACCTATCTAACAATATAGGCTTCTTCAACACGTTTTCTGAATACTTTTTCATTAATATTCAATAGACATATCTCCGCCCAAGTTTTTCACCCTGTTTCCACTAACAAACTCCCCGTAACCTATTCTACAGTTATGTCGTCACTGTGTGGATATTTTATTTGTGTATTACGTAGAAGGTCGTAACGTAACAAACATACACTTTGAGCGAATCTTTCAATTTTGAAACTTGCGTGAAATTATTCAGATTATATCTCCTGATCTTTAGATTATTAGATGATTGTTAAGTTAAATTTTCATAATCATTTCCTCACAAAAGAAAAGTCGAAGAAGTTTTGCAGTGAGGGGGGCTTCATTTCTAAACTTCGAATTCAATGAAAAATAAGATTTTTACCCAAGGCGTTTTGTGTTAATATTGTAATCTTTCGTTTATTCTTTAATACCGTGAAGAATTTAAGAATTAAAACAAGTTTTTAAGAACACTGTAAGTAAATAAAAGATTGTTTACCCAGTGAAAATGGAATGGTTCCCCCCGATTCCGAAACCCTGTCTAGATGCTGTCAAGTAATTCAGATCACTGAATCATTTCATAACAACCTTGTTATATCCTTCCTCAGCTGTCTGCTAAAGCAGCGACATGCTCTTTCCCATTACCAAACGAATGCTTCCTATCATGCCCGTTGCATCCGTTGTTTGTGTGTGTAAATTACAGAGCCTCACTCACGCCGTTTGTAAATGAAATTTGAATCCGTTTTTGCGCCGCCTAAACATCACTGGTAAAACGACCAACGCAACGACACGGCGACCAGTGCCGTCGCTGCCAGTAACGTAATCGCCGCTTCTTGTTTGCGTTACCATTTAGCGTTACGCTTTCATTTCCTTTGGAGGGGCGTGCGCGCCGGGCCGCGCCGTAACGCGGACAATGAGCAATAAAGCGTTTTTTACGATTGTTGATGCAGGTGCGGCAGTCCGCTGCCAGAAACGCGTTAATCGCTTTTAAAGGGAAGCAGATGGAACACGGCTTCCTCTGGAGTCGGGCCCGCAACTGGAATAGATTTAATGGGGAGCTCTCATTAAGATGCTGAGTTGGTGCAGCTGCACGGATTATCAGTACGTGCATTTGGATGTAGGAGTGTCAAAAGAAATAAAATAGACATTAATAAATAAAATCATTTAACTCAACATGTGTATGATACGAGGCATGAAGACCGATTCATACGTACGTAAAACATTTTTAAATTATGCGATGATGCATTGAAACAATGAGGTGACGATAGTTTAGCGCACCGTTTTTTATTATTGTTTAATAGATGAATTGTAATTCAAAAGAAGGAAACAGGATTCTCCATAATTTGCTCCGCAAATCATGGAATTGCTTGAATAATTGTCCAGTTTCACGTTGTTCGGTACACTCTGCCCAGTGCACACCTTGTTGGAGAACTTCGCTTCGTTGGCTAGATATTGCAAGAACAGCTTCGTGTGTATTAAAGAGAGTCACATTTTCAAAGTTGTCCTACGACTGTTTTGGTGTTTATCACTCCCGCATCATTAAAATTGACATTTGTAAAAAAAAATTGTTTGAATTGCTCTCTTATATCTTACATTCCTTTCATCCTTTAATACTCTTCTTTCATCTCAAGGAGAAAAGTAAATAAATACTTTGTAATTTTGAGAATAGTTAAAAATCTAGAATATTTAAAATAAAGATTTGTGGCTAAATTGTTAGCATTTGCAAACTTTTATGAATTCCCTATTCGTCTGCTAGTAAAATACGAATTACAGTTAATAAAGTTTTCTATTGAAATTGCATGAAGTTTAGTTTTGAGAAGCCTTTTAATGACTCTCTAATCACCATTTACTGCCTTGTGCGTCCCAGTTTCATGCAAAGCAAATGCAGAAACTTTATACTCTTGTGTTAACGTTATTTTCTGTGTCAGGTATGCGCGCATCGTTACATCTACAAAGGCAGAGATCGGCAGGCCATGTGGGGATTCGGTCTCTGCTACCTTCTGAAGCAGGATTTTGAGTTTGGACAAGCATGGGAGCCCTGCCGAGGTCGGCCCATCCAATTGTAAGTATCCTTATACATGGGCATCCATAAGACAAGTAACATTTGCGCTAATTTTGTATCACGTCTGCACCGTAATATTTCTGTATTATTACTTACAAAATGTTATCAGTGTACCAGCGTCCTCGCAGAAACTTCGTGCGGTTGCAAAGGAATTAACGAACAAATCAAACGGATTATGTTCGTTAACCGATTAACGAACAAAATATTCTGTGAACGGATTACGTTCGTTAATAGATTATCGAACAAATAACGATTGTTTGTGAACGCATGACGTGAACCAATCGATTAACGCTCATGTAACAATAGTCATTTAACTGATTACGTTCGTTAGTAGCATATAAACGAACAATTGACAACTGTCTTGGAACGCATCAAGTTCATTTATCGATTATCGAACAAATAATAATCTTTGAACGTATTACGTTCGTTATAGTTATTAACGTCATTAAAACCGATAAACAGCAAATAACAACAGAGTCTGTTGTTGTTGATATCAGCTGTGTGAACACACTTTTCGTAATACCGTATTTTGATAAAAAAAATCATGTAAACAAGAAATGCCGTTGTTGTGGAAAAGTGTACTCATACGCCATCTTTAACCTTTAATTACTCGCGTTCCTTTCTGAAACGTAATTACTCGCGCGGCGCACTGAGTGCGCCAGCAAAGAAAAATATTTATGCAATAACAAAAACAATAATTACGATAAATTAGTGTTATTTATTAAGAAAAAAGATAACTTATTGCATCAAATAATACTTTGTGTTAATCAGCATATGGTATATATGAAATTTACAATACGAAATGTATTGCATGCGTCTAATAAAGGATACAGTTGCATAAGGCACATTGTAAAGTTTTAGGTCCTGGAACGCGCCTCAAATTAATTATTAATTCAATAGAATTTGTTATATATTTATAATATAAATTAACAATTGTAAATCACTCAATAATAATAATAACAATAACACGAATAGCACTGACTCTATGAGAATATTACAATAGAAAATAAAAAAATTAGAGCAATATATTTTTAGATGATATTTACATGTTATGTTACTGTAAACACATAAACGAGTGATTATAAAAATACATATTAATATTTTACACAATACATTTCATCCAAATTTCATGTCATCATACGTAATAATTGATTTCTACAACGTCTACATTGAAAATAAATCATTCTTGTGTGTATTTACATTATTACTCGCCCGGCGCACACAGTGCGCAAAAAACGTTTTAGGCAGAATTCAGCTAGCTTACTCCCACGACTTGCAACGGAGCAGTTGAAGTTATTTTTAACTATGTATATAGTGATTACATTACTTTTGTTTTGTTTTTGTGCAATTCAATGCAACTAGCACTTCGTTGGTCGTGGTTTCTATATCATAAATAGTCAATGACACAAATTAGTCTCGTCGGCACGCTCTAAAAATACCAAAACTTACAATAACGTTTTTAAGTTGCTATTTGCTCCCAGCAAAAATTTTCAAATATGTTCTTACGATAAAATCTTGGCCTTTTTGTAACTGTCGCGTCTGAAGCAAGAACCGTAAAGATTTGAAATGGAAGAAGGCATTTCACTTCTACATATTAAAAGCAAAGGTGTTTATTGTTTATATTTTTTGCTTATAAGAAGACGGTATTTCTATAAGTATTGAACGACACACGGGCGATACTCAGGTATCGCTTCGGTTTACAAACTTCACCGGGTATGTTATTTGGTGTTTATCGGCCTAATGACTAGACTAGACTTAATAACTAGACATCGGATGTTTAGGCACTAAAAAATCCTCGTTTAGTCGCCTAAAAAGGCACTGAAAATGTCTAGAATAAGGAGAAAAAGATGCACTGTCATAAATTACGTTCAAAATTTTAAAATTATTTGGAATTTTTGTCTATATTATTTTGTAAACCTAGGTGCATAAAACCAGTAAGTATATTTTAATGTAAAAGTAGATTTAGATATTTACAACTACATTTTATTCTTAATTGTTTTCATTGCATAATACTGTCAGTAAGTTTGCAAGGATCACAATTTCAAATTTGTGACTATTGGGAGACAAAATCAGTTTGAATGCGGAGATGAATCTCTCAACATCTATTGATGTGACTAGCATATATCTTAGAAGTGCAACACTGAAATCTTTTGGGAATTAACATTTATTTCCTCTGAAATTGTATGCGCCCTCGGTTTATTGTCAATCGAGCATGCTCTCAGAACATGGCTAGTATTTTAGAAATTCTCTCGAATTTTAAATTACAAAAGTATGACTTTCATAATGAATGGTCACGCTGGATCATGGCTAATATCTTAGGATTGCATGTACAAATAATACAAGTACATAAAAGGTAAAAAAGTCCAATAATTCTAAAAAAAAGGTAATTATGCAAAAAAAGGCATTTATGCTAAAAAAAAAAAGCAAAAATACGCATTATGAAACTTCGTCATATGTCATCATTTGTCATGATTCGTGCAGATATATTATCAGCCTTTAAATATGTTCGCTAGAATAAAATAGGCATTTCCCTCAACATCCAATGTCTATTAATTGTCCCTTTGTTTGCAGTCCCAGGAATAAATGTAGCGTTAATCGTTGGCTTACGGGTGAGATATGTCGGGTCGGTTTTTCAAGTCTTGGGAATATTCTAAATGGTTAACATTTCCTACATTTTTAAAATTTCCAATTTTCTAAGTTGGGGAATATTTTTACATTGTAAACATTTCCTAAAACTGAATTGATCTTTTCCACGTTCTTACTTATATTTTTTTACTTAATAGATTGATAATAATTTCTTTTATTATTGCCAATTTTCTTATTATTACTATTATGAAATACATGTAAAATCATTTCACCATTATCTTTCAAGGTTCTCCGTTTGTCTTAGGACTTGAACTTTTGACTTGACGTGTTTTCGCTGGTATGCTGACGAGATTTCCTCCCTTTATAGTTTTCGTTTAGGGGTATTTGAGTAATTCGTACGCAATCATAGCTTCTACTAAAACCTCTTTGAAACAATTGGAAGTACATATTAATACTTCACCGATTTATACAATCTCTTTCAAATCCCCTTTAATATGTATCTTGCCTCGTCACAGAAAGATAATTTCTCTAAATTTTGAGTGAAATCTCGTAGTGTTTAACTTAAAATATTTGGGATTAATTTTTAAATTACATCCCTAATTTAAAATTGATAAATTCAAACATACAAATGCTGTGACAGCATTCCTCCTCCACCAACTCTTTCCTCCCTCGCTTTCATTCCTGTCTTCTATGTGAGAAAACTTTCACCCAAATTGCGTACGTATTTCTCATTGAATGAACTCCTTCTATTATGCACTAATGTAATAAAGTTTTGAAAGTGGTTAGGCGGAAGAGCAGGCTAAATGGCCTGAGCCTCGCCACAAATAAAGACATTTATTTATTTATTTATGTATTATTTATTTATTAATAAGCTTAATGAGCAAATGCCAATCGCGTTTGAACTGCTTGCTCGGCCAGGGCGCACGAGCAGTTCGGCTTCTGCCAGGCGGGCACGAGCGGCGCGCTGCTGGCCGACGACGAGGCTGTGGTGGGGTCCCCGGGCCCGCACACGTGGCGGGGCACCATGTTCCTGCAGAACATCTCCAACGCCGACTTCCTGACGCGCGACAAGACCGTCTACTACAGCCCCGTGCTCGACCCCGTCAAGAAGTACGCGCAGGACGTGTCGCCGGTGGACAAGTACAGCTATTTGGGTGAGTGCAGGAAGTGATTGCGTAGGCTTCCGCGGCCGGAATTCATGTGATCTTGGCTATCCAGCAGTACGCTCTGAGGAAGGCCGCAATATGGTGGCCGAAACGTCAGCCACCAAATCGATGACGCGGCTCATCCCGGATGGCCTAGACCACACGAAAATGGCCTCGACGGCGCACGGTGGTCGCCGCGTCCGTATGTTGCATGCTTCAACTGTTAGTTAGTTAGTTAATGCCTTATTTTACGTGGTGAGACTCGGGCCATCAGGCCCGCCCTTCCGTCTGACCACTCAAATTTCACCACGCTCCTTTCACCAACTAGCGGAGAAAGAAGGTATTGTCTCGGGCGACGAAACAGGCGATTTTGAATTTAGCTCAGAGGCTTCTTTTAGGCTTGAGGATCTTTTACATGCAGTAAATCTACTAACATGGGACAGCCGGCCTTACTTCCCCTCCGAAGGAAGGCGTACGAAGGATTTTTTCGCCCGTAAAATCCACGGCTTCGATCGGGTTGAGATTCCTGTTGAGAGGACTGAGATTCCTGTAGGCGAACCGGAAAAAACACTTTCAACTGCGCAGGCGCCAAAATTGAAGGGCTTAGTAGAACAAGGGGCTATCCCATTTTTTTTGTGAAATTGAGTTATTAGCATTATGTAAAACTTTTTAGTGTATTTTGTTTTTCAAATACAGTATGGACTTATTTGCAAACGTACTGTGTTTAAAAGTTTTAAAATGTACTGAACTTATGAGGGAAATTTGGGAAACAAACCCATTATCTCAGAACTGTGTCAATGTGGGATAGCCTCTTCTTCTACTAAGCCCTTCAATTGTGTTGACGGTTTTTGATCCTACCGTCACTATCGGCTTCCGATGGGCAAATTTCCCTCCGTGAAGTAATCAGTTTCCGGTACCGGCTGGGTCCGCTGAGGACCATCAGGCAAATTTTGGAAATGTACCCTAGAAAGAGGGCTCGGACAGCGCGCAATCATCTTTCCTTTTTCATTCTTATCATCCCCTCCACACCCCTTATAACACATGCACATGCACTTGCATGCTCTACACTACCTCATTTGTAGTGTAGGAGAAAGACCAGTCGGAAGCGTTGAGTTTGTCCCGTCTGGGGGGTGTTGTCAGGTGAGATACCTGGAGAGGGAAACCTTGCTAGCTGTCGGGTAGGTTGTCGCCGGTTATTTCGTTCCTGCGGGGGAAGGTGCACCGCTACCCCCCGCTGGCTAAACCACTGCAAAGGCCCCAATCGTGTGTCATCAGTCAGCACACGCGACCAATAGAAGCTACTCTCGGAGAGATTCCTCTGCCCCCTGCGTGTGAAGGGTCCGAGACGGCTGTCTTGCGCAGCTAGAAACAATCGGCGTCGGCCCCGTGCCTGAGATCGCTAAATCAGCAGTGCCGTAGTGATCTTGGACTGTGGGGTCGCAGGTTCGAGTCCCGCCTCGGGCATGGTTGTATGTGTTCGTCCTTTCACCCCCTACCATCACCATATCGTTTCATTCTCATACCACAACGTAACATCCAATAGTTGTCGTTAATGACCTAGTAGTTTTGGCGACCTTAAATAACAAAAAAGCAAAAAACGAAAACAACAAAGCACGCGGCGTCTCCAAAGGCTTTTTCTGCGCGGGAAACGTAATAGTTCCATTGGCGAGGCGGTGCACGATGTTCAGCATGTCAGCACCCTTTCATACCTAGCGGGCCGCGGGGGAGTGTGGACCGCCTCCTCTCGCGGCATGGTCTATTTCTGGCGCAAATGAAGTCTTCGGTCATAGAGTAAAGATGTATGCACCTCTTTAGTCTATGCTAAGGTTGTGGATTGAATATCAAGGGCAGGATCACAAATTTCCCGTATACCAGGGGCGGATCCAGACGATCATTTTGGAGGGGACCATCATAGATTTTTGTTAAGTAATAAACATTTGTTATTGTATTGTATATTACTTTTGTAGTGCATATATGATGCTGCACAGTATTATTTTTTAAATAACATTGTGATAAATTAACATGATTTGAACATAAATATTTGAATCAAATTAACCAAATAAAAGAAGGTAACTAACGAAAACTCTAGGCCTTTTTGAAGGGGGGAAAGGTTCCCATGGCCATCCCCCTGGATCCTTTACTGCTGTATGCCTTCCATCGTAGGAGAAGTGGAGCGTCATTTACGGCTTATTTAGAAACGCTATAATGTCACCTTTGCTTAAAAGATTGTAGGCTGCAAAGTTTGGAACTTAGTTGCATGAGTAATATCCTGCTTCGCAGTTGTGTAGAACTGTGTTGCATCATACGAACTACCTATTTCACGCGAAATGCGATGTTGCCCAATAAGCGTTTTGAAATCATGGGTGAGAAGGAGGTGGTGATATCTCAGGTCAAAGACGGGTTACAGACTGTAGCCGAAGAAACAGAAGATTTGCTATGTCGCAGCTTGTCTCCAGTGTTGGATCCAAGGGTGAGGGGACACAGCGGAAAATACCAACATTAAAAAAAAATCACCATTTATTCAGAATAATTACCATGTAAGATTTTATCACATCAAGATAATTTACCCATTGACAATATACACGATCATGTTTTTAAATTTCAAGCTAACATTTAAAGACATATTTCCAGAAAGATGTATGGGGGTCTGAAATGAAATCCCTCCTCCCCTTCTGAAATAATTTCTGGATCCGCCTCTGCTTGTTTCATGAGTCATTTATAAAGAAAAGGTGTCATATTCATTTGCTTTTATATCAGTATGAATAAAAATATCGGCGGAATTCTGGAAACACAGAAACTGTTTACGTTTTTCTTATGAGATGAATTTTATTTTCAGTGTACCATATTTATCATTTCTTGTCTTCTAAGATATAAATTAATAAATTTTCCTTCAAAATCAACTTTATCAAGCTTCTATATCATTGTAAAGAAAAGTCAAATGAATCAAGAATGATACTGATATATTTCACGAATCCCCCATTTATATTTTACTCGTTTCTGCATATATCGTGCGTTAACGATGAGCTGCTTATGTAATATTACATAAGCAGCTCTCTTATTATATATATATATATATATATATATATATATATATATATATATATAACATAAGTATTACATATATGAGATGTGAGGTACGCCTACGGATAACGTATTTTTGAGATATACAATGACTTTAAAAACTAGTGAAAATATACAAAGAATTGATTTTCATTCACTTTTCCACTCAATACATCTTTGTAACAGATATATTCTGCAGACGTCTTGGTTGGACAAAGGCTTCCTTAACAAATGCGGAAGTGTCTCAGTGTTAGAATAGCAGCGGCACAGCGGCCTTTGGCATGACATCTATAAGAACCCGTCGCCCGCCGAAGTCAATATTTACTTTGTCAAGTGTCAAGTTTAAAACTTTACCTCCAGGCGTATTCCACAAGTGGTAGTTATTCATAGGTCAGGATTTGACAGCTTGACGTTCGTTTTGAAAGGGGAGGAATGTTGACTCTAGCCATGTGGCCCTCGGCTGACAAACGAAAGTAGTATCTTCTAACCTTGTTTTTCCATGCAGGCTAGAAGATGAATTGTTTTTTTAAAATTGAATTTTGTGATCGTCAATATGTAGAACCCGACGTCTCGCAATTTGCACTAGCAACGAAAACAATTGATGTAGTAAATTATCTAATAACATGGATGGCACGAATGGCAAGTACGAAACATGGGCGTTATTTCGACGGTTTAATTAAAGGCTTTTCTGCTCTTATTGAAAGGCGGTGGCCTACCGAAGCTTGTAACCGCAAGATGTGCGGTTTTACTATCATAAGTTTCTACCCGATAAATTATTTCAAACTTGCACAGCGTACTAAAATTGCATTTTCGAGGAAATACTGACCTCAATTTCTGCCATATCACATGAAACGCATTTAATTTTTAGGCTTTTTTTGTGACACTGCGTAAGAAACTATTGCGACAATATGCTATATTTCAGTTAAATATGCGAGGAATTTCAAAATTAAGTAATATCAAAATTGTTTCTATTTATTTCCCCACTAGATTTAAATTACTTTTAATTATTTGTTTTTATACTCATCAATTTAATTTAAAATAAATTAGTTATTTTCTTCTAAATAAGCTGAAATGTCCACTCGGTTTTAAGAACATCGATTTAAAAATTATTTTACTTTTACTCTTTCTTTTATTTAGTCTTTGGCACTTGCGCATTGCGCCCTATTCAAATTGCGAAACAGAATGTAAGGTTTGAAAAACGTATCATCTCACTAGTGTGCAATTTTGCGGTCGTTTCTTGTAAGTCTGAGACAACAAAAAAACAAGTTCTACAATAGTACACACTTTCTCGCATTATTTGTAACTTCAGTAATTTTCGAAAATTTAGTGTTCAACGAAATGCGCCAATTTTATGAGCGTATTTTGCTCTATTCGAGAAAAAAATATTTGAGCCATTTTTGAGAAAATATGTTTTTAAAAATTACCTTCACTTCAAACAAAAATCACGCGAAAACTGCTTATATTTTCTGAAAACTGTACTTGATCTCATTGAGAAGAGATCTCATTAAGAAGATAATCTCTATCATCAACATTGTATTTTTGCAATGCTATTTTTAAAAAAACGACGAAATAAGCGGACTTGGTGCATAGGAGAATGCAATGCTCGAGTTCCTGCACTCTCTATCACAGCTTATTCCCCGCTTGCGATCCCATTGTTGTCCCAGATGTGATGTGATAAAGAAATAAACAATAATAATGCCCGGATCGTTCATTTTCGGGCGTAGAAAGTTGCACGACAAAAGTTCGATTAATATGCTTATTTAATTTATTTGTTTGATTACAAAATTAGGTTTAATTTCTCGTCAACCTGATGATTCAAGTCGAAACGATTCATGAAGATGCCGGAAAGAGGGTACAGTAATTTTCAGCGTTTTACCAACGTACTCTTGGGTACGTTAAAACCATCAAAGACACGTAATTTTCTGGGATTCTGCCACATTATCCTAGGGTGAAACGGCAAAGATTGCACCAATCGTTATGTCTTTGTCAAAAGGAATCGAATGTTCTACTCTCTAGGTGCCGCAATGCAATCAAAACGCGTTTTGGTTGGTTAGAAACATCGAAAGAAAATGCTTTAGACATTTTTTTCACAGACTCGCAAAAAAATATGTTTCGCCTCAGGATACTGAGATGCAACGACTAACATTACATTTGTCCGTTGATAAGTTTCCGTTTATGAATGAAAGAGTGGGAGGACTTTATACACGATGTTTACATGCATGTAAAATTCGGGGTGCATCAAAGAAAGTGATTCAAACTTTAGTCTCTCAGCGGAATTTTAATTAATGCCATGACATTTTTTATTAATGTATTGAAGTTTACAATGTCCACACATGCATTCGAAACGGTAAAGTTATGTCGCAGCTATTCACGAATTCCGTTACAAACTTTGACGAACTTTAAAAACGACACATGAGGGCGGAGATTATGCCAGTAGAATAGGATTCTAATATAGTTGGTGGCTTAGGCAGTAATGGTGCGGAGTAATGTGTATATTGATCAATTTCGTTAGACACGAAAATGCATGCGCGGGAATGTCTTCCCTACCGTTGGGGGGAGCTTCTTTATTACATGCGCGTCCCACCCATTTGTGACTTTGTGGCTAATGAAGGGCAACAAAACATAATCTATGTATATAGTTTTCAATTTATGGTCTGAAAGTCATATAAGGAATAAATATCACCATCGTAATGTGTTTTTCTGAAAGTATCTTTAGTAAAAGGAATTGGAATATAGTAAGTCTGCTGCATGGACATGAAAATGCGTATAAATAAGATAGTAATTGAAAAGACAGAAAATAATATTTCGGGGACGTCATCACACTTCGTCTACGAGCAAGATACACCCTTTTAAAGGCGAAACTTGTCTGGAATGTTGGCTGACGCGTCGAGTCTCCAAGAGTTATCTATTCTGACTCTCACTTTGCGAAGGCATCCCGCGAGCTAAACAATGAGACACTGCACCGCTTCGTTGCAGAGCGGAGGGCAGATGAAGTGCCTGAGTGGTATTTCCACCAAGAAGCAGAGAAGCTCTCACGTGGTGGGTGTGAAGTTGGTTCTATAATGGCATTTAAGAAATCAATGAATACTAATCAAGTTTTAAGTAAATGAAAAGAAAAATTAGTTATTCACTCGTGTTAGAAAAGTGATTCAGTTGTCTTTTTCAAACTCTGGTTGTGTGCTTTGTTTGATATCTTATATATGCGATAAGTAGTTGTAATCCCTCAGCTCATTACCATCCATCCTCAGAGTTGTTGATATTTATCAATACATTCTTGACATTCTGATTGATATTAATTATTTTAGGATTGTTTGTTTGTTTGTTTATTTAACGTCCCATCGACACCTGGGTCATTAGCGACTCAGAGAAAATACATTATAACAGTAATTCATACATGATTAAATGAGGTTTACAAATTCAGTACAATATACAGTAATTCACAATAATTGTTTACAGGATTGCAAAAAACGAAAGAGTAGTAACAATAATACTTAGTGAGACATGCAAACAAAAAAAACAACAACAAAAAAGCCATGATCAAAACAAAGTTCAAATTTGGCTGAAAATTCCACTCTCCTTATAGAATTGTAAAATTCTTTCTTGATACTTCTCAGATTCAAGTATACATTCCAAACTTGTGTCGTGAAGATATCTCTGCCTGATATGTTGGAAAAGAGGGCAATAATTGACTATGTGAGACAGGGACCAAGCCGTATTGCACAGGTCACATGATGGAGGATTGGATCCGTCAATCAGATATAGATGGCTTAGCTTACAGTGACCTGTTCGTGTTCTCGTTATGGCCACTTGTTCCTTTCTGTTGAGCTTTTTATTATGTTTCAGACTTTGAAAATTGGTTAAGTTTTTATGGAGGTCGCTTCTTTTAAGCGTAGTCCATATGGAGAACCATTTTAAAGCGCATTTTAAGCGGAGTCCATATGGAGTTTATCTCAGATGTTCCATTTCCTTGATGAGCGCCAGATGATAAGTCTACTGAGATATCCGAGATTATCCAAGGAGGTATTTTGTAATTTCTCTTCTTTTCTACTTTTTCTATTTTAGGATTGTTTTTCAAATCCGAATGTATCTTTTTAAAGTCTGTTTCATGCCACCGACTTCGATTAATTTATGGTTAGAGGTAACGTAAAATCCTTTTCAAAATGAATAAATAATTATAGATATCTTAACTGTAGAAAATAATTTAGGTATTTCAAGATTGGTAATAAAAGGTTAGATGATGTCTTGTCAGTGAAAGCTTGGTAGCATCTTTAAAATATGTAGAACAATTTTTATTACGTTATTTATCGTTTAAGATGCATGTAACAAAACCTTTTGTGCTTATAAGTGTACAAAATAAACATTTATTGCTTTTAAATATTTTTTAGAATTACAGTAAACCCTCATTAACACGAATTCCAAGGGACCGAAACAATCGGAGTTCGTGTTACAAAACTTGGTTTTATACGAGTATTATAAACGTCAGTATTTTCGTAGTCCCTAGCCGCGACGGAAGTTTTGTTCGTGTTACATTGAAATTCGTGTTAAGCGAGTTCGTGCTAACGAGGTTTTACTGTATATTAAATATTTCTGTACGATTTATTCAATTATGTTCAATAGTACAAAGTTTTCAATAGTACAAATAGTTCAAATGTGCGTTCAATTAGTCGAATTGTTCTGTCCTGAATGGGTATATTTTTGTTGATTCCTGCTAGACGTTTTAAAAATGTTGCCTGCCTACACTTCCCCTTCATTCAGACCTGCAGCGTTTTTTGTCGCCTTTGTTTACGTGCTGGGGCGCGTCCCATCAAACGAAGTACACAGGTTAAGCAACAGGTGCGCAGCAGGCCTCCCCTATTCCATCTAAGTCGACGACTGAGGCCGTTTCGGAAAAGGAAGCAATAAAGATCTTGTTTTATCCAACGAAATGGTCGAAAACTGGACATTCGGACACGTAACACATTTATGCGAAGTCACAAACTTTTTAACTCCTGTTAACTTGAAACCACGACTGTTTTGTACTGTTATGAAATGCTTTTACAGAATACGTGCAGAATTTATTTTTTTATTCTTCGTTGACTATTCAAGATCTCGAAAGCAATACGCTTTCGAGACACGACGTATCTTCTTCATTTGTAGCGATTTCCCTACTCTGTACGGGAGTCTTAATTTTTTTTATTATAATTCTCCTTGATCGGCAGTTGTTGCCTTAAAAAGGTTGTTAACAATTTTTACAATAATAGCTTATACATAACGTTTCGAGGGTCTTCCAAGGTGGGACCTTTTGTTAACTGCTTGTTAATTTAACACTGTAAATATAAACAACAGTAAATGTATAAAACAATGAATATTAACAGCAAAGAGTTTCTATTCTGTCTTAATGTGAGAAGAAATGATCTGGAGTAATAATTAGACTGTTGTGATTGCAAATTATGGAGGTTGAAGGAGATCTTTGCTAGATCGAGTCTTAATTCTGGGAAAAGGATTTGAAGTTTTACCAAGATTATATATTGTAAAGGGTAAGGATGAATAGAATCTTAAGAATAATTTGAAAATCCATTTCTTTAAAGGTTTAATAGAAAGTTCGTTTAGAATTTGATTGTTCCATATGTACCATGGAGCTTTTAGTGCACTGCATTGAAATTTATTTTGTGTAACTTCCAGTTTATGTAATGTGGATTTAGGTGCGCCAGGGAGTCTTCATATTGTCGCTTGTTTCCTCAGCACTGCTAGGAACATCTTTCGGGCGTTCCACTGCGAGAAAAAGAAGTGTCTTGTGGCCCACGGATTGCCGTTCATCTTAGATAACCAGCGCTTGTCAGAGATGCTCCTCAACTGTGGGTGATGGGCCATACAAGATCGGACAAATGGGGAGTGGGTGCCTCATTCGACACTAAAGGTTCATTCACAATGCAAACCTAAGCATAAGCATAACGCATAGAAATAAACTTTAACGTAAGTGACAGACTGAAGTATTCACAATGTCGAACGTAAGCATAAGCAAAATCAGATTTTCTATTGGTTGTGGGTCATTCTAATTAATATTAGTGGGATATGAGAATCGATGTAATAAATATATTATATAATATTTTAATTTCAGTAAAAATTAAAACTAATTGATACTACTATGAATACTACAACAAGACTAAATTCCAAAACGATCGTACGCTACAAACCATGGCAGAAACCCGCCGAAATTCAACCACAACCAATTACTTCAAATACACCTATTTAAGTGATTTTTATTCACTCACGGTAGGACTACTTACAAGTATTGTTGTGACAATATACAACCGATTGTTTTATAATGTTTTTTACTGACAGATTTTCTTTAGTTTGTTTAGAATGATTTTGTAACTAGAAAATGTACGTTCCACTTCACAAGAAGTTAACGGGCAGTATTTAAATGAAGTCACTTCCGCAGGAGAATAACCCTGAAGTTCTTTGTCAGATATTGTAGTTAGTACTTCACTTACATCACGAATAAATTAAATACCCGGATTTCTGGCTCTTATTTTTTCAATCTTTGTTCCTACACTTTGTCCAATGACTCCTAGTATAACCTGTTTTGTAAATGAATCATACAGTTCAAAAGCTACCGAAAGTGGCAATCCCCTTTCTTCCAACCTGGTGATTGTCACGGGCAAATTTTCAAAATGAACTTTAATAAATGCTTCTTGCGCTGGAGACCATTCTTTGTCCAGCGTATCCAGTACTTTCTTCACATCCTGCAAATAGTCGTAGTAGAACAGGGCAGCTTAAATCGAAGTTCCCAAGCGAGTAAGAATAGGCTCTGGTGGTAAAGCGACAGTCTTGAGAAGGTCAATAATATCAAAATATGCATCAATATGCACAAGTTACGGATATATGCACCTATTGCCAATATATGCAAAAATATGCACTATAAAACTTCGTATATTCCTTTCTTGGGGTCTGAATCGTATTGTCTTTGCAAAAAGCAAAAAGCATTTGGTCGCGAGGTATAAAATACGCAAATATGGTAAAATCCGCCCTCTACTCTTAAGCCGTCTTCAGATAAAACACATTTATTTCGATTGATCTAAATGGACGGCAAACTGTTCAATATTTAAAGGATTCCGGCACCTTTTGTAACGTTGATATAAGAGAACAGTATTTCGAAAACATTCTCACGAAGCAGTAACTGTTACCCGGACAGCGCGCGATCTTTCCTTCCTTTTCTTTGTCCTATCCTCACACACATTTACACTCACATGCACTACCATGTATGCCGGGAGCCCAGTCGGGAGCTTCGAGCGTATCCTCATGGGCGGTGGCCCGCTGGTAGGAGATACCTTGTTGAGGAATACCCGGCGAGCCGAATCGGCGAGCCGGTAGGTCGGCGCCGGATCTCGCCATACGGGGGAAGATTACCGCCAGCGCCGGCGGCAAAAAAAGCACTACACTCACGGGGCTAATGGCCTTAGTTGACGCGGCTGTAATTGCTATTCAGTCAATCAATCGAGATGTCAGGGTCAACTGATATCGATTGACAACTCTTGGTAACCAACAACTTTCGCTTTGAAATAGTGTTAGTGCGAACTTTCTCTTCGTAGTATCTACGCCCTGGCGGGAAGCACGTCCCTCGGGCAGTTCCTAGGAGCGGTCCAAGGCTGCATTGCGACGGAGCGGCGCGGCGCGGCGCGGCGCGCACGTGAGGCGCGTACTCACGCGTGCAGCGAGCGTGACTGATCGTGTCGCGTGCTTTCCAAGCCATGAGCTGCATTTTGAACCCCTGACAGTCTTATTTACGAGGAAAAGGTGGAAATTTGATGACGTCACAAATGAAGGAAATCAAAACTAAGATAATTTCAGTGGACACATCATCTTGTTTTTGTTTCTTTGTGCAATCATTCAATTTTTGACTTAATTCCCATTGATTACATTGCAAAAGGAGTACTAGAATTTTGTTCTGTTTACGATACTCACATGCTTGTCTACATATTTACAAAACTTTCGGATTTCTATGTCAAAAATCGGATGCAGAGTTACGTAATTATTAGTGAACATACCCAAAACATATCTGCAGAGCTAATTGAGAACTTGCTCATTTTTTGAATTCGGCGAAATAATAAATTATCCACTCTCTGCCCTTTGCCATTGCGGTGGCTATCCTCAAATTATTTCACTTGCCTTCCAAAAGTAACCATAAAAATTAAGCAAATTATTTAATTATTCTTTGGTGGTTTGCCGTTGATTGTATGCAGTCGTATATTTACACCATAAATGAATCTTTATGCAGTACTTCTTAATGTCGAGTAAAACCTATCTTTTAGTTCAGTTTCATTGATTAATTATTTATTTACGTATTTAATTTGTAAAAATTCCCGTATTCTTGTAAAAACTTGAATGAAGTTGTGAAAAAGAAGGTCGACCAGAATGGCATTATTTATTACATTTTTATTACATTTTATAATTTAATTATCGCTCTCCTACGGTGCTCTTATATTTTTCATTACTATACCCTGTTATTTAATAGGTTGTTTGCAGTTTAATTTAAAAGTAAAATTATGATTAAACGGCGTGTACAAATGCTTGGCAATGCTAAGATAACATTATTTGTACTATAACTGCAAAGATGAATATGCTCGTGTTAATGAATTCTTATGAAAATGCTTGGATCACACCTCACAATCTGAGGATTATTTTCCTTTCATTTCCTTCAATTGGGTCCGTACATTGGGTGGGTAAATTGGGTATTTTGAGATCACCAGGGCTCTGATTTAGAAATATTAAAACTACAAAATATTGAAATAAATGTATTTGATAACATATGCAATTAAAATATGCGAAAAGGTGTAATGGAATGTTCGTCCAAAAATACGATACTTTCCATGTAGGAACAGGAGTTTTTTACGCCAATAACTGCGCCGATGCAAGTCCCACATGAATACCCATGAGTACGACGCACGACGAAGCCAATACGTCAATTGCGGGCCATTCAGGTTGCACCTTTGGGGAGTGGCTGGTGGAGACGTTTTTTGGTGGTCAGGATCAAATCCCCGATCTCCGAAACACTATACTCTTCCAATCGTAAAGCGTACCTTGCGCTCATCGCTACCGGTATAATTGGTCACGTGACCAAACGAAGTCTTTTGCAGGAATGTGGACTTCCAAACACGGGTTCGCTCCAGCCCCAATAGACCGAGAACGGGATCGGCAACACGAAGGCGAGGACGGGAACGGGAACGCGAAATACATGCACTTCACAATAAACGCCATCAGGATGAGGAATAACGCTATGAACTTACGGCGGCAAACGAGAGAACTTCAAGAAACAGTTGCCGAAACTAATGCACTTCAGCTACGCTCCTCTACTATATGATTTTCCATCTGTCTACATTGTTTGCGTGTGCTGCTAAGAATAATAAATACTTAAAGGAAAGAATTTAAATGGGAAAACAAAATAATAAGAATGAAAAAATGCAAAAACTACTACGAACATAGGGAAAACACAACTAAATAAAATTTAGTCACAAAACAAACAACTTCAGTATACTGTAACGAAATATATAAAAATTATTTGGGGGAGGGGAATTGTAATTCGTAGTATTAATATGAATAGAAACATAATTAATCTAAAATTGTCAAAAAAACTAAAACAACTCAACAATTAAAACAACAAAACCAGCCTGTAACTTCCACTAATCCACGCCTTAACCTCAATATCGCTCTCCACTCTCCACTCAGTTGCAAACTAGTGTCGCGGGTATGTTGCGTGCTCGATCAACCTGAAAACTTCGCCGCCATTCGCTGCACATGCATTGGTCGAGAGGCTTTCCGTTCCTGGGCTAAGATAAATGTTGACCGTCCTTCCAATTCCCGTTCTCGTCAAGCTTCGCGTTCCATTCGTGTTGTGAACGCCTGCCTCAAATGTCCATCTTTCAACTTTCGTGCGCGTTGCCGTTCCTGTTCCCGGGCTATTGTGGAAGCGGACTTAAAGCGTTGCCCTACAGCGCTCGCCTGTTCCGGTGAAATTGGGTTTCTAACCAGGCTTGACCCTGTGTGGGCAATCACCCCATACCATTTCATGTTCTGCTAAGGAGAGTGAACCTCGGGGTGAGCATCTAAGCTTTTCGCTTTTATCCTCACACCTCGACGACGCACAAGTACGTCGGCAGGCTAGTATTCGGATCCCGCCGGTCCGAAGTCCAAAGAATGCGCTTCTGACGTGCGACGGGACAAGTCCCTCTTCTTCGCCCAGAGTATTGGGCCACTGCCACGATGAAACCAAGAGCCGAACTGGGGGCCACCCGAACTAAGGTCCGGGGGGGTCGGGGCCCCCATCCCGTCTCCCCACTAGCTGCTCCTTCAGGCTAACAATCTGGGTCGGACCGTAACCATGGCATCCTGACGGTAGGTAATTTCCCGGCGGACTTCTATATGTGGATTCCACATTCCCCCGAGACCGAGAGGTCTCCACTTCATCCAATCCTGCCTTAAGGTCGACGCGCCAGGGGCCCAACTGGTAGGTTGCCGGGTTGAACCGACAACCAGGAGCTTCGGAAGCATCGCCTACTTACTGTCTGTAGGCTAACGACCTGAGTGGGGCAGCGAAACTAAGGGTCCGGGTGATCGTCTGCGATTCTTCACCAGAGACCGTGTCCGGGTGATCGTCTACGATTCTTCACCAGAGACCGTGTCCGGGTGATCGTCTGCGATTCTTCTCCAGAGACGGTTTTAGGGTGATCGTCTGCGATTCTTCACCAGAGACCGTGCCCGGGTGATCGTCTACGATTCTTCACCAGAGACCGTGCCCGGGTGATCGTCTACGATTCTTCACCAGAGACCGTGTCCGGGTGATCGTCTGCGATTCTTCTCCAGAGACGGTTTTAGGGTGATCGTCTGCGATTCTTCACCAGAGACCGTGCCCGGGTGATCGTCTACGATTCTTCACCAGAGACCGTGCCCGGGTGATCGTCTACGATTCTTCACCAGAGACCGTGTCCGGGTGATCGTCTGCGATTCTTCTCCAGAGACGGTTTTAGGGTGATCGTCTGCGATTCTTCACCAGAGACCGTGCCCGGGTGATCGTCTACGATTCTTCACCAGAGACCGTGCCCGGGTGATCGTCTACGATTCTTCACCAGAGACCGTGCCCGGGTGATCGTCTACGATTCTTCTCCAGAGACGGTTTTAGGGTGATCGTCTGCGATTCTTCTCCAGAGACGGTTTTAGGGTGATCGTCTGCGATTCTTCACCAGAGACCGTGCCCGGGTGATCGTCTACGATTCTTCACCAGAGACCGTGCCCGGGTGATCGTCTACGATTCTTCACCAGAGACCGTGTCCGGGTGATCGTCTGCGATTCTTCTCCAGAGACGGTTTTAGGGTGATCGTGTGCGATTCTTCTCCAGAGACGGTTTTAGGGTGATCGTCTGCGATTCTTCACCAGAGACCGTGCCCGGGTGATCGTCTACGATTCTTCACCAGAGACCGTGCCCGGGTGATCGTCTACGATTCTTCACCAGAGACCGTGTCCGGGTGATCGTCTACGATTCTTCACCAGAGACCGTGTCCGGGTGATCGTCTGCGATTCTTCTCCAGAGACGGTTTTAGGGTGATCGTCTGCGATTCTTCACCAGAGACCGTGCCCGGGTGATCGTCTACGATTCTTCACCAGAGACCGTGCCCGGGTGATCGTCTACGATTCTTCACCAGAGACCGTGCCCGGGTGATCGTCTACGATTCGTCACCAGAGACCGTGCCCGGGTGATCGTCTACGATTCGTCACCAGAGACCGTGCCCGGGTGATCGTCTACGATTCTTCACCAGAGACCGTGCCCGGGTGATCGTCTACGATTCTTCACCAGAGACCGTGCCCGGGTGATCGTCTACGATTCTTCACCAGAGACCGTGCCCGGGTGATCGTCTACGATTCTTCACCAGAGACCGTGCCCGGGTGATCGTCTACGATTCTTCACCAGAGACCGTGCCCGGGTGATCGTCTACGATTCTTCACCAGAGACCGTGCCCGGGTGATCGTCTACGATTCTTCACCACAGACCGTGTCCGGGTGATCGTGTACGATTCTTCACCAGAGATGGTGTCAGGGTGATCGTCTGCGATTCTTCATCAGAGACCGTGCCCGGGTGATCGTCTACGATTCGTCACCAGAGACCGTGTCCGGGTGATCGTCTACGATTCTTCACCAGAGACCGTGTCCGGGTGATCGTGTACGATTCTTCACCAGAGATGGTGTCAGGGTGATCGTCTGCGATTCTTCACCAGAGACCGTGCCCGGGTGATCGTCTACGATTCTTCACCAGAGACGGTGTCAGGGTGATCGTCTACGATTTTTCAGCAGAGACCGTGTCGGGTGTTCGTCTACGATTCTTCACCAGAAACCGTGTCCGGGTGATGGTCTACGATTCATCACCACAGACCGTGTCCGGGTCGTCTACGATTCTTCACCAGAGACCGTGCCCACCTACGTGGTCACGATCTACCCGTGCGGTCTGAGTTTCTGGCCAAATGATTTGTGGCAGCGAAAGGTGTAACGGTTAGCGTATCGGACTGTTATGCCCAAGTTCGCGGGTTCAAACCCGATCGCAGCCATGCATTTTTAGGGGCAAAAAAAATCTTTCGTACATCTTTCTTCCGAGGGTAGTCCCATATTAGTAGATTTACTGCTTGCAAAAAATCATCAAGCCTAAATGACGCCTCTGAGCAAAATTCAAAACCGCCTGTTTCGTCGCCCATGGAATACCTTCTTTCTCCGCTAGTTGGTGAAAGGAGCGTAGCGAAATTTGCGTGGTCAGACGGAAGAGCAGGCCTCATGGCCTGAGTCTTGCCACGTAAAATAAGGCAATTCAGTTCAATCTCCTGTTCGCAGGGATGTCAGGCCTCATGGCCTGAGTCTCGCCACGTACAATAAGGCAATTCAATTCAATTCAATTCAATCTCCTGTTCGCAGGCATGTCAGGCCTCATGGCCTGAGTCTCGCCACGTAAAAAAAGGCAATTGAATCCAATTGAATTCAATTCAATTCAATCTCCTGTTCGCAGAAATGTCAGGCCTCATGGCCTGAGTCTTGCCACGTAGAATAAGGCAATTCAATTCAATCTCCTGTTCGCAGGGATGTCAGGCCTCATGGCCTGAGACTCGCCACGTACAATAAGGCAATTCAATTCAACTCAATCTCCTGTTCGCAGGCATGTCAGGCCTCATGGCCTGAGTCTCGCCACGTAAAATAAGGCAATTGAATTGAATTGAATTCAATTCAATCTTCTGTGCGCTGAGATATCAGGCCTCATCGCCACGTAAAACAAGGCAATTCAATTCAATGTCCTGTTGGCAGGGATGTCTGTGGCCGGCGGGCGCTTCTTCGGCACCAACGAGACGCTGTACGCGGCGGGCGCGCCGCGCGCCAACAACGGCACGGGCCAGGTGGCGTTCTTCGCGAAGCGGCGGCGCGGGGAGAGCGTGCTGGGCGTGCGCCTGCTGCTGGCCGGCGAGCAGTTCGCCTCGAGCTTCGGCTACGAGCTGGCCACGGCCGACGTGGACGGCGACGGCGTCGACGACCTGCTGGTGGGCGCGCCCTTCTTCTTCAGCCGCCACCAGGGCGGCGCCGTCTACGTCTACCGCCGCATCAACGAGACGTGCGGCGTGGCCGGCGACGCCTGCAACGTGCCGCAGAAGCTCACGGGGCAGCCCGAGTCCAGGTGAGTGAGCTACAGTCGACCCCGGTTATTGTGAACTTCTGAGGACTAACATGTTCGGTTTACACGTAAGCTTGTGTGGCGCGACTTCTCGGCTGTCCGGGAGACGCCGCATCGTTGGCGGAGAGGCCGACATGTAACATGTTCGGTTCACAATATCAGAGGTTCACTATAGTGCCGCAGATGCCGCTACAGTGCGATTTTTCTAACTCTGCCTCTCGAGCCCCTATAGCTACGATGGAATATCACATGGTATTTCGCCGACCCCGGTGAACTTCTGAGGACTGACATGTTCGGTTTACACGTAAGCTTCTGTGGCGCGAGTCCATGACTTCTTGGCTGTCCGGGAGACGCCGCGTCGTTGGCTGAGAGGCCGACATGTAACATGTTCGGTTCACTATATTGCCGTAGCACTATATTCATTATAGTGCCGTAGAAACCGCTATAGTACGATTTTTCTAACTCTGTCTCTTGAGCCTCCATAGTCACGATGGAATATCACACGGCATTTCGCGTCTTTCTCGGTCCTGCCGCTAGGAGTGGCATGATCGCAAGCACTGATACGGTCGCGATCATGTGATACCTAGTGGCGCGACTGAGAAAGACGCGAAATAACGTGACATATTCCATTGTGAAGACGGGCCTTCAGAGGCAAAGTTAAAAAATCGCAGTATAATCCGACGATATCAAATTTAAATACAATTTATCCACAATGATTGATTTTATTAATGCAGAGATACAAAAAAATCATTAACAGCACGAACCGAAAATTTCAATATCTTTGCCCTTAAAAATGAATTATTTTCAGTTGTCTTCTTCGTATATTTTTCATTAGTAATTTCTCCATATCTCCATATCTCCACTTGATTCTGCATTGTCCTAGGTCTTTAAGTATCTTAATGCAGTCTAGAATTGCCAGGTCTCTTGGTATGTTAATGCTGACCTGGATCTTCTTATGCTTATTTCCAATATAAGTGAAACGGGACCAATGACTTCATTATAACCGAGGGTTCACTATATCCGAGTTCATTATAACCAGAGTCGAGTAGTTATTGCTCGCGCAAATTTTCTTGAATGGTAGATTGAAGAATTGCGGGTAGAGTGGGGTTATTAGTTACGAAATCGACCACTAGATTTTATAAAGCAATACCAATCTCTGGAGAACCAATCATGCCTTCGTAACTTTCTCAATAATTTTCGTTGTAATTTTCTCAGGAGTTCAGTAGTAACTTTCTTTAAATTTTGGGTAAAATCACGGACAGAAGTTCTCGTCTTAAACAGAAAATAGTTTGTATTTTGCGCCAGTGAAGATGTGTTTGTAATGTTGTCATCAGTGCTCACTGCGAACTTTTGCCTTCAACTGTTTATTGTGGCAGAGAGGGGGAAGCAAGATAATCGTTTATGAAAGGTGCGCTATTAATAGTTACTTAACTACTTATACTTGGATTTATTCAAAGATGCGTCTGACGCAAATCAGGTGTTACGGTGTCATCCAATCGGATGGGTGAACGCCACCATAGTGAAGTCACTGTAGTGACGTGTAAGGTCTTGATTGGATGGCACCGTAACAGCTGATGATCTGCTAGAGGCGGCTCGGAATAAATCGCAGTATAATGCCTTATTTTACTTGGCAAGACTCGGACTATCAGGCTCTCTCTTCCGTCAGACCACGCAAATTTCTCTAGGCTCCTTACACCATCTATCGGAGAAAGAGGGTATCACTCGGGCGACGAAACAGTCAGTTTTCATTTAGCTCAGAGGATTCTTTTAGGCTTGAGAATCTTTTACATGTTGTAACTCTACTATATGGGGCAGTCGGCTTTACTTCCTTGACGAAGGAAAGCGTACGAAGGATTTTTCGCACTTAAAAATCCACGGCTTCTGTCGGGTTTGAACTACATCGTTGAACAGAATCCTTTAGACCAGTAGGTTTTTTGTTTCTTTACGAATGATAATTTGATATAATAATAATAATAATAATATTACTTTTTCTTGGATATTTATTTGCAAGCTATTCGCTTTTCGTCCTAGTTACTAAATGCACATCATTGATATGTTGAATTACTTAAAGAGATCGACACATATTTAGAAAAAAGTTATTGATATCAAAAATGTGTTTCAATAAAGTAGTTCATTATCATAAATAGTCACTATACTGCAATGCTCATCGGTGTGCTAGCGTGTAGGTGAGACTATTATTTGGCAGCCACGAAATTGTCTTGTCTTTCAATTCACTGATGTATTGATGCTGAAAGTTTTTTACGATAAATTCCGTGATGTGAAGCATTGATATTGAGAAAGGCTAGAACGACATTTTTCAGGAGAAAAACAAAGTTTACAGAAGACGGTACGGAATACGTTAGTATGCAAATAACTCTGAGGTACTGCAGTTGGATCTGTTGCGTAATTGTCATACCACATAGTGGGGAGCAGTTATATGCGGTTTCTGATCGAATTACACGAAAAAGCTTTTTTAAAAAATGGGGCTTTTGCCTGTATCATTCTCAACGCTTGATATCCAAATATTTACGACCAGACTCGCCTCACCAGCCTGGTTTAGTCAAGGGGTGTAAATGATAGTTAATTTTTTTTACTGGTACTTTACCTCTGATCTTTGTGAGCTCTCAGTTTATTTCCTGTGTGCTGTTAAACCACCAATGGAATTCTTCATTGGCCATTAAATGTCACATCCATGTGGTATACGTTTCACAAATTTTTAGTATGATGGCTTTGAATATCTTCTTTCGCATTTGTGGTTTCTTCTTCCTTCTTATGTGAAACACTGCCATTTATCTTTGTGACATGTTCTATTTTCGTCCACGATCTGTATCTTCTCTTTTTTTTTGATTTATCTTAAAATATTATCTTCCGACATTTCAGTGACGCAATGAATCGTCTTTTCTTAGTGCGCTTGCTCTGTCTTTCATCTCCCTGACAGTTTATATTTTCTTTCAACATCTCAGTTATTTGACTCTTTCGTTTGAGCTTTTAAATATAACAACGAACTTGCAGCGAAAAAGGTGTATTTACAGGAGTCAGTTAAAAATGATGTCATTTCTTCTTCGCGAATGAATTTAAGCTTTGTTTTGTGGAGTAGTCGTGAGCAAATATGTTACTCTGTGCTTCTGAAAGAGCAATAATTATGTTTAAAAAGACGTTTGAAGGAAATTGAATGAAAAACAAAACCACTACAAAAGCTCGGTAATATTCCTGTGAAAATGCACGACGAATCTTGTTCAATTGTAGACGTTGAGTCATCAATGCTTACTGGTTAGTTTTTTTTATTATTTAAGATAGCTTCATCTTTGCCGAGTATTGTATGTATGGATGTATGGATGTACTTGGCGCGTCAGCTCGTGGGCGGGCTCAGGCCTACCTGCAACGTCCCTGCCTCGCGGCCATGGGTACGTGTGGTTAGCACGTAGACATTCCCATGCCGACTTCTCAACCTGAGAAGTGAATTTTCTCATCGTCACATAGCAACATATACTGGAACATTGCAAGGAAAACGCACACTATAGTCTTGCCTCGACCGGGAATCGAAACCGGGGCAGCGTAGTGGAAAGCGAGCACGCTGACCAAGATCTAGCCGCGAGGCTTGATGCTGAGAATTGATGATTCCAATCCCGGAAATTTCACTCGATACATTTAATCATTCAATAAGTATTAGTATAACGAGATGAGTTCCCCATTGGTTCCAACTTTTGTAGTACAATCTGCGGGGTTTCCCACAAAATTCCCATCTGCCTTCCCTTCCTGAACCGAGGTGGCCTCCAGGCCCGTTTCGGCACATTTCCCTTTTTACAGGTAGGAGAGCCATCACCCTCATATTACCCAGAGACCCATAACGAACCCCCGAATCATTCAGGAGGGCGGTTGGAAGGAAGGGGCTTCAAGAGTGGCACGTGGTGATTGGGAGAGGCCTATTGCCCCACAAAACACAAGTAAACAGCTGAGTGTAGATCAGAGCAACATCGAGGGGTCTGAGGGTTCGAGTCCCGTTGGTGGCAAATTTTTGCCACAAACTAAGTTGGTAGGTCGAAAGCTGCTTGCTGAAGAATTCTAGCGGCCAGCTCCTCTGACCGGTGGTTTTCCGTGATTTCCCATCAATACTTTTCGAATGCTGGAGCAGTACCCTAACAAACGGGCCACGGACCGCGCGCGATCATTCATTTCTCTTTCTTGTCCTATCCTCTCCCGTTACTTAAACACTCATTTATATTAACATGCACTACACTACCACACATGCCGGGAGACCGTTCGGGAGCTTAGAGCTTGTCCCGGCTGAGGCAGTGTCCCACTGGGGAGATACCTGTAGGGGAAAATTCACAGCAAACAGACGTGTAAGTCGACACCGGATCTCACCATCCAGCGGGGAAGGAACACTGCCATCTCCCGCGATAAAACACACACTAACGGGACCAATGACTATTGCATTTGACGTGCGCAGAAACGTCAGTCAACCAACCAATCAATAATATATTGTACAATCAATCAATATTATTCCAGATACTGTTTTGTTCTCTTACACAGGTGTGGTTTGGCTGATTGAACGCATGGCTCCTACTGTTTTAGATGATATTTTATTCTCTTACACAGGTGTCGTTCGGGACTTGGTTCATAGGACACTTTTCATGCGGTTTTATTCTCTTACAGAGATGTGGTTTGGGAGATTGACTGAATAACAACGACTTTAGATGTTTTATTATCTTTCACAGGCTGTTTGTTCCTAAAACTGTCAGATAACAAAATGGGACTACAGTACCCTTATTAGGGAGTCTGATGATGTAACAAAACACATTACGAAACGTTGTGTTCTGTGTGTAAATGTGAACAATAAAGAATTGTCATCAATAAAATTGGATAAGTTTTATTATTAAGAACCACAAACTCACAATCAGGAAGAATTTTTCAATTGGTCTACAAGTTTTATTGTTCGTGAAACATTTGCAATTTCAGATGCCTTATTATTCTCTTGCACACTTGCGGTTTGGCTGACTCGTCCTCTTGCCTTAAAGTGTGGTGTTATATATATATATATATATATATATATATATATATATATATATATATATATTCTAAACATCGAAGAGGATTCTCTAGGGGAGAACCTCGAGGTTAAGTGTCATGGTTAGCTAAGATTTTGAGGAAGGCATCAAATGGGAATCTATTTTTTATTCGGGTGTGGGTGGGATTGTTTGCTAATTTGAAGTGGAATGCTGCTGGTATGTCTGGGAGGTTTTGGTAGAAATTGCGCTATTTATGGGCTATTTGGTGAAGTGCGGTGTGTCGGTGTGCCCGCAGGTTCGGCTTCGCCATCGCCAACGCGGGCGACCTCAACAAGGACGGCTTCGCGGACGTGGCGGTGGGCGCGCCCTACGAAGGCTCGGGCGCCGTCTACGTCTTCCTGGGCTCCAGCGACGGGCTGCTGCCGGAGCCCTCGCAGGTATGCGCACGCCAGCTGCGGTGGTCGTTCTCTCCCTGGGGCGAGAGAACGGAGCGCGGTCCAAGTGGATGATCTTGGCTGGTGACGCAGCGTCGAAGGCTGTGTTGCCAACGTTTCCACCATCAACGTGGTCTTCCTCAGGGCTGGATTGCGCCGGGGTGGTCAGCGCTCGCGTTTATGTAACCACATCCGATCACGCGCCGCGCCACCTGACTTGACCCCCTCCCCATGTTGAAGTGCGTCCTCCCGATTGGCAGGCTGTTTCAGCCAGTTGTACTCGGCCCCCACCCATGTATAAACGCGAGCACTGACCACCCCGGCGCAATCCAGCCCTGAGGAAGACCA
Organism: Acheta domesticus; assembly: GCA_031308135.1. Taxonomy (NCBI): domain Eukaryota; kingdom Metazoa; phylum Arthropoda; class Insecta; order Orthoptera; family Gryllidae; genus Acheta; species Acheta domesticus. Next base: position 123,035,808 of record JAHLJT010008756.1, read on the forward strand.
CGTTAAGATGGTCGAAACGTTGGCAACACAGCCTTCGACGCGGCGCGGCGTCACCCCGACAGCCAAGATCATCCACATGACTCCGGCCGCGGAAGCCTACGACTTCAGAGTGCGGTCCAAGTTCGCACTCCGTTGCTGCACCTGGCTCGGGGCAGAGAGTCAAACCCCAACTCCGTCGATAGCCGTTTATTCCAAAATGAAATGTACAGAAAGATCTGCGTACAGCTTACAACTAATTGTGCCCTCTCTCTTGTCGGGCACCTTTGCTTATATACCAGCTGCCTGGCGGGTGACTAAGAGCCTCGTGCCGTAGGCAAGCACCTCACAGTCGCCCGGTGGGGGGTCCGCTCTTAAGCGGTTGTTCTCACTTTTGGGACAACTTCCTGCGTGACCTCACATGTACGAATACACTTGTGCACACGTGCCGAAGTGTCCACGTGTTTGAGTGGATTGACATGCTACATCTTGGCCGCAATGTCCTGAGTGCTGTTTCTTAATGAAAACGAATATTTATTACAACTTTAGAATTTATAGGTGTTTTCCTGCTGCTCAGGATGCGGCACTTCGGCTGATGTGGTCACAAAGCTGTGAGGCAAACATCGATATTTAAAATATTGATGTTTTAAATACGATAAATCTTACCGAAGTAAAATGTCCTGATTCTAATGTGAACGTCTATATTGAATGAATTTTATTTTACAACTTTGTAAAAAACAATAGTTGAATAACAATACACATTCATATACATTACAACAATACACATACAACACACAACAATATACATATACATAATTTACACAATGCATACTAAGAATATTATAATACGCTACATACTATGCCCTTTCATGTATTTATGAAACACAGTGATCCTTTCACCTTTGTCCTCTAATAACCACCTCACCTTATCCTGAAAATTCTACCTCGCCCACATTCTTCCTTCGTCAGAAATCAGACATCTATCTAAAATACGTTCCCAATCTTCTTCTTTCATGTCACAGATCTACATTTTCCCTCTCACTATTCAGCCAACACGTCTATATTAGTTTAATGTATTTTATGCCTTGAGTTTGACTGTCATCTTAATTAATGTTCTCTGCAGTCGAGGCTCAAATACAGTTTAACAATATTACCCCGTAAAAATAAATAAAATTGCTAATAACACTGGAGAAAGGTTACGAATAGCAAACGGCTTCGTGCTGTCGGGGGATCGGCAGCAGTGACAGTTGTGAACGGCTGTTCCTAGCGAGCAATCCGCCAAAAATATCACCTGGAAATTTTATTTATATCCTGAGAAATGTTTTTGAAAACATCGACGCTTCTGAACTAATATATCGATTTGAAAAAAACATCAGTGTTATAATATCGAGGTTTCTGCCTCCAAACGGAGGCTTTTGGCGCAGCAGCGTGGCGCAACAACGCAGAGCATTGGGTTTTCTCTGACGGGGGGGGGGCGTGGTGTGGAGGGTAGTGATTAGCCAGCTCAATGCTCTATGACTTCACATACAGATGCTCTCCCTCTCCGTGCCTTGCTACGGATCAAAGCTAGCCCCCGTACTTGTTGGCGTACGCGCACAGTCCCAATAACTGCGAGACAGAGGGCACAATTCGGATGTGGAGTTTCTCTTTCGCTCTCTATTCAGTTTTTGAAATGACAGTTATTTTTGAGAATTTTGTTGACAATATGTTACATTAAAGAATATAATACAGAGAACATAAATATATAACACAATACAAGATCGGATTCTCTCTATCACAACTAAATAACATTTCTCTCATATAATTATAACCCCAATTACAATTGTCACTTTCATTAGTCTCAAACACTTGATACTGCATTGACTATAAATAAATAAAAGTTGCATACACATTATGTAGATAGATCGAAGAGCAGGCTGGCAAGGGTGGCTCAAGGAATCAACTAATGTCACTGCAGTGCGTGTGACGGGAGATCCTAGAGTTCGAGTCCCGACGGTGGCAGGATTTTCAACACTAGTTTGTCGGCTAGGTCTGATTCATCCGCTTTCTGGAGGAGAAATTTAGCAGCCGGCTGCTCTGATCGGGAGTTTTCCGTGGTTTCTCCTATCAACACCAGGCAATGCCGGAGCAGTACCCTATCAAGACCGCGCGCGATCTTTCCTTTCCATTCCTTGTCTCCTAGACACACACTTATACTCCTCACCCCTAACACACACATACACACTTACACTAACATGCACTACCCTACCGCACATGCCGGGAGACCAGACGGGAGCTTAGAACTTGTCCCGGCTGGGGCGGTGCTCCGCCAGTGGGAGATACATGGGACAACGCCGCTAGCCGACGGTAGGTCGGCACTGGATCTCGTTATCCAGTGGGGAAACCTGCACTACACTTACGGAACTAATGACCAGATTAGTTGACGCACCCGGAATCACTAACTATCAATCACCGCTGACCTAAGGAACGAGCCACGGACCACGCGGAACCTTTCCTTCCTCTTCGTTGTTCCATTTTCACCCCTACTTACACACACACCTATACTGATGTGCACTACACTTACTGCACTAATGCTCTCATCCGTTGACGTGCGTGCGCTGCAGGTGGTGCGCGTGAGCGACCTGCCGAGCTCGGTGGGGCGGCTGAGCGCGTTCGGCCACTCGCTGAGCGGCGGCGTCGACATGGACCTGAACAGCTACCCGGACCTGCTGGCGGGCGCGTACGAGGGCGACGCCGTGGTGCTGCTGCGCGCGCGCCCCATCGTGGGCATCAGCACGCGCTTCTACCCGGACCCCATCGCCAACATCGACCACCAGCGCCCGGGCTGCGCCGCCGACCGCCGCGCGCCGCACGCCTGGTGAGTGCGCACGCGCAGCGACCAAACAGTGGTTGAGTACGACCTATAAAAGGACTTAAATATTACAGGAAAATGATCTATAAAATGACGTAAATATTACAGGAAAATGACCTATAAAATGATTTAAATATTATAGGAAATTGACCTATAAAAGGACTTAAATATTATAGAAAAATGACTTATAAAATGACTTAAATATTTCAGGGAAATGACCTATAAAATGACTTAAATATTACAGGAAAATGGCGTATAAAATGATTTAAATATGACAGGAAAATGACCTTTAAAATGACTTAAATATTACAGGAAAATGACCTCTAAAATGATTTAAATGTTACGGGAAAATGACCTATACAGTGACTTAAATATTACAGGAAAATTACCTATAAATATTTTAAATATTACAGCAAAATGACATTTTAAAATGACTTAAAAATGAGGAGAAAATGAACTACCTTTTTTAAAATATTCCAAAATTCCAGCGAAAATGTTTTTTATTCTATGAATTTTACAATTTAAAATAAAATTTATTTATATAAAATTATATTTAATATAAAGTCTTTACTTTAGTGGGAAATGTAATCGTTAGCTCCGATCTTCCTACCGTCAGTTTTGAAAGGTCTTGGAAGTTACCGAAGATCTGTGTAATTTCGAGAGTTCGAGAAACTGTCTGCTACAGTATTGAATTTCGTCATGAATTCATGATACAATGAAACGTTTGTTTTAGTTTGTCATTTCAAATCCATGAAACATTCACTAACAAAAAACACGAAAAGGAAACAAAGTGCGTACAAATGACAAAAATGACGCAGAAAATAAAAAAAGACCTAAAATTTGAAAAATGGCAAAAAATGACAAAAATGACTCAATAACTATATTTCTATCACGTACATGTCGTTATAAATATTTATTTACATAGAGCTACGTCTACTAAACACCAATGAAAAAAGATTACAAAGGCGTAGTCTACTGGACGACGAAAGATAAAAATGACATACCGGAAATAGGCACAAGCACAACTATGCGTGTATTTCATTGCTTAGTCCAACAATGAAGGTACCTAGAGTTTCAGAAACGGTGAGTGAGGGGAAAAGGGTTGGGGGAAGCTTTCGATATCTGCGTCATCTGACAGACGACGCCTTTGTAATCTAAGGTTAACATTATAAAGTAATTGCATAAACTACTATTGTATTATAGCGTGGAGATTTCGAGTGTGATATTTTTTTCGTGCCCGTAGCTTCTCCTTCCACACGTGCGCCAAGCTGGACCCGCTGTCGGGCGAGGCGGCGCGGCGCGGGCGCCGTGGGCGGGCAGGTGCGCCTCAACTACACGCTGGAGGCCGAGACCTTCCAGCCCGGGCGCAAGTACTCGCGCGTGTGGTTCAAGGGCGTGGCGCCCTCCAACGTGGTGCGCAGGGTCGTCCTCGTGGACGCGCGCTCCGACCGCGAGACCTGCCAGCAGGAGATCGTCTACGTCAAGGTGAGCCCACCGCCCTCGCCGGCGCCCTCACTACGGTCCGGTTCTCCACACAATCAATCTGTCAAATACCTAAGGCTGACTCCAGGCTCAATTGGAAAAACCATATAACAGTAAAAACACAGCAAGCCAGAATTAAACTAATTCAACTGAGGCCACTTTTAAATCACAATAGCGAGTTATCATAAACAACGCCATCACCCTCTATAAAGCAATAACCCAACCCTAATGCTTTATGTATGCCCCATCTGGATCAATGCCTCTAAAACCAACATCAAAGAATTACAGATCATCCAAAACCATTTCCTCAGACTTGCTACTCATGCATTCTGGTTTATCTCAAACTCTCAACTGCACAAAGAATTGAATTTACCCCCAACAGTTCACCATATTGCGCTCCTATCAAACAATTTCTTCTCCAAAATAACTCCATAACCCAATCAACCCATTGCGACGTAGCCATCACCTACCAGCTTCCAACCAGAATAAAAAATAGATACCCACTAAATTCATTCCTCAGCACATTTTCAGACCTGGGTTAAGCCCATAGGTGCTCTGTGAGTTTCCTATTCATGAGTAGTTAGATATAATTTTAAGATTAGCATTTAAGTTAAATATAAATCGGAGAAAACTACATATGATGTAGTATATATAATACTGAACTATGTATATCCATTCATTAATAAATGTATATTAAAAAAAAACTATGGTCCGGTTAAATGAACTTGGTGATTCACAGTTGCAAATGAAAGGAGCGACGTTGACAGGTTGTGTACCACTGAGCCCGTCTTCCCGGAACACGGAAATAAACACTTAAAATAATTACTTATAGAAGTAACCAAATCGTATGCTCATATTGTACGAAGCAATCATCTGAAGCACAACTGTCAATCACCAACGTATTTTATTCGGACCGTAGTATACTTCGGTTTTTCTTTCTTGTCGCGTGGGGGTGTGTCATCGAAATGGAATATCTCACGGTATTTTCGCTTCGTTCTCGGTTGTGCAGCTAGGTGTCGCATCAACGGTCGCACTGCTCGATACAGTCGCGATCATGCGAATCCTAGCGGCACAACCGAGAACGACGCGAAATACCGTGAGATATTGCATTTTGATGACTCACCCCCACGCGCCAAGAATGAAAAACCGAACTATAGTGATCCGGTAGGGGAGAAATCATTTAACCCAGTGTTGTCAAGGTCGATGCCACGAGCGGGAGTCCGTGGCACGAGTGCCACGACGAAATCGCCCCTCCACGCACTTTATCACCCCGCCACCAGAGACAACGCCATCCCTATTGTAAAACGGCTTGGTTACTGATAGTTTCCTTCCCGACGCTAGTTGCGCAGAGTAGCTCGTGGCGTGCTACGATGCCACTACGCGTGCCACAGCCATTAGTAGACCTTGACACCACTGATTTAACCCTTTGACTGCTCTAGACAAGTTTATACGCAAACTATTTCCGTGCGTGGTAGCCTCTGGACTCACTCAGTCAGGTTGTCGCTGGGAGCCTCTGGACGAGATCGTACGCGCAGACGCGTTTCGGCTGCCCTAGGAGTAACTGATTTCTGAGATGTCTTGCGCGGTGTCGATGTGCGTGGAGTTCACAGCGAGGCCCGCAGCGAGAAGCATGACACAAGACACGCGATTCACAGTGGGCCCACCCCTAGCAGTGAAAGGATTAAGGTAGAGGCGCAAACTCTATTTTTCTTATGGGAGGGGGAGGTAAATTAAGAATGTAAAATTTTCAAAGAATAAATAAATAATAGAAAAGAAAAATGGAAAACGATCTTTACTGTTGCTTCTTTATCATTGCTTAGTAAGTTAGAACCTAATGAAATAATAGGATTATAGCCAGATTTAAAGCATTTTTCTAGGAAAAGTATGTGATTAATAAATATTTGAACATAAATTTACTTTCAAATTTTAACTACTTTCAAACGTTAATTTACTTTCAAATATTAGCAGTTGGATGCGGAGCGTTTTTGCGGTTTGCAGAAGTGAGATAAATTTTAACTACCAGATAATTTGATTACTTCTCACAAAACGGAAATATCTCTTTTGTATAAAATTTTACTGTAAAGAAATGCAAGTGTGGTGGAAGTAATGTTGAAGATGGGTAATATAGTTTTTGTGTTTAAAATGATTTAAACACAACTCGTACATTGTATCCGTAAATATACTATTCGCAATGGGCTTGACAATAAAGTGGAATGGTAAATTACTTAATTAACACGACGAACAGTCAGAATTCATGATTATTGTGTCCTTGATACCGAAAAATCGGTTGACGGCAAAACGTATGACTGCCCATCTGTGGTCAACGCTAGCGCTTAAACCGATTTTCTCCAAAATTGATATTCCCCGATCGATCTCAAATACTCGAAGCTTTGCGAGTTTGAAACCGACATTTTGATTTTGGAGGGTACTTTATATGAAGCCTCAATAACGCCAAAAGTTTCTCAAAAATTGCACCAATTTTTGTTTATTAAACCTCCCTTAATCTTGTCTACCTACAACTACAATATTGAAAATAGAAATTTTTTTTCTTAATGTAATCTGTTCCTTAAGGACATCATGAAATATAGTCTTGAACAAGTTTTAGAAAACATGAGTAAATTTCGCGTACTCGATTTCGCGTAAATAGGCAAATTTTAAAACTTTTTTCTCTAAAACGGCACCAACTTTTTTCTTAAAATTTTCTGCATGTATATGTCGGACGATAAAACATATGGTAATTGTCCTGTTTTCGATGAACTCTCAGTATTTTCAAAATTGCAAGAAGTTAACATTTCAGAACTACAAAAGTGAAGATAAAAATGTTTGCCTTAAACAAAATCTGTTTAAAAAAAGCTCTTTAGAACAGTTAGGTACAATTTTTTGAAGAATTTAGTAGTTTTTGCGGAATTTGTGCGTGAAATGTATGCAATTTATTTTTAAAAATGCTCAAAAACCGCTGCATTTTTCGACAATTTTCTTTCACGGATGAAAGAAGACACCCTTAAAAATGGGGCATACTTCATTCTCGTTGACCTCTCTAAATTTTCAAAAATTTGGAAATTTAGAAATAATGCGAGAAAGTATGTGCCGTTGTAGCACCGCTAGTTATTTAGTGTATTCGCTTAGTTGCGTGGAGGCCATTATTGCCTCCAGCCGTGTATTCGATCCAGGCTTCCGTTAAACCTTCTATTGGCGCGGGTCTGGGGGGGGGAGGGACTTTCGAATAGGCACGACGGTGGGCGTTCCCTGATGAGCCTTGGTCTGATACTCGGTTTCTCCGCCACATGTCGGTCTCGGTTAACAATATCCACTTCTGTCTACACAGTATCTACTGTCTTGTCGGGAGAACGTAAGATCTCATTAGGAAGATAAATTGCCACAGAGATTCAATTGTGCCGGTCTGCGGCCAGGGTTCTTTTGTATGCCACAAGCCTCACTTCACACAAGCTGTGGGCCTTCGAAAACCCACTCAGCTCAGCCGGGAGCCAACCTACGCACAGGACGCACGTTAAAACAACTAAAAACAAAAAACGATACTATTGGCAGATAATTATTCACCAAATGTATATGATGTTTATACAGCACTTACGGAAAATCAGAAGCATTTCTTCAGCTATAAATTATACACGCAAAAGCATCACTTATTTCAAGAGTTAAATTTTTGAACATATGAGTGCCCCTCATGATAATTTTATCTCATACAGTCAACTATAAATCCACTTATTAGTGTTCTGTAATCTCACTTAGTTCAATACTCGCACCCAATTCAGATTTCAATAGCTCGAAAACTCGAACTCGTTTAAGTCGTTATCAGCGTCTTCCAACTTCGTTTCCTGTATTTACAACTTTCATTGAAGAGATGCAATCCGCATATCGGTTGGCGTGCCCCTCTGAAGATACCACTGTTATCGGAACCGACCTTCTAAGGGTTGTGGTTCCCCAAGGGCGGAGGATTTTATTTCTGCTTTCCACAGAGAACTCTCCCTTAAGTTTGTTTCTCAAGAGCACTTTTTTCTCAAAGTCGATTTCGATTTACATCGCCTTTGCATAAGTTGATAGAAAGTTGGTTCCGAAAAGTCGTGTTACTCTTGCAGTGAAATGTTTAGCTTGGGCATGAATAAGCAGGGTGGGATAGCAGCTAGGGACCCGGAGTGATGCATTTTGTAATCCTATTCATTTAGACGTCTTAAGTAGGATACATCAGCCCCGGAGAATATGCGATGTATATTCGGGTAAAAATACCATTCCAACTCTCTTCCCACCCTCGTTATTATTTATTGGCGCGATTGTAAGACGCATTACTAACACTAATCTGTTTGCATGTAAATTGGACTGCATTTCCTTCTTATTTCAGGGTATAATTTTGAACGAAAATCTGTTTGCTCGCCTGTCTCTCACAAAGTTTCTGGTTTCCTTTTCACGAACAATGAGATTAAAATAATTTATTACAACTTAACAAATCCAGATATAAGTACACATATTTAAGAAACATCTATAATTAACTCTTCGATTTTGATTCGAACGTACCTTTGTTTCCCCGAGTCTGGATATCCTCCTCTGTATCTTTCTTAATGGAGGTGGATGGAGTCCCCCACATTACTGCGGAATACCAGTAAATTAGTCGGTCGCGGATAAAATTTTGCGTGATGCATTACAACGAAAATACCATGACTACGATACGCACTTAAAGCTCTCGCTATTATTTGTTGCTACAATTGTGAACGCATTGCTAACCCCGATATTTTTGCGAATGAGTGGGTAAACGATTCTCTCTTGTGTAACAGGAACACTTTTGGGAGAAAGCCAGTGAACTCTTCTTGTACACTTTTCTTGTTTCCGTTTCGCGAGTGAAGATGAAGTATACGTTATCAAACTTCGTCTTGCAAAATATTATGTGATGCAAGGAGCGACTCGTAGCTTAGCAACCAGTGTGCTTCTGTGTTCCAGGTTTCAAAATCCCGGTCGATCTATGTGAAATCAGTAGTGATCAAAGGAGGGATTTGCGGCAGATTGCTTTGGAATTCTTCCTTTACCCTGTCGCTCATTGCAACTCCTTCGTTTTCTTCATTCTTATTACTCAACACATCATCCTACATAATCATAATCGTCATCATCATTATCCTCACAATTTCACTACATCTCAATACACACGAGAACTAGTGGACATACCGCCTTCGACGAACACTTAGGCTGTGTGGGTACGTGGCTAGAACTATGTGTATTTGGCGGACCTAACACACATTTCATGTTGTAAGATACGTTATCATATTACATAATAATCATCACCCACGATCATTACTGTCAGTATTACGATCAGTATTAGCATACCGGCAGCTGACGATGATCACTTCGGTAACTGAATGCGGAACTAAGATTTTCCGGCCGCCATAACGCCAATTTCACGTCGTAAGATATTTAAGTACAGTAGGCTATACGAGAAAATATTGATTTTGGTATGACCCTTAACTTCTCAAGCGCTGCCTATCCTAACCGTGGCCGGCTCCCTTGCTGCTGAATAAATAAGGGCTAGATCTGCCTCAAATAAAATCCCGTGTTTATATTCCGGTGAAAATACCCTGAATACGATGCGAACTTAAACACCCGCGCTGTTATATATTGCCCCGATTGTGGACGCATTACCAGCTCTGCTATCTTAGCGTGCAAAGGGGTCACCGTATAACCTTTTTTTATGTGTTGAAAGATGTATATCTTTATTTCGGAACGCCACTCTGGGGGCGAAGTGAGTTGGGGTGGGGTGGGGATTGGGATCACGCGAGCTGCCTGTGAAATTTTTATTTCATTGCCTCCGCGCCTGAAAGCGAGTGTGCTTTTTCCTTGTTTCACGGAGAAGTCGTACTAATTGCGAGAATGCCTTTTTCAACAACTCGCATGTAAAATATGGAGTTTCGTCTTTGTTTGATTTTGTTTTTATGTAAGTTTCTTGTAAACAATAGGTGGTTGATATTCAAGATATCGGTATAATCATGGGCATAAAGAATGTTTTTCCGTTTTCTGCCACATGTCTTATGTTGTTTTACTCAAATTTGCATATGTGAACTGCATTTTCTCACGTAACCGCGGGTATGATTAAAACTTATTAGCATGGAGAATTAACTAACGTAATAGTGAATATTATGTACCGTTGTATAATCTTATTGCATGTGTGTGTTACCTTAATTATTCCTACGGTATCTGCATTAAAAAAAAGTATAGCGCGAGTTAGCGCGAGGTATCGGTGCATTTGATGACTGCGAGCTAGGGATTGTAGGCGCCCAGTGTTTTGGCTGCTTTAGTAAATTGTTTCATTTTGTGTGTGTATGTGTGTGTATGTATGTATGTATGTATGTATGTATGTATGTATGTGTGTGTACTTTCTTTAGCGAAATGTGAATAATTTTTTTGTGTTGCCACTGACAAACGAAGGCTAGGAAGTCGATGTTTTTGAGACGGCATTCAGCTCTCTCTTCTGTGACGTCGGCCGAGGGCTTTGATTCCTTGCGCAATGGATTGCTTCATTGATTAGTGATTCTGGGCGCGTCACCTGCTAAGATCATTAGACCAGAACGTGTAGTGCATGTTTTGTGGCGGTGATCTTCCCCCACTGGCCGGCAAGATCTATTAAGGCTTGTAGGGTTTTCCCTAACTAGGTATCTCCCACCAGTATCTGGCACCTCAGACGCAACAGGCTCTAAGCTCTCGACCGTTATGGTAGTGTAATGCGTGTGAATGCATGTGGGAAATTAAGCGATGAGAATATGACAAGGAAAAGGAAGGAAAGAACGGGTGCGGTCAATTACGCTTTAGTAGGGTAGTGCTCCGCTATTTGCCTGGTGTTGATCGGAGAAACCACAGAAAGCGATCGATTAGTGCAGCAGGTCGCTAGAGTTCTCCTCCAGACAGCGGCTGAATTCGACATGCTGTGAACCTAGTGTCGAAAATTCTTTTACCTCCGGGACTCGAACCGTCGAACCTCCGGGTGGGAGACACTGCAATGACATGAGTTGATGCGCTGAGCCACCTGTGCCGGTTCCTTGCAAAAATCTAACTAGGATCTATACTACTTATTAAATGTAATTATGAATAACAGTTTATAATGACGAGGAACGCACACCAGGGAGGTGTGCTCTTGGGGCTTCATCGCCCCTTCCCGGAAGCCGATGACACATAATGAAAAATACGTTTTTACTAATTTCTATAGTAAAGGAGGTAATTTAGTATCTCCATAACATACGTCACAACTTAATACAAATTAACAAATAGAACAATTCACCATAAATAAAAATTCTTTATAGAAAATCATCAAATGGGTTGGACACTAAATCTACAGCCTCTCCCTAAAAAGTTTGGAGCAACAACAATATTGAATAATGTCAAATCACTGCTCCCAGAAGAAATTATGTTTTCGGGATTCGTAATATCATCACATAAAATCGTGAAAACATTGCACAACGCCAAATATCTTGGCTAATTTTCTTTAGAACGTAAGTATTGTAGGACTGTTAGTGTCACACCTGAATCTATTTTCTTCGGATTTTAATATTTTTTTAGTTAAAGAAATTTCAAATTTCACAGTTTTGGCAGTTTTTTGAAGGGACATTGTTTCAGTTTGGATGCCCAACCGGAACCGGAAAGGGAAGGGGAACGGAAACGGAATACGGAACGGGAATGGAAACCGAAACGGGAACGGAAACCGGAACGGGAACGGAAACCGAAACGGATCCGGAACGGGAACGGAAATGGGAACCGGAACGGGAACGAAAATCGGAACGGGAACGGAAACCGGAACGGAAACAGGAACAGGAACGGAAAACGGAACGGGAACGGAAAACGGAACGGGAACGGAAACCGGAACAGGAACGGAAACGGGAAGGGAAACGGGAACCGGAACGGGATCTGAAATCAGAACGAGAACCAAAACCAGAAATGGAACCTAACGGAAAGCGAAATCGGAGCGGAAAGCGAAGCGACCACCTCCTCGTTTTTGAGTGTGTTGTTTGTATGTGTTTGCTTAGGAGGGAATCACGGACATCCAGTCGCCCATCCGCTTCCGCGTGGCGTACTCGCTGGTGCAGCGCGAGCCCGTGCAGCCGCGGCCCGGCGAGCCGCTGCCGTCCATCGACGACTACCCCATCCTCAACCAGCAGGAGGCCGCCAAGACCTTCGAGGCCACCTTCCAGAAGGACTGCGGCGACAACGACATCTGCGAGAGCCGGCTCTTCCTCGAGGCGCGCCTGCTGCTGCCCAACGGTGAGTCGCGCAACCACGCCACGCGATCGATTGGCTTCAGCGTTTCCAAGAACTAAGGTCCGATTAAAATAAGTTGGTGATTGACAGTTGTGCTTCTGAAGCTGTAGCTTCATACAATATCAGTGTGTGATTTGGTTACTTTAGTAAGTATTTATTTCGAGTAATTTTTTTCTTGTCCCGGGAACACAAGGTCAGTGGAACGCAAACTGTCAACGTCCCTCCCTTCCGTTCGCAACTGTCAATTACCAACTTATTTTAAGCGGACCATAAGGTCATTGTCCCGTCCAGTGGCGGATCCCAGGGGGGTGCTATGCCTCTCCCCAAAAGCTCCAGAGTTTTCGTTTGTTACCTCCCTTTTTTTCGGCAAAATTGATTTAAATATTTATGTTGCATTTTTTGTAATTATTTAAAAAATAATATTAAAAATCATACACGTTGCAAAAATAATACACGATATTAATGTTTATTATTTAACAAAAATCTATTACCCCCCCCCCCCCAATGATCGGCTGGATCCGCCCCTGGTCCCGTCAGAATAGAAGTATGATGTATTGCGGAAGATGGCGGTGATAGTTTCGTCGCTGGAGGGTCTAGTGTTTAACTATTCATACAAAATGCCCCAATCGCTTTTTTTATCCGATTTTTCTTACCGCGTCTCCCTCCTGGCCAATCATAAACTGTGACTCATCTATCTCAGGAGGCGGTAGTTATCGATCACTGTGTTGCTGTGCACGCGGGTGTACTGTAACATAACCTCATTAATTTTAACATATTTTCAATATTTGACGCAGTTTAGAACTCTGATGAATATAATTTCATTTGTGGGGACAGCACTATTAAATGCCACTCGAGCTTTGGAAATTCTCAGATAAATCTCCTCCTCGCTTCGCGAGTGGGGGAATTTATCGATAATTTCCAAAGCACTGGTGATATTACCTACGACTATTCCACGAGAAAAATTACGTCCAACAGAGTTCCAAAATGCGCCAAATATCGAAAATAACTGAAAGTATGCTAAAATCAAAGATGTTATGTTATAGTACATCCTCGGTTTATTGTGGTGAAATAGCCTACACCGAGAAAAACACTTGTCTGCAGCCAACAGATTCACATCTGTTATTAACATGCCCCCGCAGGGGAGGGGGCAGGCGTTTGCAACGTCTGAGACTCGTAGTGGAGGAAGTAACGTCCACCAGGGGTTACTGAGCGGCACTCACGTCCTTAGCCTTAAAGTGGAGTCAGTGAGGAGGTGGTTCGCCACAGACCTTCGAGCAGGAATCGGCGCGGGATTCCTCCCAAACTCATGTAAAACTCTCATGTCAGAGGGCTTGAATCTCCCTGTCAGGTTGTTTAGATTCCGGCGATACTCACGTCGATAGGTGGAGACTGAGGAGATGGGTCGACGGCCTCGAGCCACCCGGGCCTCGGTCAAGGTAGACCGCAGATGGGCTTTGATGTTTTGTCGTGGTAATGCTTAGTACTCATGGCTAATTGAGCACGGATCCGTCCCGGCCAATTGTGAGTGACGCTTAATTCGACTGCGGTGCCTGGAAAGCTAGTAGCTTGGAGCGTGGAAAGCTGGTAGCTTTGAACTGGCAAAGTGGTGCTACCCAGGCTTCATTGGGGAGGTTCCCGTGAGCGTTGTGACGGGATCCGAATTCCAGCCTGCCGGTGTACTTGAGCGCCGGAAGTGGGTACGGATAAAAGCGAAATGGCGAGATGCCCACCTTGGGAAGCAATCCCCTGGTAGAACAATCTTAGTGTTGGGTAGTAGCCCACGCAGGGTATATATACTCCGATTTTTCTAACTTTGCCCCTCAAGGCCACTCAAATCCCATCTTCGCGATGGAATATGTCACGGTATTTCGCATCTTTCTCAGTCGTTCCGCTTGATTTCGCATGATTGCGACCGTATCAAGCAGTGCTTGCGATCATGTGACTTCTATCGGCAAGACCGAGAAAAACGCGAAATGCCGTGACATATTCCATCGCGAAGATGGGATTTGAGTGGCCTTGAGGGGCAAAGTTAGAGAAATGGCAGTATACTGCTGTAAACAAGTTGGAGGAAAACGGCCCAAACGATTAAATTTGCTGTAGCAACGTGGGCGTTTATTTACATGACTGCACACAATTCACGAAATTCGGTAAAGGTTCAGTTTCATATTTTCCTTGTTTGTAGATAAACAAGGTCATTCCAACTATAGGGTTGCCGAGAGTTTTAGACATTTTTTCTAAGTTTATTACATTATTCGATTTATTAACTAGTAAGTTAATAAATCTAATAATGTAGACAGTTGTGATAGACATGCCAGTAAAACAGTAGACACTAGTATTCGTATTTTAACTTCTCTTTCAATTTGAAAGCATTTACTTTATGTTCCGTGAAGCTCTTCATTTCATTTGGCATGAAGGATGTTCGTTTAAAGTTTCTTGTACTGCACACAGTCAGCAGATCGATAGTTGCAAGAATCGATTTGCTGCTGTCAGCATTAAATACGTACATAAAGACGTCAACGCGCGAGATACATAACGGGGTTGTTGGAAGTTCCAACTTTCCAACTTCGAAAAAACACCAAATTAATTTTCAGTCTCCGTTATGGATTTATCAGTCCCCTTTCTGTTAAGAACAATCGATCACCCGAGTTGTAGCTAAAGATGGACTTATTCCTAGAACTGGAATTTCTTGTTAATAGGATTCTTTCTGATACGGAAATGATAAAAATATTGAACGACATGCAGATAACACTAGAAATAAGCGACTCGATTATTTGCTGTTTATCAGCCACACAACGTTAATAACTATAATTTTTTTGTTCTGAAAACTCACAAACACACTTTTCGTCAAAATTTCACTCGTTCAGTGATGTTCAACATTAAAGACTAATTGCGTAATATTCTACTGTTCATAGGATCGAGTATCAATTTATTTCCTCTCGTTTACTTTCCTTCATCAGCATGATGCCAATCACAAAGATAGAAAAAATGTCCAGTGAGCTGCACGTACGCTTGTACGAGTGACAACGTTCGCCACCTCGACTCCGGCAGGTGCGGAAAGGAAACGTCCGACGTACGAAATGCGAACTTCATCTGGGCGGACGTGCGCGGCCCGCACCGGGAGAGGTGGTTCAGTGCGTCAACTGATGTCCCTGCAGTGCCCCTGATAGGGATGTCTTAGATTCGACTCCCGACGGTGGCAGGATTTTCGACAGTAGCTTGTGAGCTAGGTCGAATTCAGTCGCTGTTTGGAGGAGAATTCTAGCGGCCGGCGGCTCTGATCGGTAGTTTTCCGTGGCTTCTCCGATCAACACCAGGCGAATGCCGGAGTTGTACCGTTACAAACGGATTACGGACCTCGCGCAATCTTTCCTTCCACTTCCTTGTCGTATCCCCACCTGTTTCACACACACACACACCTACACTAACGTGCACTGCACTTACACACATGTCGAGAGACCGGTCGGCGGCTTATTCCGGTTGGGGTGGTGCCCCGCTGATGGGAGACACCTGGTTGGGGAGACCCCGCTAGTCGACGGTAGGTCTGCGCCGGATCTCGCCATCCAGCGCGGGGAAGATCACAGACACCTCCCAATGAAAAACATGTACTACACTTACGGACTGATGCTCCGTAGTTCACGTGCGCGGAATCGCTAACAATCAATCAAGTGATGCACCCCATAACTTTTTTCCTTTTATCCTTACATGCAAGACAGATGTCTTGCTTGCAGCTTGAGTCATTCCAACGTTCTGTAAAGGTTTTGTTAACGCGTACTCACAGAACGAATACTGTTTTCTTACACACTGCGTGGCTTAAGATAACATGAATACCTTCGTAGTAGATATGCGTACTCACGTAATTGATTCGTCAAAACATTTTCAATTATAATTTTCATTTTGTATTCCCCCCCCCCCCGAAATATACAGTGCAATTGCCTTATTTCTTTTCCGGATATCCCCTTTCCTAATACATGAAGATCGTAAAATTAAGTAAATTGTGTTCTTTAATTCTGTTGCTCATACATTAATATGAAAAATTATATATCCCTTCGTCGTATCATTCTGGAAAAAATGCACTATAGAGACAAAAAAAATCACCGTAGAAGTATGTATTCGCGCTTTATATTTAATGGCAAATTAATAAAGTAGGAATTATACTGCTGAGCAACAGACACACTATGAGTAGAGAGATATAAAAACATGTGCAGGTCTTCTGTAGAATTTCAGATCATAACGATCAATATACACTACAAATAAATAAATAAATATTGTGCTAAAAATGTGTTTTAGAAATGCAATCTCAATTACAGTCAGCATCTAGTCGCACTTTATATCTGGTGCAGATGTTTCACAGAAAATTTGAATTCGACTTGGAATTCCGCCCGTTTCTGGTTTATATTACAGCTCCAGTTTACGGATTTTCTTCGGTGGCTCCAGAAAGTTCGCAGGATTTACGTGCTTCGCTAAGTAGAATACATTTTGTCGACTTACACGCTGCGTGGTTTAAGATAATAGGAGTAACTTCGTAGTCGTTAGGCATACTCATCGAATTTATTCGCGGATGCATATTCAAAGAAATTAATTTCAGGATGCAAAGATGTTCTTTCTAGCAGTTCATTTAAAGTATTCCGTAGAATTCCTTCAAGAGCAGATGTTCTCTCATACACACACACACACACAGCATTTTTCTAGTGTACTAAATAGCCTCTAGAGTGTTATATGATGTGTTTGTTTGATTAGCATATTCAGTTTTCATTGCGAGAGGTATTGCATGTTACATCTTGAATTTAGAGTACATTTTTACTGTAAGTAACACATACATACACTCACACACGTTCAGCCATATACTGAGAATATTATATTTATTGTTTTCTTTGCTGCATCACCCTAACTTGACATGTTAATAGATTTTTCAAAGCAAGATACTTCACATATTTCCTGTTTTGTTAGAAGTACGGAAAAAGTTATTGATGGAAGTTGAAAGTGTATTCGTTATTTTAAAAAATGTTAAGAATAAAAAAGAAGTTTTAATAAAGGGATAAGATACCGAATAAGTTTAATAGTAAATGAAGAACAATAACACGTCGCGTCTGGTATCTATTTCTCTCTCTCTCTAAATGAACCGATTTGCGAGAAGAGTCTACGAAATTATTGTGAAGATTAATTAAAGTGAATAATCAAAAAGAGAAGAAAACACTGGAAAATCAGCTCATAGCTCAAAATGCAACGTGCCCGAATAAAGGTTGCGCCAGTCATTCCTGTCACGACACCTCAACAAACACTTAACACTGAGTGGAAGCACTCATTACACATTCTACCTAAATACCGCGTTCTTTCATCAGGCGAGCGGATTAACGCGCCCTCGGGCGTTAATTACACCCACTAAGGCGTGCACTTCGCCTGCCGGGCACTACAACATCAGGGCGCCGCCGTCAGAACACAGATGTTACACGAAGGGCGCCTAGAACTATCGGAGAACGGCTGGGCGCGTGAGGATCGATCATAGCATTATGCAAACGAGGGCCCGACATTCATCGGCGGCGGGGAGCGACTGGGGCGCGGTAAGAAGTCACTTCGCGGCTTAGGCAGATGAGCCTCCGGGAAGTCTCTGGGCGCTGGACAGGCGGCGGCCCGCGCGGCGCTCCTCGGCTATTCTGGGAGATGAGGACGCCGGATTCCCGCCCCTTCGGCTGCCAAGCCCCGTGCCTTCGCATTTAGAAATCAGTCGGATGGAAGTGGATCTTTCTGGTGTCTTTGCTGAGTGGACCTGTGTGTTTACGGACACTGATGATAAACAAATTCATATAAAATTGATGATATTTTGATTCGAATTACTGAAATACATATAAACGCGGGAAGAGGACTTCAGTAAGTGTTCCTCGACGGTTCATTTTTCTGCCCCTTCTGCTGCCAAGCCCCGTGCCTTCGCATTTAGAAATCAGTCGGATGGAAGTGGATCTTTCTGGTGCCTTTGCTGAGTGGACCTGTGTGTTTACGGACACTGATGATAAACAAATTCATATAAAATTGACGATATTTTGATTCGAATTACTGAAATACATATAAACGCGGGAAGAGGACTTCAGTAAGTGTTCCTCGACGGTTCGTTTTTCTGCCCCTTCTGCTGCCAAGCCCCGTGCCTTCGCATTTAGAAATCAGTCGGATGGAAGTGGATCTTTCTGGTGCCTTTGCTGAGTGGACCTGTGTGTTTACGGACACTGATGATAAACAAATTCATATAAAATTGATGATATTTGATTCGAATTACTGAAATAGATATAAACGCGGGAAGAGGACTTCAGTAAGTGTTCCTCGACGGTTCATTTTTCTGCCCCTTCGGCTGCCAAGCCCCGTGCCTTCGCATTTAGAAATCATTCGGATGGGCGTGGATCTTTCTGGTGTCTTTGCTGAGTGGATCTGTGTCTGTGTTTACAGACATTTATGATAAACAAAATCATATGAAATTGATTTACGTCAAAAACAGTTTAAAACTGTGTGTGACGAGCTATGGGGAGAAGTGAAATTTGTGCACGTTTTCATAATTCTGTGATCTCTATCCTACACCATATTCTAGTCGAATTTTGAATACAGAAAAAAGAGCGATAATATGATTGAATAGAAAAAATTGGTGATGTGATTCGCGTCACTGAAATACACTTAAACGTGGGAAGAGGACTTCAGTTAGTGTTCCTCGACGGTTCATTTTTCTGCCCCTTCTGCTGCCAATCCCCGTGCCTTCTCGATTAGAAATCAGTCGGGTTGGGCGTGGATCTTTCTAGTGCCTTTGCTGAGTGGATCTGTGTGTCTCTGTTTACGGAAATTTCTGATAAACAAATTCATATAAAATTGACGCTATTTTCATTCGAATTACTGAAATACATATAAAAGCCGGAAGAGGACTTCAGTAAATGTTCCTCGACGGTTCATCTTTCTGCCCCTTCTGCCGCCAATCCCCGTGCCTTCTCGATTAGAAATCATTCGGGATGGGCGTGGATCTTTCTAGTACCTTTCCTGAGTGGACCAGTGTCTGTGTTTACGGAAATCTTTGATGAACAAATTCATATAAAATTGATGATATTATGATTCGAATTACTGAAATACACATAAACGCGGGATGAGGACTTCAGTAAATGGAGAGTTCATTTTTCTGCACAAATAATACCAGAGCAAACGTAATTTAAGCTAGTTGTATAATTATTTCTAATTTTTTTAACTTAGAATCAATGAGACAATTTTCAATCAGATTCAAGAAGATACACAATGGAATTTACAGATATATTTCAGTCTTGTTTCCGATATTTTTTTCCTGCTGAGCATAACGTTTCTTTAGTTTCGTCACAGCACTCTCACGTACACGCGGCGAGCAGAAAATGGACAATCAAAACTTCCACGGATTTCCTTCCTGCTCCTGCCGAGGTCCATGCCTTCACATTTGAGTCCCTTAAAGACCCTGTGGTGTATCTAACACTTTTCTTGTTCGGAAATATTTAATGTTTTATTCGCTTTGTCGTGGAAAATTCAGCAGTAATTTTTTACGTACCTGTATTTAGAAACATTTGTTTCAAACATATTGACAATACTGATTATCTTGGTCCTGTTGATTTCGTGTTTACGAGCGCGTCAACTGCTATGGTAATTAGTGCCCGTAAGAGCAGTACATGTTATTACCACGCAAGGCGGCGATGTTCTATCCTCGAGATCCGACGTGGACCGACACGTCTTGCGGGGTTTTCCCCATCCAGTTTTCTCTTACCGCCGGGACACCGCCTCAGCCGGCACGAGCTCTATGACTCCAACTGGTCTCCCGGCATGTGTGGTAATGTATTACATGTGAGACAAAAGTGTAAGACAAGGAAGAGGAAGGAAAGATCGCGCGCGGTCCCTCGCTCGTTTATTAGGGTACTGCAATCATCAGCAATCGCCCGGTGTTGATCGGAGAAACATCGGAAAACTGCCTATCAGAGCGTCGGCCGCTAGAAGTCTCCTCCTGGCGTCGACTGTATTACTGTATTAGATCTAGGTGTACAGCTGGAGTTGATAATCCTTCCACCGTCGGGACTCGAACACTAGGATCTCTCGGTCAGAGGCACTGCAGAGACTTCAGTTGATGCCCTGAGCCACCCTTGCCGGTATGCTGTTCGATTTAGGTATAGAATGTGTATGCAAAAGTTATTTATTTATAGTCAATACACTGTTAACTATATGAGACTGTACAAATATGTGGAAGAAATATTATTTGGTTGTGATAATAAGAGTCGGATCCTTCGTCGAAATCCTTGATAAGATACGAAATGATTTGTTGTTTGACATGCTTTTACAATATTACAAGAATAGTAGCAGGTGATTTGATATTATTCAGCTTGAAATCAAAATGCATTTTTATTCATAAAACTCAAGTAAAAACATATTACAAATGGTAATAGTAAAATAACAATACTGAAAGAATATTGAAATTTCAATGAATGTAGACGTGAAGTATTTGTATAAACACAAAAGATACAATGATATCAAACCTTTTGTCACTAGGTTAGCGCTGAGGTCGTGTAGGAGATGCCAACTCCAACAAAGAGTTACAATTTCGTGACTTATTTCCTGTGATTCAGGTACCTCAGAAATTACCCATGTATCGTCAGTACTGTCCGAAGTCTCGCGACAAATTGGGCAACTTTTGTTTTTCACATTCCGTTCATTTTGGTAGCGCCTGGAGTAGCCGGCGGATTCCGCTTACTCGCGCGGCGCCGGCTGTGAGGGCGGCTGCACAGAGTCGGATATTAATCGCGCAACATTTCTTGACCGATGGATTTGTGAAATGCGGGTAGAGTGGGGGTTTTAGTTACGAAATCGGCCACTAGACTTTATGAAGCAATGCCAATCTCTGTAATATCAATCATGCCCTCTCAATAATTTGAGTTCTAACTTTCTCAGGAATTCAAGGTACCTCCTGTGACGGAGCTGGATCTGCTTTGGCCATTTCTTTAGATTTTATTGAGAAAAATACGACCAGGAGCTCTCGTTTTTTACAGAAAATATACTTTATTACGCGCCAATGAAGATGTGTTTGGATTGTTGTCGTCAGTGCTCGCTGCGAGATTTTGCCTTCAATTGTTTAATGCTCAAGGGAGAGGGAAGCAAGCTCATCGGTTATGAAAAGTTGCGCGGGCAATACCGCACTGGCGGTGCGGGGAGTGTCGGCGGCACTAGTGGCGCCACCTGTGGAGAGGGCGGGCGACGGGGGGTTGCATTGCCGGCGGGCGCGCGGTTGGTACTCCTGAGCCTAAATGGAATTACACACATGATATGAACAGATAAAGGGTATGGGAAAATATGAAATGCAGTTAACAACACTATGTTTACAGAAATTTTGTTCCTTATCATTGGAGCCCGGTGGTTCAGGCATTTATTTGACGTAAAATAGGCAGTCAAAAGGGCATTTGGGGGTAGTAGTAGTAAAGCGAGTATTCTACAGCTGTCGCCGTTTCTCGCTGCCTAATCTCCATTTCTTTCGATCTTCCCAAGCATCATCTTCTAAATCTCTCGCCATCATTGATCTTATGTATTCCTCCCACTTCCTTCTTGGTCTTCCTCTATATCTTCTTTCTTCAGGATGGTATTCGCACATCATTTTGGTAGTCGCTCACTGTCCAACCTTCTTAAATGCCCATACCATAGCAAAGCCTTTGTTTCTATCAGTTCTAAAGTTGATTTTCCAGGTTTCATTATTTCTATTATTCATCAAGGCATTTCTTATGGATAAAGTAGGGTTGTAAAGAGGAATGTAAACGAGAATGTAAAGGAGGCTTTAAACAGCATTGAAAAGAAATTATGAAGCATTGTAAAGAAAGTAAAAATGTTTCACATTTTTACTCCAACTCTAAAATTTACATTAGTACCTACGTGTAAATAAACGAATCTTGATTCCATATGACTACCCGATGGCGACGAATTTGCTTTACTTACCATGCTGTCTCTTCGAAATGCTATTGTGGACTCCTTTTTTTAAATCTTGAAATAGCATAAGTGAAAACTAGCTATATTTTCCATTTTACGTACTTGTGTAATGGCGAGCACTGAGAAATGTGTATCATTGAAAAAGAGTTCTGCCCTCAAACGGGATTAGAGGCTATATTCAGAAATAGGAAGGGATTCCTCGTCAGCGAAAAAAGCCTGACGGCATTAGTGAAAAAAATAAGAAATCTCGACCGGTGTAATCCTTTTTCATGGAGATTTTTAACTCAGCCTTCGCTTCCACAGAAAGAGAAAACACGACCGTGCCTTCGTGTTGTTCAGGCTTGCAGGGATATATCCAGCTTGATCGAAATCGGTACCAGGCGAAAAGAAAGCAAAATAATGGCGAAAAAGGGAAAATCCCCAAAATATGTTAAAATATGTAAAAACAGGCGAAATGGAAAATTTATTAAAACCACTCTAGAAGTACAATTAAGTGATTCATATTCTTAAAAGTATGTATGCACTTGGCGCAACATCCCATGAACGGGCTCAGGCCTACCGGCGACGTCCCTGCCTCGCGGCCATGGGTTAAGGGGATACGTGTTTTTAGCACATAGACATCCCCACGTCGTATTCCGGTCTTCTCAACCTAAGAAGTGAATTTTCTCATTGTCACACAGCAACATATACTACGACATTCCAAGGAAAACGCACATTATAGACTTGCCTCGATCGGGAATCGAACCCGAGACTGCGTTGTTAAAAGTCATAACAATAATAAAAAGGCAATTTGCCAAACTTCCGAGCTTTACGTTTCAACATCAACATTGTTATTTCCATTCAGTGCAACATCGGCTTTTCACGCAACGTCGGTCTTATAAATATTTTCATATTGATAATTTTGTCCAATTAAAGATTTCGTATAAGAGCCTAAAAGAAAGGGTACCACTTATGATACGAAAAGTTAAAGTTTAGGATTTACAAGAAAATATGATATGCAGTCACACTGTATTTATATGTTTTCCAAAATTTCGAAATTGTATGGAGAATATTTACAAAATCCGAATTTCAATGGGCAATACCGGGAGTGGAGCATAAAACAAGATTGCGGAACCAGATAACATATCCTATTTCAAACTGAAAATAATATTCCTGGACTATTTCCGAAGTTAAATAATTTTTCTTACTCTTCAGTCATCTTCTCATCATCGACATCAGTATTGTCATTTCCATTCAGAAATAGAAAGATGCAGTAATGGTGATGAACTGGTGGGATAAAGGGCAAAATGGTCTTCCAAACCTTTATTTTCTCTTTTGTCCTCAGTATAGAGTTCTCTGAGGTACTATGTTACCAAGAGAAATTGTGCGACCTTTTTTTAGATCCCGATTTGATGGACTCCTTGATGAAATGGCATGTAATGAGAAGGAGTTTCTGAAAAAAGAATTGTGTATGGTTCTTTCTTTTGGTACTGACTGAATATTTACAGTGAATTCAGAAAACAAACCAGTTTCATACAGGTAACATGGTGCAACTCCCAACTTCATCAATTTGCCTGTCATGACACGGGTGGCTTTGCTGACAGCAAAAACTTGTGTACCTACGTGCATTAATTAATATGTATGCTTTGTGTTGTTAATACTGTAGAATGCCATTGCAACACGATCATCAACCTAATTTAAAAATACGAAAAAAGAGAGTTACATCTCTTGGGCTTTATGGCTTATTTGTAAATAATTTTTGTGATCATGGTTATTTTCGTTGCCTTTTTTGAGTGAGCCGTTGTGTACGAAAAACTATTCATACATTCATACGAAATCGGTACGTGATACAAACCACTGAAATAGTTATAAATGCGAGAAGAGGACTTTAATAAACCCTTGAATATTAATTTTTATCCATAAATAATATATTAACAAATGTAATACGTCGTTTAATTATTTCGGAATTTTTGAAATAAAAGCAACGGGTGGGCATACAAATATGAGAAAAGGAAAGAAAGAGATCTTATACTACAAGAAGGTATGAATTTGAATTTGATATCTTTCATTCTTGTTCTGAATATTGTTTGCTATCTATATCTTTTGCAGTAACACATTTTCAATTTCATCTCAACACCCACGAATTCGTGCGGCAAGTAGAAAAAGGATATTCAAACATTCTTGCAGTCTGATCACGAAAGAAACTTTCCAGAAAATTTGTTCAAACGATTACCATGATGCATTTTAAGTGAGGGAAACGAGTAATATGATTTTAAACGAAAACAACCTTCATTTGCAAAATACAACCTTCTTCATCAGTCTTGAAATTGGGTAATCATAGAGGTAATAACTCTCCTAGTAAATCTTTCCTTGGGTAGAAATACAACCATTTTTCATTTTCCTGTTGTACAAGCAGACAATCCCCCCTAGTACTTTAATTTAATTAATACTTCAGTAATATTGCTTCCCCGCGAAACAGGAAGGGGTCGTGGACCGCCCCTTGCATTGGCGTGACAAACCACACGCCCTCAAAAAAATATATTACGCCTATTACAGAGCGGGCCCGCCCGTGTTTGAAAGCAATTGATTAGACGGGGGTGCGTGTTAGGCGATGAAAAATCCACAGGAGCAACACAGCCGACGTTAATATTTGTGGGCGTAAACTTGGCGCCCGGCCGGCGCTGTCAGTGGGTATTTTGGCCGGGGGGAGTTGGTAGCTCTGTTAACGCCCGTGGCTCACGCGAGCCGTAGACCCCCCCCCTGCACCGGTGCGTGTGCTGACGCGTGTGCGTGCTGGTGTTCGCAGCTCGGAGCGTGAACACGTCGGAGCTGGTGCTGGGCAGGCACGACAACGTGACGCTCAACGTGACGGCTTACAACCTGCACGAATCCGCGTACTCGGCTCGCCTCTTCATCAGCCACCCGCGCAGCCTCAACTACTCGCACTACAAATCGGAGGTAAGGACGCCCACGGCGACTGCTGTGTCGCACTGCGATTTCTCTAACTTTGCCCCTCAAGGCCCCATTATTTAAGGCTTTATTATTTATATGTGCTGGTGTGATTATTCATGGTTTAAATGATCAAGACATTCGTGACATGATGGTTTTTACTTCTGTTATGTTCAGAAAAAGCAGGCAGATTTCGTGAACAAGTGTTTACAGCTGCAACAACTTAGATCTTCTAACATGGCTGCTCCTCCTTCTTTAAATTTGTTGGCTGTGGTACGCGTTGGTTGGCGTTGGTTCGTGGTGGAATATCACACGGCATTTCACGTCTTTCGCGGTCTTGCCGGTGGAAGTCGCATGATCGCAAGCACTGCTTGATACGGTCGCGAGCATGCGGAATCTAGCGGAATGACTGAGAAAGATGCGAAATACCGTGACATATTCCATCACGAAGATGGGATTTGAGTGGCCTTGAGGGGCAAAGTTAAAAAAATCGCAGTATACTTAGGTTTTTAGTGGTGTAGCCGTGGGAGAACTGTCGCATACCCACCCTCTTCCTTAGTTTTCCATTTCTATATTAAGCCTGGAATATATATTTTTCTTCAAGACCCTCTTATCGTCCGTCACTTGTTCTGTATGTCACCTAATATTTGATAACAATATAATACACTCTTGTCAATGCAGACTATTCTTATTTAATTTTATTATCAAGCAAAGAGGTACACCCGTGTTATTCAATCGCAAAAGAATATGAAGTAATTAGTAATTTCACATACAGTTTAAGATACTACAGGCTCTGAACAGGTGGAGTAAAATCGAGAAGCGTCGAACCAGCAAAAATGTAATAAAATGGTCAAGAAGATGCCATCCTGTATATTGCTGTGAGAGGAACGTTTCTTTGAGGCCACAAAATTTTAGTTTTTAAGGCCCTAAACAACTTCTTTCAGAAGTTATTTAACGATATAGATTAAAAAATCTATAAGTTATACTACTGAAATGAAATAGGAGACGATGTTTTGGCGCGTGATGGCTTGTCTTCACGATAAAATATCTCACGGCATTTCGCGTCTTTCTCAGGCGTACCGCAAGATGTCGCATGATCGCGATCGTATCGAGCAATGCTGACGATCATGCGACATCTATCGGCAAGACCGAGAAAGACGCGAAATGCCGTGAGATATTCCCTAACGTGCCGTGAAGACAAGCCCTAACGTGCCAAGAAATAAAAAAACCCAAGTATAGTCAAAGCACTATTAGTGTATTGTATGATTCATCCCGAGATAATTCATTGTTAGTGATTTCGGTTTTTTTAGCTAAGGTCATTACTTCCGCAAGTGTAGTGCATGTTTTCGTCGGGAGGTTGTGGTTATTATCCCCCGCTGGATGCTGAGATCCGGCGCCGACCTACCGTCGGCTAGCAAGATTTCCCCCAAGAGCACCAGCGGGGCACCGCCCCAGCCGAGACAAGCTCTAAGCTCCCGACCGGTCTCCGGGCATGTGTGGTAGTGTACTGCATGTTAGTGTAAGTGTGTGTTTAAGGGGTGAGGATAGGAGGAAGAGGAAGGAAAGATCGCGCGCGGTCCGTGGCCCGTTTGTTAAGGTACTGCTCCGGCATTGCCTGGTGTTGAGAGGAGAAACCGCGGAAAACTACCGATCAAAGCAGCCGGCTGCTAGAATTCTCCTCCAGACCGTGACTCAGTTCGACCTAGCTCACACGCTAGTGTCGAAAATCCTGCCACCGTCGGGACTCGAACCTAGGACTTACAGGACAGAGGCACTTTATTGGCATCAGTTCATGCCCTGAGCCACCTCTTCCTGTTGGCGGTGTTCCTCCACTATCTAAATCACCAAAATTTTTATTAACATATAAATAATTTCAACTACCATATCTTATTATTCAAGCAATAGATAATAACAAAGCAACATCACCAACACGATTAGATAAGGCCGTAATTATTCCAGCATTATAAGATTTTACATTCTGATAATAAATTACTAGACAATAAGATACTAAACCTAAACCGTCTCATCCCAATAAAATAAGAAGAATAAGGGCTAGAATAAGGGCTCCGTCGCCGACCTGCTCGGCTATCCGTGGATTCCACGTTCAGGTATCTCCCTCAGCGGGGCTCCGTCGCAACTGGAACAAGCTTCTTTAAACTTGCATCTGGTGTCCCGACATAGTGTAGTGTAATTGTGTGGATGTAAGGGGAAAGGCTACAGGAAGGATGAGGCGTAATCGGTGGCTCCTTTATTAGGGTACTTCTGCCTGTTGTTGATCGGGAAAACAACGGAAAACTGCCGATCAGAGTAACCGGCCGCTAGAATTCTCCTCCAGAGAGCGACTGAATTGAATGTACCTTAGAGTCCCTAGATACAGAGTAGTGCAACCGCCGCCATTTAATATCCTCTCGCCCGACAACCCCATCAGGCGCCAATCAGGAAATGAAGGGAAATTGTAACAATTGGGGGACATGAATATTTTCAAGAATATTAATATTGGTTTGGGGTTGATTCATGGTTCTCAACAAACAGAATACCTCACAGTTCCAATTCTCCTGACAACTGGATATAAAATAGCGGGATCGGTGGAACAATGGAATGCACTACTCTCTGTGTCTAGGGACTCTAATGTAGCTAACTAGTGCCGGAAATCCGCCACCATCGGAACTCGACCCTAGGACCTCGCGGTCGGAGACTCGGCATCAGAGGGAAGGAATAAAAGTGGTAGTTGTCAGTCTCTTGGACATCGTGAACCACTACATTCATGAGTACCGCGGACCCCGAATGTCGTTTTATAAAGACAAAAACATTTCAAAAATTTGGGATCAGATAGTGGAATGCCACATTTGATTGAGAAAAATTGAACTATTTCTATTATTTAACCCATCACGTTCCTGGTTTTCTCTATAAGTAGTTTTAAGTAGTGACAACAAATGGAAGAGTAGTGTAATAAAGTGTGATATAAATTCCATACAATTCCATTCAATTCCAGTCGGGTGATATTTGGCTCAGTTGTCGGAAGCGGGAGATGACTTTTTGCTTTCGATCCTTTCATTTGAGAATGATAAGTTGATAAGCGAATTTCCAATTATTAGAATGAAATTTGATTCATTAATATAAATTATATGTAAGTTTAATGTGACGAAACCGAGGGTGCTTATTAATAAGAAAATCTTCGAATTTGTTTGACTGAAACAACATTATTAAGAAAAGTTTAGTTCTTGGAAAGGTATTGGAAGCTTCTTTTGCTGATATTACACCCTGTAGTGTGATATTTGTTTTAACATTTTTGAACCATGCTTTTGGGTTTCTGGATTCGTAATTATTATTATTATTATTATTATTATTATTATTAAATCAAAATAGGATAAAAATGACCAGATCATTCTACTAACCACCAACATTTTCTCAAAGAAGTGGCTTGCTTGGAGTGCTGAATTTCTGAACTACACCGCGTTTACTGTAAAGCCTTGAGTTGGCAACCTGTGCACACGCTTGGAACTCCACCGAACGTTATGGAAATATGTAGGGTCAATTATGCGATGTGGTTTGTAGGTCCCTGCAATCTGCGACGAACAGATTCGGCAATGGAAGCTGTTCCGCATTGTGGCGTCCCAATGTGTTGCTATTGCTAAACCTTAGTTATGTAAACGAAACGAAAAAAAGGCGTAACAGGACGTATCATCCTGCCAATTTAGCTCCATCAGCACGCACTGACGTGACAATAACGTCCATTTCTCTACCGTCCTTGAGAGGAAACTTCTGCAAAACGCTTTCAGCACACGCAACCTTTAATATTGTCTCTTGTTACATTTATATTGTATAGAGCGACGCTGTTCGCGTTCTCGTATTGTCCGACTAAAATAAAATTATATAATTCTAGTTAGGTTGCAGTGTGCACATCACTGCGTTATCGCCTATGTGATTGCTAAGTTTGAAACAAGAACGTCAATTCAAAAACTGAAATCGTTCTTAGTGCCTTAGGAGCTTCTGTCAATTGTGGCTCTCGCGTCTTCATATCTCAGCCTCACGAATGATTATTTCCAGAGACATGAAGTGTTCGCCGTTTGTGGCACGAATAATTGCGTCACACACATTCAGCCAATCGCAGCAAGAGAATTGAGGGGAAGTACAGGTAAACGCAACAGGCGAACCCAGTTTTTTCGTAAAATGTCAAATACCCGCGACACATGTCACAATAAAGTTGTTTCTCCAAATTGACGAGCTCTTAATGTCGCTCGTTCTCAAAACAAAAACTCAGGCAATAAAGCTTTACATTATAAACTAGTTGCATAAATAATATTATTGTATTATTCCTGAAGTTTGTTTTTGTTAAAATATTTAATTTATTTCTGTTATAGAAGAGTTTTTTTTGTTATTTTTGGGCAACGTGCGTGGTACTTTTTGTGGTTTAGTTCAGCAGCGTTTTTACTGTTGCAGGCCACTCATTCTATATTATTTATGTTGTCAATGTTTCTTACACGATGTTTACAGTGGCGAATAAGGTATCAGAGGGTAGGTTGTTTTACTGACTTCAATGACAACACACTAACATATGGTTTTGTTGAATATTTGAGTTAAAAGAAAAAAATTGGCAAATGACACGCGTAGTTTGCACGGGAGCGAGCCAAATCTGAAATTACCGAGAATACCCAGGTGTATCTACTCACTAGCAACCCTACAGAGCGGACGCCCATGGACAGACCCTGTGTGCGTGGGGGATTGCCGGCACCGCTATTTCGTGCGAGAGCTTCGTATGAGCACATTGGCTGCCTGCAGTGAAATCTAATTTTAACGGCCACCTCTATTAAGCGACCACTTCAGTTAATGGTCATTTTTTGGAAACCTATTGCTTTTTCCGTAAGGTGCTTTTAAATATTCCCCAGAGAGATTTCCTATACCTTGATGAAGCGGTTACCTCATGCAACTTTGGGCTGTTTTCTATTAAGAAACCGAAAAGTGGTGGAGATAAACATCTTCCTGAGACGGGAGTCGCCAGATTACTTCGAACAATGGCTTCCAGAATCACCCCTGGATCGCGAAATCCGATCTCGCAGAGAAGTCATTTGTTCCACGTAAGAACACACGATTTTAATATATTTTTCTTAACGAAACAACACGTTTGCTTAGTCCATTTCACAGATGTTCTATGGTATGCCAACGCGTAATTCTCTTCTGTGAGAGTGTTTTAAGAACTCGCGGAGCCCGCCGCATGCGCGAATCCTGTCTGAAGCCGTTCATAACGGGGCCCCACAGTAAAATTTCTAAGATCTGAATGGCATCTTTAAGTCGAGTTTGCTTGTTCTATTTGATGTAGAGGAAATGCGATTTTTTGGACTAAGGGAATGAATGACAAGTTTTGATATTACCCGAGAGTAGACACATAATCCTAAATATCGTATTTAAATTGTTTTGTCCTTTATGGGAATTAAAAATGTTAAAGAGAAATTATACCATTTCATTGCAATTAACATATTTAGAATTGATATGCGCTTCCAGTAACCTGATAACCTTGATTAAGCAGCCATCTCAATTAATGGCCAATGTTTGTCGGAATAATTGATGACCATTTAAGAGAAGTTTCATTGAATTACATTGTAGTGGGAATTAGGAGCTATGAACACCCGACTTCTTAAACCTGAATGCAATACCTCCAGTTTCCAATAACGTATCAAACGTACGTTTAATTGCGAGGAATGGAATTGACGCACAACAATACATGTGAAGTATTTCTTTAAATCTGGGTGCTTCATTTTGTTTGAGAACGTACGTATAGATTGCATATCCGTATATTGCTCCATTGGTATTCGTGTTACGAAGATGCGACATTGTGATTCATTGCGACCTTGCATCGATGGAATCAAGATTCATTGCGGCCTTGCGTGAGAGGATTAGCGATGACAAAGTAACAGGATGAGATAGGAACTACGGCTGAAGAAAATGGAAAAATACGGTGATCATCAAGAAAGGCAGCACAAATACAGAACTTGAGCATGGCCACGTTGAGGCCACGCTTTATCATGACGTGTCTGACAGGCTTGCCAAGATTGAGAGGCATAAGATTCTTTTGATTTGTTACAAATTTGTAATTATACGTTAACTAAACTTGTAAGAAAATCGTCCTAAAACCATAGACAGATTGGAAGAAGCAAATTCATGATCTGGACATGTTGGTACTCAAAACTTGTTGAGTAAAAAATGCGAATATAAGTGCTCTTTGCCTTCAAGATGCTCGTAAACATATACTACACGGCTTAAGAGGAGCGGTATGGGAATTAGATGAGTTACTATTCAATGAAAACTAAAATACTGTTTTCAGAATTCATGAACACTGAACAGCTTTTATCAATAAACTTGTGGTCGCAAAGACTACAACATCAGAGAAACAAAAGAGTCACACTGACAGTCTTCAGCCGTGCCATATCTTGTGTACAAGCAAAATCTGAAGGGACTTCTCGTACGTCGGGTACTTGTCTCATTCCACGCTTAAATATTTTCTATCAGATCGCAGTTAGCGTGTCAGCGACTGAAGAGAATGTCATGCACAACGTGATGATCAAGGGAGTAACTCAATGCGGTTAATGTGCAATGAGCGAATATGCACCGATATCACTCATGCCTTTCACTCAAGTAATGAATACACGTTCCATGTAGTGAAGGCTTGATGTTT
Organism: Acheta domesticus; assembly: GCA_031308135.1. Taxonomy (NCBI): domain Eukaryota; kingdom Metazoa; phylum Arthropoda; class Insecta; order Orthoptera; family Gryllidae; genus Acheta; species Acheta domesticus. The sequence continues at coordinate 123,067,904 of JAHLJT010008756.1, forward strand.
CGCTTGGGCTCCTAACTCATGTTTGCATACATCAATTCTTACCAACCGCTGTGCTGATGTGTGCGGCACACTCAGGCCAATGATGCAAAACAGCCAATTTTAGAGACGCTATGTTCTTGTACTTTATTCGAATGAGAGTTTGTTACGGGCATCATGGAAATGAAGTAGTACATAAAAGAGAATTAGCGTTTCTAAAAAATGTGAATGTGAAAAAGCGCAGTTTTGGATACATTCTGTGCGATAAGGCTGTTACCATGTGTCTTGAAGACATGAAGTTATAAAAAGAAAATTAGAAAATGTCAGTTTAGGAGATATCTTTCCTACATGCGTTAAAATTGTTTTCATTATTAAATACCTCTGCGTATTACATATTATTTTATTAACGACGTATTCGGTGGGGTAATTTCAAGTATTACTAAGGTTAAAGATGCCCTCAACACTTCTCAGGTGCATAATATATTATATGAGTAAAATTTGTGTATGTATGTGTGTGCGTGTGAGTACCTCGAAATCATTTGAACCACTGGAAGGCTTGCTCTCAAAGGCAGGAATAGTTTTGAGCGACCGAGAATCACAATAACGTGGATTCAAAATATATTCATGTTTTGTTTTACAAAACTGTGTTTAATGCAACCTTGCCTGCTTTTATGTAGTAAGGGATTTCATTGCAGTGGTGCGGCCTGGGACAATTCAGATGAATGCCGGGAGACCGGTCGGGAGCTTAGAGCTGGTCCCGGCTGGGGCGGTGCCCCGCTGGTGGTTAGGGGAAAACCCACTAGTCGACGGTAGGTCGGCGCCGGATCTCGCCATCCAGCGGGGAAAGATCACTGCCATTTTCCGATGGAAAACACACGGGACTAATGACCTTAGTAGTTGACGTGACCGGAACCACTAACAGTTAATCAATAGAAGAGAGGCATGTACTTGTAGATATTGTCGAAAACCCGCCTCCGTGATAACTTGCAGCCTAGGACCTACCGGTCAGAGTTATCTCAGAGCGATGGTATCTCTGAACTAAACTCGGTCCGTACGAAGTTTTGCGAGGAAAGCAGGGTGGTGGCCGGGTGGGGTTAGGGCGAGAGAGGCAGGCGGAGTAGGGTGGTAAAGAGCGGACGGTGTGTCTGTGTGTGTGTGTATCACATTCATTTTACACTATAGGTAGAATTGGTTATTTTTTCATTCTAGTAAATGATTGTGAAAAATAAATGTTCGCGCAACATCAGGTTAGTCCTAGTAGAATGTAAGTAGCTGTTTTGCCGTTCTTTGGGTGCATATACGTTTCTTGACAAGGTTTGCACTTGAAAACAAGAAAGAGAGAGAGAAAGAGAGGGAGAGAGAGACAGGAGTGAGGAGAGTAAGCGAGAGTGAGTGAATGAGTAAGTGTGTATGTTATTGGAAACCTTAAACACTTTGCTCGCCATCAAGGATCTGTATGATCACATGTAACATCCTCAGTTTTCTCATTTCTAATAAGAATTTGCATCGTATTCAACGACTGTGTTCCAACGATTTATGTTGCCTACATCGCTCTCAGCCTCCGCGCGTTTGGTGCCTAAATTTCAATTGCAAATTAAAGGATATTTGAAAAATCTCTTCTGCTTGACGTCCTTTTTAAAAGTTGAAAATCTTGCACGGAAGCAGAAAAGCTTCTTTTAATTAAAATATTAATAACTAATTAACAGTACTTGAAGTAGTATTTGCAGGAACGATAATTCCATCTCCATTGGCGACATTTGACCAATCAGAGCTCAGCCAGTCCTGCGCTATTTGCGGCCGTTCCTTCTCGCGCACAACGCACGATCTCATTTGCGCACCCGAAATTTCGAAAATCCCGAGTATCCGCGCGTGCTCGCGCGCCCGTCATCCGCTAATGCCGCGTTACCTGCGCAGGTATGCGGCGAGCGGCTCGGGGGCCCGGTGATTCACCGCGAGGAACAGTTGAAACACGACAGGGCCGTGTTAGAATGAGACTCTCCGATAAATCACCGACCCTGCGCTAGTATACAAGAATACCTATTCCGGGGAGCCGATGTGGATTCCGATATCGGATAATTATCGGTGCGCAAACGCCTCTAATCCGCGTGCAGATTGTACCTCTCAGCGGGCAGCCGGCAGCCCGCGCGCAGGGGGGTGGGGGAGGGGGTTGAAACAGCTAGGCCCAATCGAATGGCGGAAACGGCTGTTACCTCTCGCCGAAGCTGTAGAACCGCATTTGCTCTCGTGCAGATGTCTGGCATCTTTACCTCTAAATGGACAGTTTCAGGGGGAGAAGATCGTTTTCGATGGTCATTGCGAGGGGTCCAAGTAGTTATTAGGGAGTTTTTGCCACCTCGAACGTTAAGAACTATCGACCTTCTGCGCATGCGCAGATGCACTGAAGTGATGCGAAACTTGAATTTCGCATGAGCAGAAGATCGATAGTGCTTACCGTTTGAGGTGGCAAAAACTCTCTATTTCTTAGTACAGTCGACTCCGGGTATAGTGAACATCTGGGGACTAACGGTTTTGGGTCACTCTATCAGTGGTTCGCCATATCCGATGTCAAAGTTCAATAGAATATCTCCACAATGATTGATTTTATTAATACAGATATACATTACCAGTACGAACTCAAAATTTCAATATATTTATTTGACTTTAAAAAATCATTTATTTTCAGTTTGCTTCGTACATTTTGTATTAGTAATTTCTCTAAATCCTTCTCCAGACTTCCTGCTCTCCCCATATTCTACAGTGTCCACTGTCTCTAAGTGTCGTAATACAGTCCTGACATCCTTCGATGTCCGGTGCACTGTTGGAACATCGCCCCACTCTCCGAAAGCTCCTTTCTCGCCTAATAAGCTCCTTTCTCGCCTAATAACATCGTTTCGATAGCGGCAAGGCGCACGCGATAAGTGAAGCCGATCCTTTTCCGCGAGGCGCGACAGGTATCACCACGTTATGAGGCTGTGGCAGTCGCGCGCTTTCCGTCGCCTACATAGAACACCACGCCTTTGTCGTACGGAATCGGAATCTCAAGTAACATCAAGCTTGAAACTGAAGCAAGTAGTCGCGCGTCGCCACCGCCAGTTGTAACCCACACAGGATACGACCTTTGTTTCCGCAGTGGAAGTGAATGGCTCAAGGTCATCAATAAGGTTCCCAATCCTGGTCCACTACCTCCATCAAAGGGGGGGGGACTTCTTCGATTATGACCTTTGAGTGAAGATATTTTTTCCAAGTTGCCTAGTATTGGAATTTGTGGCAGTGAGGCGATATATTTTTTTCCAGGAGGGAATTCATTTCTTGCACGTTGTATTTTCTACGTTTACTATAGCCGAGGATCAGAACACTATAACCGAATCTTCTTGTGCTTATTGTATTACTCGTTCACTTTACATTTGCAGACGGAGCGCTGCGATCTGTTTACATGAAGTCACCGCCGACTGAATGAGAAACGCGCGTCTGCAGTAAATACTGACCGTTTATAATATGATATAGATGGCGGTGAGCAGCACACAGAACCCTGGCAGGGCAAGAACATAACCATTAAGTAGTAGATAAGTGCAATGAAGAAATAAAAATATTGTACGGAAATGTTGTGAACAGCGAGTGGTGTGATCTATTTTGTTGTATATTATCTTAATTATTTAAGGGCGCGACTCCAGCTCACTGTCAGAAAGACATAATTCGTCAGATGTGCCCGAAGCGCTTGTTCTGCCTTCGGAGACAGCTGATTGACATCGGCACCATTCGTGTATTCTCGGTTGTGTGTTCGGGCCTTCGCTTTCAAAACAACATTAGTTCCTAATTCTGCCGTCTGCAAATGTAAAGTGAACGAGTAATAAGGTAGGTGAAACGGCACCAGAGACCTCAGTTCACTATATGCGAGTTCACTACAACCAGAGTCGACTATATTTACATCAAAATCAAAGTTTCGATCTTTTTTGTATCTCCTTCACTGCAGTGGTATCGGATAATGGTAGTTTCTGAACAGCTAAATATATTAAACTGCTTCTAGCCTATTTTGTAATCAGTAGGGACGGCGAGCACTCTTTTCTCACGTTTTTCAACACCGATTTCCACATAAATAATCAGCTATTTTAGTACTTAAGATGTGTCTATATTTAGGTGAAGCTTTGATTACGTATTTAAAACCACATATTGTATTGTTATGTATACATAGCCACTTATTTAATCGAAAGAGAAAAAAGCAAACGCAACACACTTTTCTTAGAAGTGAAATTTTCGTCAATTTGTTTCGATACCGCTTGTAGTGCAGACATGTCATTCATGATTACTGAGGTCATTAAGATATGATGCCCGAGGTTCATTAAAAAAAATACTATTTTTACTGAACTCCCAACAAAGACAATTTGGATCTGATTTCAGTTTTCTAACAGGCTTAACAGACAATATTTCAACCACATTACTGTTGTTAATTTATAGATACAATTTTTATGGTTCAAATATGTCTCTTTGGTGTTGACCTTTCGTGGTGAATCCTTGATGTTATTTTCTTTTTGTCATGTAATTCCTAGAGAAGAGATGAATATGGAATAAAAATCAATGGATAATTAACTCTTTCTAGAAAACAGCAACTTCTAAAAGAACTAATTTTCAAAATCTAAAAATTAAGCCTTTTAGAATATCGTTATACGCTCAATACGTTCCAAATTAATAAATGGGGCATTTGAGAAAGTAAAAATGTAAATTAGCTACAAATACTAACAAAAACGTTATTTTCCCTGATGATCTTTGAATCGGTTCACGCGGTAGACGACTGGTTGATTAGTATTTCCTGGTGTGTCCAGTTGTATGGTCATTAGTGCAGCACGTGTTGGGAAGTTGTATCCCGGGATCTAGTGGTGTTTCTCTTCCGCTGAAATAAGAGATCCAGGGACGACCTACATGTCGGCTAGTGAAGGTTTCCCACTGCAGGTATCCCCTAGCGGGACACCGCTCAAGCCGGAACAAGCTCTGGTTGGCTGGTCTCCGACGTGTGATATGTGATGTAGGCAGGTAAAAGAAACTGTATGTTGTGTCATGCAGAGACTACGCTCAGTCCAGTAGGAAATGAGTTTCTTAGGGATTCAAGGGAATGCTCCAAGTCACACGGGATTGATGGACGATTATAAAGACTGGCTGGCGTACTGTAAACTTTTGTCGATTTCAGCAGCTCGTTTTCTTGGCAAGAAAGAATAATACGCAGTAATCAGTTCCATTCGGAAATGAATCAGAATTTAAGCAAAATGTGTTTAATTATTTATGATAATAATAATAATTATTATTACAGTCCATTCATTCTCTTGCGGGCAAAGGCCTCTTGAAGATTCAGAGGCAGCTACAAAACGTGCATCGGATCTGACACTTCTGATGCTAGGAGTTGGATCACTTAGCTTTGAGTACTGTTTAGACACACTTATACAGTTTAAGTTTTCACTGATTCGCTATCCTATCATGTGACTAGAATAATAGTTAATTGACATTTCATATTGGCTGTAATTACAATATTAAAATAGATCAGCGTCATGAAAATGAAAATTACTGATAAAAAATATTCCCAACCGAATTCAGGGTGAGTACTCTATCCCGTTTCGTTCGGTCACTTTTATTCCTTTCAAATGAGACTAGACTATTTAATTCTACCAAATTAACTGAAATCACAAATAAACCAAATTCACCCTTGTATTTTTAATCAACCAGTATGATTTCATTCATCACAGTCACAACAGAACGTGTTTTTATTATGCGAAATGTTATTTCACATAAAGGTTCGTATGATGTAATATTTGAGATAAAACAAACGACTTTTGTTTTATTTAAATTTATAATTTCAATTATGCGAACTCTAATTTGACCGGCCATTGCATTTGAAGTTAAAGAGGGCGAATCATAATATTACTAGCGTTTTTACTTCCCGTATACGTACGTATACACGGAGTGATATACGTAGTATAGGGAAATTATGTAATGCTGCGCAAAAAAATGGCGAATTTTCGGCGGAAAAAATTCCATTGCTGGGACCTGATAAAGAAAAAGTGGATAAAACCAGTTGCTAAATGAAGAAAAAAAATCCCCTAACACGGGGTGTAGTCAGAAACCCTATTTTGTGGGTCTTTGTTATGTTTGATAAAGGTCGTCACACAACCCCAGTATAATTATTATTCTTTTTGTTTCTTACACCTATATCATAAGAACCAAGCGTTCTGTGCATATCGAAGATAAGGTTTCTTTTATTCCTACTTTGAAGCGCTTCTGTAATCATCCTAATGCAAAGATCAGGAAGTTGTTGCGATGCGCTTTTTTACGGACGCAATATTTTTCGTGAAGCCGTTTATGGGGAGCTTAACCGGTCATTTCCTTTCCCGAAGCGTTAGTCATGTCGACCAGCTCCACGGACATGTGGAATCGATTTTCCCTTCCAACCGACCTGTTAGGGGAGAGATATTTCCTCGCCACTAACCAGGTACCTGCTGTCGGTCGCGGAATGCAGACTGAGAAAAACATCTTCGGGTCTGAGACGCGTTAAGCATTTGATTCATTATAACAGAGTTGACCAACTGGCGGCCCGCGGTTTAGTGTGGCGAAAGGGTATTAATAAAGAGAGGATTCCCATGTAACTGCATCTTTTCTTTGCTAACTTGAATTTATATGAAACTTTAACAGAAATTTGAATCAGGACACCGACGTTATTTTAATACTTGTTTTATTTTGCACGAAATTGCACGTTTTGAGGGTTACTACACGATATTGCACGTTTTAGGTAATCTGCCTGAAAATTGTGTATTTTAGATTTTTACCGTACGAATTTGCGAAATTCATAGTTTTATTCCATAAAATATAATTTTTATATAATCATCTTATTTTAATTTATCTTTTTTAAAGGTTTCATTTAAGAAAAATATTTTTCTGACATAACTCAGCAGGGCATTTGGGTAGTCTGTGTAAAGTAAGTGCCGTTTAATATTATATCAATGCTGCATTTTGTTGCCCTGTGAACTAAGCATCTATACCTTTCATGATGCCTATTGTCTTAAATTTCTGAGTGGGGTACACAATTTCCGAGCAGGGGAATGCGTTTGTACCAAGACCTAGGCCTGCGGCCCATAATTGCGGCCACTCGCCCATTATACTCGTATGTTCGGGGTCTCTCTCCCTAATCCGATTATATATCCATTTTGTCAGTTTTCGCTGAATTCACCAATATGAGACTGCGTGCAGGCATTTTGTATTTTTATACTAATTTTAATTTTATGTGAGAGTAATACCTAAAATATCAAATCTGGTTTGTTTAAACAATATGTACCGACTTAATTATAATAACACTAAAATTATAGTATTTAATTTACCTGAAATAACACATCGTAAATATAAAATAAGTTGATAAGTGGATTAACTAGAGTTTTAGGCTACATAACATCGTTTTGCAAAGTTTTTAACTTTTTATTGCATGTTTTTGCACGTTTTGATGTTTTTACTGCACGTTTTCGAGAGTTTTACTGCACGAAAATCTGGTCTTGAGTCATTAGTGAAAAGTCCAAATCCCTTGCATCTATGTTGGGCGAGAACATCGTGCGCCTAGAGCATGCGCCCTGCCGGGGTCAACGCCCCTTAGTGTAAAAATAGGTTAAGTTTACATTTAAGAATTTGTTACTTGTAAATTCAGTAATTCAAAATCTTTCCAATGTGTTTCGCTGCGTTATACTCGATATAGCCTGATGTCACGCATGCTTCCATTCCCCTCCCGTCGCCATCATTTCAGAGTAGTTGGGTAAACAGCCAAGATCAATACGGGCAAGTCTGGTGTGGATCGCCCGAGTAATGAAATCATGGCCCGCAATCATGTTAAAGGTTTTACTCGTGGCCTTGAAGGTCTTGCAAGTTGGACATCCCCGTATTATAAGCTGTGTTAAATAATATTTTGTTGATTTTGGCAGCTTAACGAATGGTTTTATTTCTTTAGTAATTTCCTTTCGTGTATTTAATTTTACTGCCAAAACAAATTACGCATATATGTGTCAGATTCTTAAGGTTACCTTTAACCACCATCTCATGAACAATGAAACAAAGAAAGAACATTAAAAGTACTCTCCGGGCTGGAAGGCTGTGGTCTATTGGACATTCTGTGCCCAAACGTTTCGTTTGCTTCTGCGACGGACGAAACGTTTCCAGCCCGGATGGTATGTTTAATAGTATATCCAGCCGTGGAAGCCTACATTGCTTCATTAATGAATGAACGGTTTGTTTGTTCAACAATAGAATCTTTCATATTTTATTTCAAATTTCTAGAGTTCATTTAATAGTGGTATCAGTAACAAAATAATGCATGAGTCTCCAGCTAAAGTAAATTTAATAACTCGTAGAAAGTAATGTCCGACTTTTTTCCATTTGTAAACTCTTATTTTACTCGTGTGTGCCAGATTTTCCTAATGTTGGTAGATGAGCAGTAATAGCATAAAAGTATTTAATTTCCAATTCACAAAGAGTTCAATGGGACGTTCTCTATTTTTCTTTTATTTCCAGGTTTGTGAGTAACATAATAATAGCTGCGGTACTGTGCATCTTATTTCCCTTGTGCATAATTGATCGTAATGCTCTACAGCCGGGTCCCAGGCCATTAACCATGCATTTCTGGTCAATCACTGCCTAATGGAGTGAGCGAAGATTTAGGGGTGGGGAGAACAGTACTCTGCAATTGGCTCGTGTATTGTAGGTCAGTGCATGTTACAACGGTATTGCAACAAGCAAACGTTCTTCTCTTGTAGGCGCTTGGTGAGACGTGACTTTCTCTACAAACTTATTTAATGGGCAAGGCGTGCGTGCACAATAACCTAAAAAATCATTAAAAGTTCCATTCGAAATTCTTCGGCTGCATTACATAAATTGTGTAAATTTACTGTTGGCAGAGATGTGACAGAATGGCAAAAACTTTCTCGTACTAGATCGTACTTCAAACATCAGAACTCTACAACAGATTGATATATGTTGATATTTTTTTAAATTTAGCACAATTGAATATTGCAGTGAATGAACTAGAATAGTAAAGATACTGTGAATGCTAACGAGTCAGGATTTGGAGAAAATTGGAGAAAAATAATTATTTATCAATTTATTTTGTACATTTCAGTTTATAAAACTGAAACTTGAGTGACAGATTACCTATTTTAGTTCATTCAGTAGAGCAAGTCATGGGCTACATACTGAAAAAATAAATATATTATTAACTTTAATAGTTTATGATTTATGAGGTTTCACATGCATGAATGTGCTGAAAATTCCCAATGCGGGAAAATGCATCTGAATTTCACTCACTGAGAGCTTGACAGTTGACACTCGCTTCGAAAAAAAATGTTTCTCAAATACTAAGAAACGTAGCAAGAAACGGTTGGAAGCATTTAAAAGAGAGTAACTTAGAGTATACGACCCAATAAAAATTTAAAAAATATGAAATTTCACGAATTTCGGCATTCTCAGGTAGAAAGGTACGTTAAATGAATTTATATATCGTGCGTTTTGTGAATTAATAAAATCTGTATAGATTTTAAATAGATTCAACACAACAACTTTTCGAATTTTGTACTGGAAAATGTATTTCCTGTTATTCAAATATGCAGATCGATTCATTACATATTGCTGTTATGAAACCACAAAGGACAAATCTGAGGCCAAACGATATAGATAATTAATATTTATATGATCATTGTTATTTGAATTCGAAAACTCTGTTTGAAAATGGAGCGTTAAAAAGAAAATAAATACGCGAAAAAAATTGCACCAAGTTTCAATTTGCGTAAGCGATCATGAAATGGCATACTCTTGGAACAACTTGTTGCGTATTAAAGAGTTTCGATTTATCTCTGTTTAAATTGTATGTGTAAGAGACAGAGAAAGTGAAAGAAAGAGAAAGCAAATGAAATTGGAGGATTTATCCACCACTTCTTACTTTCTCACCCTTACAAATGCAATAAGAGAAAGTATTGTAATCGTGCACCGGAAAACGGGAATTTTCGATGAGAAACTCTTATTGTCGGACCCTGTTTTGTTTTTTTTGTTGATTTTTTTCAGAGCATACATAGTTCAGTACATAATTTTCATATATAATGAAGGTTTACATTCTAATTTACCTAAAATTAAACTACAAACTAATTTTGGTAAGGAAGTCTTCTCCAGATTCTTCTAAAAACAATCTATTTCGGAAAATTTGACTAGGAATGCCTGGTATGAATATCTATTTTTGATTGTGGTTCTGTAAGAAGGAGTTTTCTGGAGTCTGAAGTTGACCAGGAGTGGAATTTGAGGTATGGAGTGATAGAACTGGGTGGAGATATATGTTATATGGTGTTGTACGGAGTATATTTGGAATTCTTCGTGGAGCTGTAAGTTTGTGACAAACCAAGGATAGTGATACGTCTGAATTTTAGAAAATTGCTTGTTGGAAATATTGGGTTAAGACATTTACATTCTTCAGCGTGGGCGAGAGTCCAAAACTCACAGCGTGAGAAGAGATGAGATGAGGCTGACGGCGATTAAACTCAGAGGACCCGAGTTCGAGTCTCGGTGCAGTAATTTTTTTCTGGTTGAAAACCCTTTTGTATGTTTATGTAGTTGTATAATATAGCGGAACAGTTGGAAATAATTCGAAAAAGTATGTGCAGTTGTAGCACCCCTAGATTTTAGATTGCGGAGCGTACTTAATGAAAGCGCTATTTGATTTTTAAATTAAATTGAGTCATTTGGGAGTACTGGGTTTATGCATGCATTCAAACTACTTTTCATTGGAAATGTGTGTAAGGGTAGAGAGCAATTTGTATTTGACAGGTGTGAAAATAATTAAATAACTATGATTCCATAAAGTAACTTTATTCATTTTTCGTTACTGAATTGGGAAAAATATATGCCTTTTGTGGTATTTCAAAAGCAGTTTTGGCGAGAAAAATGATTGCATTCAGATGAGTACATTAAAAGTCAAAAATGGGGGGAAAAAGTGATTATGTGTCATGAAAGGAAAAACACAAGGAATATTACGACGAACAACATCAAGCAACTTTTTTTTCTCACACTATACGTAGAGAAAGTTACAAGAAGATTAAGAATAGTGATAGCGCATTAACAGTATGAGAATAAAATTTGTATTAAATGAAACTGTAATTTTCATAAACATTATCCGTTAATGAATAAAATATCACAAAGAGTGTAAATAGAAATTATCTAAGAAAACCATAGACACCTCTCAAAAGGCTGGAGGGTGCATAGTTTTCTTTAATTTTCTGCGCGGATTGAAAATTAACAATGTAGATAGTACTTATGCTTTGATATTGTAACAAGAAAGGCTTTCGTCTTATCAACGCCGATTAGGTTGAAATAATTTTTCTGAATAGTTTCCAACATTCTGGCGAGAAGGGAAGCGTTTTTGCCTGCAAACTCATTATTTTCTTTTAAACAGGAGTTTTCCAAATAGGTCTCGAGTCTAAAGCTAGTTATAAATTATTTTCTCCCATGTCAAACATTATTGCGCATCGACTTTAATGTTTTGGGTATTGCAGATATCGAATTAAAAATCGAAATACGGCAGCGAATTAAATATGACATTGTATAACTATTTTGTAAAGGAACGCGAAACTTGATTTGAATTTTAATTGAATACTTTTTGAGGTGGCTAATGATCTGAAGTCAAACAAGCAAAATTGATGATGAAGTTCAAGCATCTTTTTAGGAACTGATTATCAGCATTTTAGTTATTGTTTCTGGAATATACTTAAGGCATGGACCGTTTAACCCGGCTAAGGCCCGGTGAAGTATCATTTTTGCACTGTCCCAATTTCTACGTCGTAATTCAGCCAAAGACATTGTTCTAAGATTTGATTTGTTCCTGTCTACATTAACCGTATATTTAATGTAGAATCATCATTTAAATTGTAATTGTTTAGTTTCATAGTGGCCGCTGATGACCTTACTGTTTATGTGACTTTAAATAAATGTCAAGGAAGGAAAAAAAAGAATTCTTTCGAGTATTAACAAATTCGCTTTGCTAATGCAGAAGTTACAAAAATACTGCTTGCTTCACTGTGTTACCGCAAACCACTATGCGTATTGCGAATTGCGGTGAAACATTTTGCAGTTACTGCATGTTTTACGCATCTGCGTCACCAGTTTCCTTCCGGTGGTTAAAAATTAGTACATGTGGCTCAGGACCTCAATAAACATCCGTTGCTCTCGTTGTAAGCCACAAGCCACACATGGAACTTAGGAAATGACGAATTCAGACTTTAATCATTTTCTCTCGGGCGTACTGTGGGAAGAGTAAAAGGAATAAAGTGTTTTTGCAAAGTGTTTCGAGGAATAAGGTGGGTTTCAGTTGTAGAAAACGAGTGAAATAATAAAAAAAATATATAAAATGTGAGATGTTTACAAAACATGGGAAGACGTTGTTTCTCCTTTAGTACGCATCCGACAGTTTATTTTGTATTTTAAATGCTCTTGAGAGAAAAAATAGAGGCTGCAGATCACTAATAAATTTCTGATATTTTTAAAGTTTAATTTATTTATAGTCGCATCAACGTCGTGGTTATTGGCGACTATTAACAGTTACAAATACGTTATGATAGTACTTAAATAATTGAGTTCAGTATTAAATCAACACAATGCAAAGTGGAAGTAATTTTAACAAGTGACAACTATCAAATCCAAATATCTCAAAAAATATTTATGGTTTTACAGAAGTTAATTATGTTATTTTGACCTTCAGTAGAATAAAGCAATTCATGATTAAATCCAAAAACTGCATTTGATGATTGAATCTTGGACAAACTTTAAAAATGTGATCTAAATTTAGTTGGACTTTCCACAGTTCACACGTGGGGGGATTCTGAATTTTTATTAATACATTTTTGAAAAAAATTATGTTGTCAAAATAATGAAAATGGAAGGACTTATACTTGTATTGACGTCAAAACTCCTTCAGCGATGATACCCTGGTAGTTAGGTCTGCAAATGATGTTCAAGCGTGCCAAATGAGGGTAAAACGTTAATTAGACGTCTGTCTGGAAAATCCCCCCGTTCTAGTTGTTCATCGTACACTCTAATTACTCCCCGGCGGGTGGTCGCATACCAAGAACTGTTTGCATTTCTGTGGTTCGTTCATTCATTGGAGGGGTATTCGGTCGTTGAATGCAAGGGTTTGCGGCCTAGCAGAATTGCTACGAATATTGCACATAGTTATCTGTTAATGAATTTGTGTCGAATTTCCGGTTTAAACCAATAACTTTGTATTAACTATTCGTAATATTGCACAATACTATGCCATATGGAGTCTTTTCTCATTATAAAGTTTTATACATGAATAATGGTTTTTTGTTTAAAGTTTGGAAAATTAATAATATTGTATCAATGATGAAAAATGACGGAGTCCGAGCGTAGGGAGGACGAGGTCGGTAAATTACCGAGTTCAGAATCATGTTATGTTCTGTCCGAGGTGGTACAACTATTTTTCGTATACTCACCTCTTAATTTTAAGTTTCCGTTTTCATTCAGAACTCTTTTAAACTATCCGTTTTCGTCGCAAAATGCACTGTTTTCTGCGTTATCATCTGTGAAGTTGCCAGTTACAATTGTCGAATTACTAAAGTAGTCAGCTGTTAAAATTTCCTGTCACCTTTCCCGGTAATACGGTGTTGGAATATGTTTTTTTACATGTTTTAAAATTAAATAATACGATAAAGAAGTTGTTTTAATTTACATTTTATGTTTGCTTCTGCTAAATTAATATAATGTAAAACTCGTTAGAGCATAGAGTATTTATTTACTTTTTTTGATTTAACGTCAAAAATGAGCTAGAACTGTGACATTCTACGGGGAAGAAGTGCGTAGTATGTACATTTCGTAGAATGTGCAGTTCGGGTGAATTGTTTATATGGAAATCGCAGGATTTATTTGACGAACAAACTAGCAGAATTCCAGCTTTTGATTATTATTTCTAAAGGTTCCAATATTCAATAATACGACTATCCAATCCGTCTTATGCATACTATCAGCAGAATATTTACCAGACTGCCCATATAAGGAAAACTAGTGGTACTAAAACATCACCAAGAAGCACTAAAAAATACAGAAGTGTGGTCTCAAACATTATTAATTGAGAGAGACGAGCCACAGGGAGCGGGGGAGTGAGATTTGATTTTTGGTCTGGCAGATTTTACCATTGGAGATGTTAATTTTTTGTGTGGAACATGTCTGGATCGTCTCTTTCCATCAAAAAGTTTTAGGCCGAACTTAGTAATTTTTAGTGTAGAATCCGAATCTGCAATAAAAAGTGGGGGTCCCCATTTAAGATTTCAAGTTGTCTCCCGCCCCACCTTCAAGGGGCGAGCGGGGAAGTTTGATTTTAGGTGTGACAGATGTGCCCCTTGGAGATATGATTTTTTTGCCTTTGACATTTTTTTTACGTTGCATATGTTTCGTGTTATTTTCATTTGTCAAGTTAAATGGGCCACATGTATACTGCATAAGGATTAGCGAGACAGTAAAATGAATCGCGAAAACGAACGTAGGTAACTGAACGCCAGTGATTATTAGAGAGTTCCTCTACTTCAAGGCCGCATGCGTCATAGGTTCATTATACCTGGGATACGTATTCAAAGCCCGCTTCCTCGTGGAGGTGGGGGCGGGCCGCGCCGAGCCGTCGCCGCTTGCGTCAGTGGCTGCAGGTGAATAATGTCTATAAAAATCGCTGAGCTGGAATCGGCGATCCGCGCACAGGTGAGAGGGAGGAGACGTGAGGTTTCGCGGCCGCGATGGCTTAGAGGCTCCCTCGCCCTCAAATAATTCGCTCCGCAACGTCGATTCTGTGCATTTCGTTTATTCTTTGAGTATGATCTGTCATTTGAAGTTCGTTGGTTTGCGCCGGAGGATAGATATAGATAGATATTGATTTTTTGCGCAGGTAATAATTATTTATTTATTTATTTGTCAAAAAACAGTAAAAACTGTGTATGACGTGTGGGGAAAAATTTATTGAAGGACATTTTCTTGAGGGCCAGAATTAAAAAAAAAAAAAAAAGTAGGTTTGTGCAATCTGGTGGCGGCACACTAAAATGTTCATGTTATATTTAATATTATAATTAGAAATTAAATACAATGAAACTTAAAATTATTTAAGACAATAACAATAAAAATAATAAAATAACAATGTTAACAGTAAATGCATGAACAGCATTTATCCTACATTTATGGTGGTCCTGTACAGATAATTTATACTAACAAATATACGACTTTTTATACACTGCACTCCACTTCACTTCACTTCACTTCACAACACGTCACCACACTTCAATACGAATACTATAAACCAATGAATCTAATAATTATTACAATACTAATACGGGTAACAATAATTAATAATGATAATAATAATAAAAAATAACCATTCTAATAAACCTAACTTACTAATTCATGAAATTTACAATTATCATTAGTTAATTTACTTTTAAATCTTTGAACACCTAGACCAAAGGGTTCCAAGGCTGTTGCAGGCAACTTATTCCAGTCCGTTAATGCTGCATGGTTTGCGCCGATGAAGTGAATGCCAAAGTCATTTTACAGTCACGCATGGTTTGAATACTTTTTTTCAAAATTATCTTGAGGTGTGTGTGTGTGTGTGTGTGTGTGTGTGTGTGTGTGTGTGTGTGTGTGTGTGCCGTATTTTAAAATGTATGGTTCGGTTATATTCAGGTCGGTTCTAAAGATTTCATGGTTTCAGTATTCAGTTTTGATTTTACAAAATGTTTAAAATAAAAATTCCTATTTTCAGCGAGAAAAAATGTAAGGTGATGAGGGAGTAAAAAGAACAGGTAAAGACATGAAGAATTTTAGATTGTGGATGGTGTAGATACTTTTGTTTTACGTTACTTTCTGTTTCATTATACGTTATTCTGTTTTATTATATTTTTACGTTACTTTCTGTCAGATTTTCGAACATGTGATATATGTAATCTAAAAACTAACTCATGTTCCCATTTTATGTTTTGTGTGTGAATTAAATCGCAATGGAAATATGTGATATCTAGAGTTGTGTATTCTGGAAACTATTTACATGCAGAAGCAACTCTAAAGACTATTAAAGACAATTAAGTGACATGTTTTCTTCGTGACATTTCGTACAATAAGCTGAAATAAAACGAAAAAAGGCGTTTTATTCAATCTTTCGACGTATGTAAAACAGGAAAATTTCATTCTGCTTTTATACTTTGCTGAATTTTACTCCCAGTAAAAACTGTTGTTTATGTATTTGATGCATATGAAATTAGTTCATGACTATCATGCGCTTTCGAAATTGACCTATTAATTGAAACCAGCGGGTTTGACCCTCATTTCAAATTTTGTTTTTCACGGAATGCCCCTTCTATATCGATGGATAATTGCAAAATCAGCGTACATGACGTAATGTGCTTTCAGAGAAAGATAAAAGCATTCGAGGCTTTGCTGGATATTCTTCGCCCGTTCATTTAATGGCATGGAGTGCCTAATGAGCTTTCCGAGGCATAAGCCATGCCAGTTTACTCGCGTATTTTCAAAAAGCTTTTGCAAAGCATATTTCGGGACTCATTACGCCGTGACCTTTACTCCCGGAACAAACCGTTGAGTTCCAGGAACATGAACACAATCGGATGGATTTGTGAAGATAGGAATGTTGCGCTGTCGAGCTTCATTTGTCGTTCTCAATATGCACTATAAGTACTGTATCGAGTCAAGAACAGTTGCTTGCGTATCTTGCATTAGGAATACCTATATTCTCTTCTTCAATTAGGGCATCCCACGCAAATAAATACCCTTCGTGTTGTACAAGCACTTCCCACCTATCCCATTTCCTTACTTCGCTTCCGTCAGCTTACCACTAAAATTATGCAATGTCTTGAGAATCAAGCAGCTTCTCGCTGCGAACAAGATGCGGTCAAAATATCTTGAGAGGCCCTAAGCAAGATGACATGTAGGACTCTTTAATAATATTGAAACGTTGAATCTATTTGTTGAAAATCATCAAGGAAATAATTTATAATATTTATTTTTGTTTCAAACCTTAATAAACTATATGTATATTTACAAACAAATAATCGAGTTTGAAAATGTTATTGAGGCCCGTATTACACCCTTTGTCGCTTATGTGCCAATCAGCACCTGACTCTGGACTCCCGCTCGGCGGATGTTTTGTTTGCTGAGTGGTGGATGGACCATACGTGTACGAGGGAACAGTCTATAATCGTTCCTAAGGACATGATTGAAGACAGGTTGAGGAGGAGAGAAATGCATGATCGCGCGCTGTCGTGACCCATTTTTTAAGCTGCTGGGAAGTTTTCACCTGGAATTGATCGAAGAAAATGACCGATCAGAGCAGCTCGTCCCCAGTATTCATATCCAGACACTGATAAATGATCAACCATCTTTTTTGCGGCTTTGCTATCACAATTCCTCTTACTGAAACATTATAGTCTCAATTGCATATACATTTTTGTTACATATTCAATTATATCACACCGGGGGAGGTGGCTCAGTGCATCAACTAATGTCACTGCAGGGTCTCTGACTGGGAGGTCCTAGGTTTAAGTCCCGACGGCGGCAGGATTTTCGACACTAGCTTGTCAGCTAGGTCGCATTCAGTCGCTGTCTGGAGGAGAATTTTTGGGGCCGGCTGCTCTGATCGGTAGTTTTCCGAGGTTTCTCGGATCAACACCAGGCGAATGTCGGAGCAGTTCCCTAACGAACGGGCCACGGACCGCGCGCGATCTTTCCTTCCTCTTCCTTGTCCTGTCCTCATCCCTTACACACATTTACACTAACATGCACTACACAACCCACACAATCCGGGAAACCGGTCGGGGGCTTAGAGCTTGTCCTGGCTGGGGCGGTGGCCCGCTGGTGGGAGATACCTGGTTGAGGTAAGGGAATTTCATTGCTCTGGGTAAGTCAGGAAAAATCAGAATTTGTTGAAGAATCTTTAAAAGTCAAGGGAAAGTTTTAGAGGTTATATAACTAGATTTCAATCTTAAAAAAATTAGTTCAAACAATAGGGGCTCATTTCTTATTTATTGAGAATTATGTTTAAAAATGTATACTTAATCACGGTGAAATCAGTGCTGACAAATTAGTTTCAGGATTGCTTCAGTATTTTTTTTTAAAAAAGGATCGCTTTTGGAAAACCGGGAAAAGTCAGGGAAATTTTTGCCAGGAAATAAGAGGCCACCTTATTTAATTACAATACGATTACACGTGAATAATTTGTGGGGTTCGATTTCTGCATGGATTACGACTGGGTCGATTTCTCAAATGAAACATCTCAATATTGTACTACCTAGTGACCTGAAGGAGCAAAAATGCTGCTGAATAAAACCACAGAAAATGGTTTCCAAAAAGCGGCGCACACACTGCATATGAACAACAAATTAAATACTCTCACGTAGCACTACAATAAACTAAATATTTTAACGAAAACAATATTTGCAAATACTGGAATTAAATACTAATATATAATATACGGATACAATTCAAGAGTTCTTAGCTTTCCAAGAATATCAAGAATCTTGCTGCTCCATAACGCTTCACGTGAATAGAAAATATTTAACATCGGGCGGCATCTTTCTTGGAGACTTACTAGTTTTGTGGTGCGCAGAGTCTCATATAGCAGTCGACATGTATAGAATGAAAATATGCAGAATAACAAGTTGTATCGAGAAGCGCCGGACCAACAAAATGTAATAAAATGTCCCAGAAGCTCTCATTCTATAGATTATGGTGCGAAGAATGTTTGTGAGGTCTTTGGCCCCAAAATTTAAAAAAAAAGTCTCTAGAACGCTTCGTTTTGGAGTTATTAAACTAAAGAGATGTTCGAAATTCTGCCAGTGTTGTAAGTTGCATTTGACATGAATATTGAAATGCCTTTTTTTCACCAAATCCTTTATATTTTTAAAGTCAAAGTGCAATTCGCCACGTCTCCGTAAAAATTCTCTTTTTTTAGAGACCTCATTTATAAAGATTCGTGGCATGCGAGAGCCGCAAAATGCATCTATACTACTGAAATAACACAAGAGAGGATTTTATATAATATAAACAAAAAACATGAGGCGATGAAGCAACATCTGGGCTATCGTGTGATGTAACAACTGTAATTTCGCCTTTGTTGTCTAAGAAATATTTAATACAAATTCCATCTAACATTAATGAACCAAAGCAAGCTGATTCCTGCAATGTTTCGCATTTTGCCTTAGCACACTTCAAAATATTCTTCTCTGTTTGTTAAATTATTCATTTTCACGATTTCATTAAAAAATTGTATGTATGAGGGGAAATAGGTAACAAAATACTGCAGAAAGCAGACAAATCAGTACTGTATCTGTAACACTGTTCATCAATGATTAATGAATCAGTCTATTAATAATAAATTTAACTTGCTTGTACATAACATCTAGATCTTTTACTGACATGCTTAAAATAGCATCACTGAATGTACCAAGTGAAAAGTCTTCATAGTTTCCGTGCAAACGGTTCGACTTGTTTTCTGTAAGTATTCTTGCAAATGCAATATTATGACTGAACACTGACTTGAAAAGTTGACCGAATCACTGCTGATAACGACAATACTGGCACTGGTGAAACACATACCAAACCGGTTAATCTCAGGATTACTGTGCACCTACTTCTTCACTATTATACGCAGGATATCGCTTGAATTAACATGATCCATTTCACTTCCGTACCGTGCGATGGGATGTTATCGTTCACCGGAGAGGAATCGTTTTCTTAAATTGTTTTTATTACCAAACCTAAAAAGATAATCTTCACTCTTCACCGTTCAGAATCGTCCATTCTTTGCCAATATTGTTGCTTCCTTCTTTTTTCGACGAAGAACGTCAAAAGATGTAAAAGCTTTCTCTGTAAATTATAGTTTGACTTAGTTCACGGCCTCCTGCGCTAAGGCTTTGTGATAGCGGTCGTATTGGTAATTTCGGTGAGCGCCATACCAGAAAAATGTAATAGGATGTCTAATAGTATCTCATTTTGTAGATTCTAATGCGGGAAACAATTCTTTGAAGCCTTTGGCCACAAAATTTCAAGTTTTAAAGCCCTAAAATTCATCGTTTAGAAGTTCTTTAACTATATACATTTTGACAATGGGGTAATGTGCTACGAGTTGCATTTAAAACTAATATTTAGATGCGTTTTTTTTCAACAAATCCTTCATTTTGACATTTTGAAAGTCAAAGTGCAATTCGTCCCGTCTCCGTGAAATTCGCTTTCTTTTGAGACCTCATTCATAACGATTGGTTGCGTGTGAGAGCAGCAACGGAAAGGTATACTACTGAAATAATACAGGAGACGATAGATAATCGGTGTTGTACTTTCGTCATGATTACACAACTGGCGATCTCTCTAGAATTACGGCTCTTAGATGATAGAAACGTTTTTTTATCAAGTAATCGCTTACTCCGCTTTCAGAAAGCACCGAGGATCACAGCTGTTCAGGTATTCATTCAGATCTCTGAAATATATTTTTAAAAAATTACGATGTTCCTCTAATTTAGGAACTCAACACTACTGCCTGTTAAAATGAACGAATAGTAAATAACACGCACTGCCGTTTAAGTATCACTGTAGAGCAGACTCCTGGCATACACGCCTTCTAGCGGCCGTTGGATGAACTCCTTGCTCATCTTTGAAGAAACAGGATGTGACGAGGAGGGAGTCCTAGTTTACAGGCTGGCCACTAGTGGCGCCGCATGCGACCTCAAGCCAAGCAAGAGATACATTGATAATAAGATATTTAGGGGATTGCGTGAGTCAAACTTCAGTAATACAGTGATAATGATTTTCCCCTATAAAACTTTTGATACTGTAAAAAAACCCTTACGATCTGCAGGCAAAATTTTGAATTCTTGCAAATTGAATAGGGAGTACAAGGGGTTATCAAACTTAGGGACAAGATACTGTAGCTTTTTTCGGACATCCCTAATTTTAAACATTCTTGTGGTAAATATTACCATTGTGACTGTAATTTATTTGTATAAATTAAGAGCAAGAATCCGTAGTATAGTAGTAGAGACAATCAAGAATCAATTTATTTAAGAAGGAAGTTTACTTATCCACACTGCTTGTTTTATAAAATTATAGCTACCGAAACGCGCCTCAAATTATTTATGAATTTAATAGAAAAAAGTTATATATTTACAATATAATTTAATAATATATTCGAGAGGAATATATACCGGAACGCCGTTCCATCACGTTTCCACAGAAATCAAGCCCTGCTTATTCATGAAAGGCATTGAACGAGATGAGAGAACGTTACACCTGATGAAGCATATAATATGACCGCGAAACGTTGCGTTGCATATCTTTCATAGTCTTCCATGGATAAATAGATTTTCGTCTGAAATAATTTGATTTTTGATTGAGTCTAAATAATCAAGGGTGCTTGGTTTTACTTGATCCGTAATTTAATTTAAAAAAATTCTTGATATTGTTTTATATATAAACGTTTAGGATCAATGTTTATTAGCCGGACCTTGTTTTTCGCAGATGAATTGTTTTACGATTACATAGATTATAGGATATATTCTTTTAAAAACGTTTGATTTTATTACGTAATTATTTGCTGTTTTATTATTGATCGTATTTATTATTACTATTATTATTATTATTATTATTATTATTATATGCGTATCGGCCATTTATGATCACGCTACACGTTATCTTATCTCGGAGATATTAACCTGCATCATTATGGGGACCAGTTTTTATTGGTTGTATCCCTTGATAAGACAAAGTTGTAATGTCTTTAATTATGAATTATGGTGTAATATGATGATGATGATGATGATGATGAGGGCTGAACGGACAATCACAAATATGACTGCTCAGCACTCGAAACTGCAGCGTCCTCGGCGCAGAGGCCGGTTGCTACATGCGTCTGCGCCACGGGGGCAGCATTATTTATTATTAATATGATGTTATTTTTTTCCCCGCGAATAGGCCATCTTAGACCACGTTTGCATGCATCCTGCACTTACCGTGGCTCACTAACATTATCTCGGTGGCACGTGCATGTAATTTTTCAAGCGATCAGCATTTTAGCTGGATCCAATTTGTATCCCCCAGGGTTGTTAGCCCTGGGGAATAGAAGGTGAAATCATGATGATAATGAGGAGTGAAAGGACGACACACACATACAGCCATACACACACCCACTCCTGCCCGAGGCGGGACTTGAACCCGTAATCCTTCCGACCGAGATCGCCACTGCACTACTGGTTTAGCGATCTCGGCTATCCGGACCGGCAATATGATCTTCTCCTAAATTATTTCAGTAGTATTCAGTATACATTCCCTTTCCGGCTCTCACACGTAACCAATCTTTATAAATGAGTTCTCAGAAGAAACAGAATTTCACGGAGACGTGGAGAATTGCACTTCGTCTTTAAACTTGTGTAGGATTCGTTTAAAAAACGCATCTAAATATTCATGTAAAATGCATCTCGCAACACACGTCAGGACTTTTGAATCTATATCATTAAATAACTCCCAAACGAAGCATTTTTAAAAAGTAAAATTTTGAGGCGAAAGGTCTCAAAGAAAGGTTTCATACTCCGTAATCTACGTGATGAGATCTTCTTGGCCATTCTATTACATTTTTGCTGGTTCGACGCTTCTCGATTCTAGCCCACCTGTTCAGAGGCTGTAGAATCTGGAACTGTATGTGAAATTACTAGTTACTTGATATTCTATGCGACTGAATTACACAGGTGTACCTCTTTGTTCGATAATAAAATTAAATAAGAACAGTTTGTATTGACAAGGTTGTATTATATTGTTATCAATTACGAGGTGACATACAGAACAAGTGACGGAGGATATGTGGGTCTTGAAGAAAAATATACAGGTTGGACCACGTAAGTTGTCCACAGCAAATATCTTGAAAACGGTTCCAGGTATCGAGATGCTATTTGCCCCATGTTGTTGCAGATGATGGAGCAAGTAACATATTTCGTTTTCTTGTTTGTAACGTATGTAACTTTAGAGATATTGACACAACTTTGACTTTTTAAACGGAAGTATATATTTTTTCTCCATCATTCTAAAGATCTTTCAAAATGCAACGCAATAATATAAATATTGTTAATTTTCGAAAAGAATTTGTTGCAAAAACAGTGCAATTAGAACTTGGTAAATGCCATACTGGAGCGCGCAAGGACAGTTGACCTTGCTCATATCGTATACGTGAGTCAACGCACCTTGTCGGTAAACGAGAATTTTCCTCGATTACGAGACATTTCTGTGCTCTTACTAGTAATGCTAATGTCCTCTTTATTTTTTAATTTCTCATCTTGTTTTGTTTTGTTTGTTATGAATGCCTTCATTAATCTTTTCTCCTGTTTTGAATTATTTCAACTTGCAACTTTGCCAAAGAATTGTTATAAAATGATTAAATAAAATGAAATAAATATACAGTGATTTCCCCTCAGTGTACATGTGGTTCTTCTTTTTCCCTGGAATACGATAGGCTCCCGAAATTAAAATTTAATACAGGTATTTAGATACACATCTCCACTGAAATCAATGTGATTTCGAACACCCTCCTTTCTTCCGCATGTAGAACTTGTGAAAATCCAAAAGCGAGGTCATTAGCATTACCAGTAAGAGCATAGGAAGTCTCGTAATCGACGATCATTCTCGTTTACCGACAAGGTGCGTCGACTCACGTATACGATATCAGCGAAGTCAACTGTCCTTGCGCGCTCCGGTATCGCATTTACCGAGTTCTAATTGCATTGTTTTTGCAACAAATACTTTTCGAATATTAAATATATTTATATCATTGCATTGCATTTTGAAAGATCGTTAAAATGATGGAGAAAAATATATACTTCCGTTTAAAAAATCAAAGTTGTGTCAATATCTCTTATGTTACATACGTTACAAACAAGAAAACGAAATATATTATTTGCCGCATCATCTGCAACAACATGGTGCAAATATCATCTCGATACCTCGAACTGTTTTCAAGATATTTGCTGTGGACAACTTAGTTGATCTACCCTGAATATTACAGGCTTCATATGGAAATGGAAAAATAAGGAAGACGGTGGGGTACAGCATGCGAGAGTTCTCGCGTGGGTGCGCTAGTGTGTATTATTTTGTGTGCTGTCTATTGATACGATTGCTCGCTCGCAGAACCCGCAGCTGAGCTGCCAGCCGGTGAACGCGACGCTGGCGCAGTGCGCGCTGGGCAACCCGTTCCAGCGCAACGCGCGCAACAACTTCCTCGTGGTGTTCAACCCGCGCGACATCCGCGAGGACGAGGCGCGCTTCTCCATCACCGCCTTCGCCAACTCCACCTCCACCGAGCTCGCCCCGCAGGCGCCGCTCGTGCTGCACCTCGAGGTGGTGCGCCGCGCCGAGATGGCGCTCACCGCGTGAGTGATGCGCTGCTAGCGCTGCGAGACAGCGAGCGAGCGAACGAGCGAGTGAGTGAGCGAGTGAATGAGTGAATGAAAGTATGAGCAAACAGATAAATAAGCAAGGAAGTCAGTAATTGAGTGAGAGAATGAGTAATTGAGTGAACGAGTAATTGAGTGAAGGAGTGATTGAGTGAAGGAGTGATTGAGTGAAGGAGTGATTGAGTGAAGGAGTGATTGAGTGAAGGAGTGATTGAGTGAAGGAGTGATTGAGTGAAGGAGTGATTGAGTGAAGGAGTGATTGAGTGAAGGAGTGATTGAGTGAAGGAGTGATTGCGTGAAGGAGTGATTGCGTGAAGGAGTGATTGAGTGTAGGAGTGATTGAGTGTAGGAGTGATTGAGTGTAGGAGTGATTGAGTGTAGGAGTGATTGAGTGTAGGAGTGATTGAGTGTAGGAGTGATTGAGTGTAGGAGTGATTGAGTGTAGGAGTGATTGAGTGTAGGAGTGATTGAGTGTAGGAGTGATTGAGTGTAGGAGTGATTGAGTGTAGGAGTGATTGAGTGTAGGAGTGATTGAGTGTAGGAGTGATTGAGTGTAGGAGTGATTGAGTGTAGGAGTGATTGAGTGTAGGAGTGATTGAGTGTAGGAGTGATTGAGTGTAGGAGTGATTGAGTGTAGGAGTGATTGAGTGTAGGAGTGATTGAGTGTAGGAGTGATTGAGTGAAGGAGTGATTGAGTGAAGGAGTGACTCAGTGAAGTCTGCTAGTTCCATTCGTCCCATAAGTGTAGAGAATGTTGCATTTCTGGAGGAGTCGGCGTTCCTCCCCCACTAGATTGAGGGATCCGGCGCCGACATGCACGTCGCCTCGCGGGGGTTCCCACTGCCTCTCGGATATGTTCCCCAGCCGGCTCATGCCTCAGCCGGCCAAAGACTCAGTAGGCCAAAGACTCAACCAGCCAATGCCTCTGCCGACCAATGCCTCAGCCAGCGAATGACTTAGCCATCCAATGCCTCAGCCGACCAATACCTCAGCCGGCCAAAACCTCAGTCGGCCAAAGCCTCAGCCAGCCAATGTCTCATCCGGCCAATGCCTCAGCCAGCCAATGCCTCAGCCGGGTTAATTTCTAAGCTAACGTCTGGTCTCCCAACATGTGAACTACTGTAAGGAGTGCGCGCGGGCGCGTGTTTGTGTGTCTGTATGTGAGGAGAGGCAAGAATGAGAAAGGGAAGGTCACGCGCGGTCCATGGTCCGTTTGTTAGGGTACTGCTCCGTTAAGCGCATGGTGTTGATCGAAGAAACCACCGAACACTACTGTTCAGAGCAGCCGGTCGCTGCAGTTCTGTCCAGCCAGTGGCTGAATTCGACTTAGCTATGTAGGTAATGTCGAAAATCCGCCACCGTCGGAACTCGAACCCCTGAACCTCTTGATTATGGACGTTTCAGCCCCAACTGGTCTTTGAACTTTCTAATCTAGTATGAAGCGAAACCATCTTTTAAAATGCCTCTATACCAAACTTCTGCGTGAGTTAGTGCTAGAATATTGTTGTCCGCAAGTAGTTCATTAAACTCTATACTTGGGATTTTATTTCTTGGCACGTGGGGTCTTCTCTTCACGATCTCACGGTATTTCGCGTCGTTCTCCGTCGTGCCGCCAGGAGTCGCATGATCGCGACTATCAAGCAGTGCTGGCGATCATGGCGAAATACCGCGAGATATTCCATCGTGAAGAGAAGACCCCACGCGCCAAGAAATAAAAACCCAAGTATAGACATGGTTTATGCGGGTTGGCCGGGTCAAAACGTTGCACCACTATCCCTTAGGTCATCGTTTCTTGAGATTGTGGGGAATTCACGATAGAATTACTACGGCTGCCGTCAATTTCTGCAGACGGAAGACGAGAATAATCGCCCTGTCATCATACTTTTGCCACTTTCATTTTCTGTTTGCAACTATGCATTTACATCACCAACACCTTTGTCTGATGCACCTCAGATAAGCCTGAAAATTCAGAAGGGGAACTCGGAAATATCTTTAGTTCTGTCGGTGAAATCTCAGACAACCTACACACACATACACACACACACACACAAAGACGTATGTTGAACGTTATTCCAATGACATGTACATCTGTAAATCAGATCATTCATGATAATCAGTCCATTTTCAACGGAAAGCTGGATTAATAAGGGCCGGATAAACGCAGCTCAAGAGTATCTCGTGATCCAAGAGCTGGGACGCCGCCGTACCGTTCGACCGATTAAACGGACGTAATCCTGATTCGCTCGTCGTCAGATGTATCGTGTAGTAATGTGAACATGTAGCTAAGTAAAAACATTTTAAAGTAGTACAATGAAAAGATGTGCACAGTAAAAGTTTTTTAGAAATATACTATTTCAAATAGTGTAACCCAAGTACGAATGCAAGTATAGCCAAGAGTGGCAGTTGAGGATTCGAACGCATATGTCAGTTCTTACCAAACCGCAGTAGCGCAATAAATATAATGAGGTGAATGCAACGCAAGAAATCATAACGAGGCGGAAGAGCTGTGCAACTGAAGCGGTGTATTATTGTGACGTATTTAGGGAGGGGCAGGGAGGCGGTCCGGCCGGGTGTCACAATTTACTGGTGACACCAACTACAAACTTTTATAGATTTTGCATGGATTTCGTATAGATTAAAGCGTAGATTTTGACGAAATTGTACATACGTTTGCTGCCCTTAAATCGGGAAAAGTGTTTTTATAAAAAACATGCATTTGTTAACTCGTTATTCTTCGTTTTAGGTTATTTATTTAAAATTTATATTTTATTATTTTGAATTACGTAGTATTTAATAAATTAATAAACGTCATGTGCAAATTTACTTGTATTTTTATTAAATAATATATCAACTATTCTGTAAATTATATTTTTATAATTAATGCAGAGGGCTTGATACCATTAGTTTTGCCCGGGGTGACACCAACTGAAGCTACGCCACTGGGGAGCGTCCTTCGTTGGGCCGCCGCGCCGCATGCGTCGACCAGTTCAGAGGCCAGCAGGCCCGCATTGCACACGAACTACGATTCCATCAGTGATCGCTCTCAAAGGCGTTTTCTACGCGGTACATCAATAGGGAGCTTCGGCACGGCGTAGCGTACAATACTGTGTTTTTGAGCCTCTGCGCATGGTGAACTCGAGATCTTAGTGCAAGTGATAGCGGAGCCTGGTATTCTGCCGGATTGAGCGCGCGACTTTTATCGCGTGCTAATCGATCATTCGGCCATGTTATGTAGAATTTCTTCCTAACTGGTAGTGTGTACTGCGAACAGCATATTCCAATGGTGCTACATGAAGTTGGTGGGATTAATCTGTGTCTCTTCCTCCCCCCTCTCTCAATATATTTATTTAATATGAAAATTATTAAATAAAATACATTTTTATACAGATCAGTGGTTGCTAGACAGTTCTAGTCGAACCAGTGCGAACCAAAGGGTTGTGGAATTATGTAAATCTAGCGCACAGTCTATTGGCGTGTTTCTCGGCTTGTAATTGATATCCATGTTGTTGTCGATTGCTCCACGCTTCGCCATGACAAAACTCGCTAATAAATGCATGAACCGTTGAAATCTTTGGGGCCTCAGTGAATTGCATTCCGGGCAAGTGACTTCTTGTATGTCCTTACTCGTCGGATGAAGATTCGTCGAGCTCCGTGCGCAAGATGATCTATCTGCATAAGTGACACCTCATTGCTGTTTGTGTGGTTGGGGGGGGGCTGCACAATTATCGTTCACTTGAGTAACACAAAAATACGTCGACCGTGGAAATAATAGAGGATGAGTGTGAAGTAGTATATTGCTTCTGACTTCTAGTATGCACTGTGACTCTCGTGCGATGAAAACTAATCGAATGTGGGTTTGATAAATTGTTCAGGCTCTTAATATAATGGAATAAGTAGATTTAATATGTAAGATGCCGTACTATGTCGTAGGTTCCCCATTTTAGTTTTTTGAGCACCACATAAGAAGTGGCGATCATTAATTGGATAAGTTAAAAAAACCTTTCACGTATTCATTAGTATTGTATTAGTAAATTATATAGATGAATTTACTTGTATACTGATGAACACGAACAATTAGTGTCGCGAAATTGAATTTTAAATCATTGTATGCATCTTATGTTACCAGCCCATAAAAAAAAATCATTTTTTATATCAGAACCCATTGGGTGTTTGAAGCATTACAAAGAAGGAAAACTACTCCTAATACCCACAGTGAGAAACATATCCCTGTTTCGAGGGACATAGTTTACAGGATTGGTCAGAGTACAAACAATTAGTTTGCGAACGTTTCGGAATCTTTTAATTCCATAGGAATAGTTTAATTGTTTGATTGTTTAATCGTTGTTTATAGTGCGATTTTTCTAAATCTGCCCCTCAAACCCCTATGGCCACGATTGAATATCACACGGCATTTCGCATATTTCTCTATTGTGCCGCTAGAAGTCGCATGATCGCAAGTTCTGCTTGATACGGTCGCGATCACATGATTCCTGGCAGCACGACTGAGAACGTCGCGAAATACCGTGACATATTCTATCCTGAAGACGGGCTTTCAGGGGCAAAGTTAGAAAAATCGCAGTATAACTAATTGTGTATACTCTGACCAATCCCGTGAATTACAGCCCTCATTACATCATGGTTATGACCGGGAGAGATGGCTCAGTGCATCAACCTGATGTCACTGCAGTCCCTCTGACCGGGAGGTCCTAGGTTCCACTCCCGACAGCGGCAGGATTTTCGACACCAGCTTGTTAGCTAGGTCGAATTCAGTTGCTGTCTGGAGGAGAATTCTAGCGGCCGGCTGCGATCAACAACAGGCGAATGCCGGAGCAGTACTCTAACAAACGGGCCACGGACCACGCGCGATCTTTCCTTCCTTTTCCTTGTCCTATCCTCTCCTCTTACACACACTCTTACACTAACATACACTACACTACCACACATGCCGGGAGACCAGTCGGGAGCTTAGATCTTGTCCCGGCTGGGGCAGTGCCCCGCTGGTGGGAGATACTTCGCTAGTCCAGCGGGCAAAAGATCACGGCCACCTCCGGAGGAAAAACACACGCTACACCTACGGGACTAATGACCTAGCAGTTGACGCGCCCGGAAACACGAATCAATCAATCACGGTTATGAATTCTACAATGGCATCCCTGTGTCTTTTGCGCCGCAAAGTAATGATGCGTCCCTTCGTGAAGTGCGACGCCCCCGACCTTCTTACGCGCGCCCGGGGCCCCGTGCTGTCCACCCGCGCGGCCGCCACCGCATTGAAGCCATGCGCCAGCCGCCAGCGCGTCGGCGGCGGCGGCGGTGTCACGGCCGCACGCAAGCATAAAGCCTGGTTTTCGCGCGCGCGACTGGCGGCCAGCTGGGCGAGATCACCCGCCGGGACGCGCGGCGCTGCGAGTGAATTAACCTGGACAGCGGCCGCTCGCACAAAACGGCCGTCGCCAGAGCAAGCTCACCGGCGCGCGCCGCGGATGGCTGGCCGGTTGCCGGGTGGGCGGAGGGATGGGCGGGTGGGTGGGTGGAGGTCGGGGACAATGGGGGTGAATGCGCCGGCGGGCCGGAGGAGGGGAGAGTCAGCGGTTGAGTGGATTGTCAGGCGACGCAGTGGGTGTGTGCGGGTGAGCGAGGCAGGTAGACGGACTAGCCGGCGGGTGAGCGGGATGGCGGGACCGGGGAGAGGTGGGTCAGGGCGTCACATGATGTTACTACAGTGCCTCTCACCGGGAGGTTCTAGGTTCGAGTCCCGACGGCGGCAGAATGTTTGACAGTAGCTTGTCAGCCAGGTCGATTTCAGTCGCTGTCTGGAGGAAAATTTTAGCGGCCGGCTCCTTTCATCGGTAGTTTTCCGTGGTTTCTCTGATCAACACCAGGCGAATGCCGGAGTAGTACCCTAATGAATGGGCCACGGACCGCGCGCGATCTTTCCTTCTTCTTCCTTGTCCTATCCTCTCCTCTTACACACACATTTACACTAACATGCACTACACTACCACACATGCCAGGAGATCGGTCGGGGACTTAGAAGTTGTCTCGGCTGGGGCGGTGGCCCGCTGGCGGGAGATACCTGGTTGGGGAAACCCAGCTAGTCGACGGTAGGCCGGCGCCGGATCTCGCCATCCAGCGGGGGAAGGTCACCGCCACCTCCCGATGGAAACACGCACTACACTTAAGGGTCTAATGAACTCGCTAGTTCACGCGCTCGGAATCATTAACAATCAATGACGTGATGGCGCGGGGAAACGTGGGAGGGAGGGCCTGTGGCTGTGTGTGTGTGTGTGTGTGTGTGAGGGCAGGCGGTCCTGTGAGTGGGTGGGCGGGAGGGCGAGCGGGTGGGCCGTCGCTTTTGCGGCGAGTGTGCGGTGTCTCCGGGCAGGGAGCGCCCCGCGGCAGCGCGATGGAATTAATCGTGATTGCGGAGCCGCCCGCCCCCTCCCCCGCGCTCGCCGCTGCGTGGGGCGAGCGGCGCGGTCGGCACCCAGATGGCGGTGGGCGGCGTTTGAGAGGTCGCGCTCGTGGAAATGGTCACCTCGGACGGGTTCGGTGGTATAATGATATGTGTATGGGGCTGTTGTACCCAACTTTGATTCTTCACAACCGATCAAAGCCGTCGATTTTCAAGAGCGAAAAAATACTTCGTACGCCTTCCTTCGGAGAGGAGGTAAAACCGTCTGTCCCGTGTCGTAGATTTACTGCATTTACAAGATCCTCAAGCCTAAAAGATGCCCCTGAGCTAAATTCAAATCGTCTGTTTCGTCGCCCGAAATGATGCCTTCTTTCTCCGCTAGGGGAAAGGAGCGTAGCGAAATTTGCGTGGTCAGACGGAAGAGCTGGCCTGATGGTCCGTGTCTCGTCACGTAAAATAAGGTATTAACTAACTAACCTCGTCATTGGGTGTATTCATAAACGGCTGGGAAGAGGCACAAAAAATAGGTTCCAAAATGGGTTCTCTTCCGGAACCACCCTTGTACCGGCGTGGATCCACGGGGAGGGAAATGAAGGAAATTTCTCCCCCCCTAAAATGTTTCATTAACTATTAAATTTAACATGTCACGAACTTTCAAGCATAAATATTTTCGCATAAACATTAAAACGAATAAAATCTTATTGCAGCATAAGCTGAGTGTAGTTGGCGATATTTTACAAAATGTGAAATGACACATCTGGAACCGTCGCTGCGTTATTCATTTGTTGTTGTTGTTGTTGTTGTTGTTGTTGTTCTTCCTCTTCTTCTTCGTCGTCGTCGTCGTTATCATCTTCATCACGAACTTCACTTTTGCTGATTGTTCCCGAACGTACGCAACTGGTGATTTCCTAAAGAATTGGAGGATCAGAATAGCAATATTCCAATCTTCATTATGTAACAGTTCATTGCAACTTCTCATGTTAAATAATAAAAGTTTCGAATCACGAAAGCCAGCTAGAAATAATAGAGCTGATAGGAATAATAGACTATCGATGTTGCTTCTGTATTTAAGAGGCTTGTATATATTCACGAAAGACCAGTAACTGAGCTTCGGCAGTGATTTTGAAAATGTGGCGGGGGATCATATAATAATAAGATGAAATGACGACGTGTTCATTAATTTATTTATTAACATAAACTTTTAAAGTCTACTATCATAACGTTATCCAAATTAATATGTATTTGTGTCAATGTAAACGAGTTGAACAAGAACTACAATTCTACTCCAGACAAATTTTTTCTTTAACGTATTTTTCTAAAATTCTAATTGCTAAATAACGGCTGTAGCGTAATTTACAAGTGTACTTTCACAGAAAGATTGAGTTTGAAGATTTGAGATTTAAAGCATTTTCTTCGCTATAAAATTGCGGTTCAGAGATCGTGCAATATTATTTATACTTTTCCTTCTGTGAATAATATGTATATTTTACTCCGTTCTTGGAAAGAGATCTGCATAAGTCATGTTGATGAATACAAATTACTGAGAACACGTGTGTACTGAATGTATGAAATAATTAATTCAACACTTTAAATTTAATGAAATAACATTCAGTGTATGCATCAAAAGGAATGAGACATTTGTAAGGTATTAATTTGTAACGTGGAATTTACCAAGTTTGATATCTCAAGTACATAGAATTCATTTATTTATATCTGTTGAAATATGTAATGGAGTTAGTTCACTTACTCTCTGACCTTTTTGAAATGGCAAATAAATTAAAAATCACATTGCAAATTCTCTAACATTAATACGAATAAGATAACACTTTTCCATGTGACAGGGATCAAAAAGTCAATTTCTAGAAGAGGCTTCTTATATTGTTTTCCCAAGGAGCATGTCATGTTTCTTTTTAGGCAGAAATAGTATCTGCAAATGAAATTTGATAAAACGAGTCACAACGGTAGAAGATTTTCCACGCCAGCTAAATAGATGGGTCAAAGCCGACATGGATTATAATTTCAAGGGATTACAGCTTTCATCTACAGTTTCCGTAGTTTACTTCGATTTATTGCAGGCTGAAGCCCTCTTTTTCCTATTTTCTCGCAATCGCCTTTAGCATCGTAATGCATACGTTGAATGTTTAAACGGGGGGCGCGCGCCGCAGGGTATCGCGTGCGTTCGAGTTTTGCCAGCCACGAGAATGCTCACTCCGGATCGGCGAGCTGCAGGGCGAGTATGGGAGTGACGTTGCCCTGCGTATAAAAGGGCTGCGGGCCCCATTACTATATGCGAAGTGATTTGGAGAGAGTTAGGCTGCCTTCATACGGAGTGAAGAAGGCTGCCTTCACACGGACCCACTCGTTGGCACCACCGAGAAGCGACAAAGCCCTTCACACACAGGCATCCCTGACCGCCACCACCGCGAGAGAAGAAGGCTGCCTTCACACGGAACTACTCGTTGGCGCCACCGAGTAGCGGCACAGCCCTTCACACACAGCCACCCCCACCGCCACCACCGCGAGAGATGAAGGCTGCCTTCACACGGAGCTTCTCGTTGGCGCCACCGAGAAGCGGCACAGCCCTTCACACACAGCCACCCCCGACCGCGAGGGAAAAAGGCTGCCTTCACACGGAGCCACTCGTTGGCGCCACCGAGAAGCGGCACAGCCCTTCACACACAGCCACCCCCACCGCCACCACCGCGAGAGATGAAGGCTGCCTTCACACGGAGCTTCTCGTTGGCGCCACCGAGAAGCGGCACAGCCCTTCACACACAGCCACCCCCGACCGCGAGGGAAAAAGGCTGCCTTCACACGGAGCCACTCGTTGGCGCCACCGAGAAGCGGCACAGCCCTTCACACACAGCCACCCCCACCGCCACCACCGCGAGAGATGAAGGCTGCCTTCACACGGAGCTTCTCGTTGGCGCCACCGAGAAGCGGCACAGCCCTTCACACACAGCCACCCCCGACCGCGAGGGAAAAAGGCTGCCTTCACACGGAGCCACTCGTTGGCGCCACCGAGAAGCGGCACAGCCCTTCACACACAGCCACCCCCGACCGCCACCGACCGCGAGAGAAGAAGGCTGCCTTCACACGGAGCTACTCGTTGGCGCAACCGAGAAGCGGCAGAGCCCTTCACACCCAGTCACCCTTGAACGCCGCCGACCGCGAGAGAGAAAGGCTGCCATCACACGGAGCCACTCATTGGCGCCACCGAGAAGCGGCAGAGCCCTTCACACCCAGCCACCCCCACGGCCGCCGACCGCGAGAGAAGAAGGCTGCCTTCACACGGACCAACTCGTTGGCGCCACCGAGAAGCGGCAAAGCCCTTCACACACAGGCACCCCTGACCGCCACCACCGCGAGAGAAGAAGGCTGCCTTCACACGGACCAACTCGTTGGAGCCACCGAGAAGCGGCAAAGCCCTTCACACACAGCCACCCCCGACCGCGAGAGGAGGCTGCCTTCACACGGAGCCACTCATTGGCGCCACCGAGAAGCGGCAGAACCCTTCACACCCAGTCACCCTTGAACGCCGCCGACCGCGAGAGAGAAAGGCTGCCTTCACACGGAGCCACTCATTGGCGCCACCGAGAAGCGGCAGAGCCCTTCACACCCAGCCACCCCCACCGCCGCCGACCGCGAGAGAAGAAGGCTGCCTTCACACGGACCAACTCGTTGGAGCCACCGAGAAGCGGCAAAGCCCTTCACCCACAGCCACCCCCGATCGCGAGAGGAGGCTGCCTTCACACGTAGCCACTCATTGGCGCCACCGAGAAGCGGCAGAGCCCTTCACACCCAGTCACCCTTGAACGCCGCCGACCGCGAGAGAGAAAGGCTGCCTTCACACGGAGCCACTCATTGGCGCCACCGAGAAGCGGCAGAGCCCTTCACACCCAGTCACCCTTGAACGCCGCCGACCGCGAGAGAGAAAGGCTGCCTTCACACGGAGCCACTCATTGGCGCCACCGAGAAGCGGCAGAGCCCTTCACACCCAGCCACCCCCCACCGCCGCCTACCGCGAGAGAAGAAGGCTGCCTTCACACGGAGCTACTCGTTGGCGCCACCGAGAAGCGGCACAGCCCTTCACACACAGCCACCCCCGACCGCGAGGGAAGAAGGCTGCCTTCACACGGAGCTACTCGTTGGCGCCACCGAGAAGCGGCACAGCTCTTCACACACAGCCACCCCCGACCGCGAGGGAAGAAGGCTGCCTTCACACGGAGCCACTCGTTGGTGCCACCGAGAAGCACACAGCCACCCCCGACCGCCACCGACTGCGAGAGAAGGCTGCCTTTACACGGAGCCACACAAATACGCGGAGATTCGGTTATAGTGAACCTGAACCTCGGTTATAGTGAACATTGATTTTAGAAAATACTATATAGTACAAACACACCAGTAAGGACGTCGGTGTATTGGTAGTCCGTGCTTCAATTATTTTTTGTTTTCGTTTCATCGTTAATTTTTTTCCTTCATTAATGGAAGAGTGTAAGTTATCATTGAAATTCTCCCAAGATAATTTTTCCGTACAAAATTTACTATGTTTTTATGTTAGAAATTACTCTGTTTTTAAACTCTATTGATTCTTGAAAGAGAAAAATCTTTAACAGGCAACAGAATTACTTGAAATTTGTTATTTAAGATGAACAGAAGCTAATTTTAAACCCTTTTTACACTTTTAAGAAGAAATTTTCCAGCAAGTTCATGTACTTATTAGGTGAGTGACATTGCTGCGTCTTATGGCTTCATGTCGATAAACAATTTACGTTTAAACCTGTTTGGAAAATTTATTACCGTGGGTCTTCTGTAATTGAATATAGTCCGTTGAAATATTTATATCCCTTGCTACCGGAATTATTCGTGAAACACTGATGCATTTAACTGGGAATTTTATTATTCTGCTCTGAAGTCTCCAAAAAAAAATTGTCATGTAATAATATTGCGTCTATCAATGCATCTCCCTTTGCAGTCTTGAATTTTCATTAGTCATTTTTTCGTTTGTAGGGCATTAAGCAATCTACTCAACGTCAATTGCTTTCCTCTCTTTAGAATTTTTCCGAAGTGATTAATAGCACTGTCGTCGTAGAAATCCTCAAGCTTATTGATCTCAACTTGAGTTGCGTGCCATTGTGGGACCGTGATGACATCCTTGCACTTCTCCGAAAGATCTTTAATAGCTTATGTCAGCATCGGTACACATTCTTTTATCTGATTCTTTTCTGCCTGTTCTGCGAAGTGTTTGCTATCCAATCGCGAATATTTTTTTTTGTAAAAAGTGTCCTTGGTGGGTTTTGTGTGCAGTTGAATATATTCGTAAACGGATATTTTAATGTATATTTTCAATGCAATTACGAATGGAAGGGCTAAAAAGCTAGTTAAGGAGGATGGTGTCAATTGCGAATATGGACTCTGCTTGCAATAAAACGCCTCCTTAGTTTTTGAGACTATAATATATTTGCTTATTGCGACTGTTATTGTGCCTTAAAAGTTTGTTGGGCGTGTAGTTGAACAAAGACGATAAATTTGATATAAGGAACATTCTTTCTCTATTAGTATTTTACATCATCCGAGTCTTAGATTTATTATCCTGAGCAACGACCTGGATGGAGCTGGTGTTATTGGTATCCCCTGTTCTTCGATTAGTGAAGTCCTTAGTTCTTCCTTCATCATTTTTTTGTGATTTACAGTGAAGTGATCTTTGTTACAAAACCTAATGGTAAAACAAAGGTTCTTTTTCCATAAGTGAATGAACCTTATCTAACTGCATGTCTAAACTGTACAAGTGTATAAGTGAATGCTTTGTCTGATTGTAGAAAGGGGCTTTTGTGAAGGGAAAACATTTATTTGACACAAAAGAGACTCATTTTGTGGAGACCATCACGTAGGATTTATTTGTAACAAAACAAAACTTACTCCAGCATTAGCTGAAATCTTCCCTATTAATTTGAAGTATCGTTAAACAAGGATAATATCGTTGAGTATTTCCTAAAAGTTAATTTTAGGTAAAATATCGCATTGGGCTGTATACGTGTTTCCTTGAAGCATTTTCCTTTCCTTTCCAACGTAACTACATTAAGGATGGTAAAAAATCTACAAGCGTGCGAATATGGACATAAATTTCTATTATAACACCGAAATGGAATGAATCTACTCAGGGTTTAATTCTTCAAAGCATTTGATATTGTTTTTGAATGGTATGTTGAAATCTGTATCGACACATCATGACAGTTTTATTTCTATCATGGCTATCAATCGCCTTATTCAATATATGAATGAAACCAAACATTTCAGGAAATGAGTATGCAGACATTGTCATACTCACTACGACACTCCAGTTATGAACAAATCGCTGGGAGTACATTCTACGACATATTCTAAGTAAATTACGGCAAGTTTATATGGCTTTTCAGATTAATGTAACTATCATACAAGAAACAGGAGACCGTACTATATGGCACAATGAGGTCATATACATATGGAGGCAGTACTTCTCTTCAGTTTGGAGCCTCTTTTATACAACTGGTAATTTACGTGTTACTTAAGGGGTATAGTTTACGAACACACTGTGTCAATGCGTCAAAGTACCATGTACCAAAGTGTATCATTTCGTTTTACGCGTCTTTCAACTGTGAAACAATTTCTGTTGTATAAGTCTCTCCAAGGGGCAATGACAAACAGGTAGTAAAATGCAAAAAACAAAGAACGAACGTATGAAAATTCCTTTTTTAAAAACTTATTCCTCCCCGGACAGTCTATAAACAAGTTTTTATATATATAAACTTTTTTGCTTAACTGTCGCCGAGCGTAAGCTCATTTCTGGGAATAAAAGTATTACAATTATTATTTTCATTATTGTTATTATATTTTTGTATTATAATTTCTGTACTTCTCGAGTTAAATTTCACCCCCTTCACCTTCCTTCCCCCATGTCCTCGAAATTTAGTTTCCCCTCCTAACAAGATCAATTATACTTGGATTTATTCAGAACGGCCTCTGACACGTGAATCAGCTGTTAGGTGTCATCCAATCGGAAGGCTGATCGCCACCATACTGACGTCATTGCAGTGACGTTTAATCTCCTGACTGGATGCAACAGCTGATGACCTGTCGGAGGCAGCAGTAAATAAATCGCACCTGTTCCCAACCGTCGTGAATGCGATGTAATGAAGTTAGTTATTTAGTTAGTGCCTTATTTTATGTGGCGAGACTCGGGACATCTGACCACGCAAATTTCACTACGCTTTTTTTACCACCTAGCGGAGAAAGAAGGTATTATCTCGGGCGACGATTTTTTAAAATTTAGCTCACAGGCTTCATTTAGGCTTGAGGATCTTTTAACATGCAGTAAATCTACTAAATGGGACTGCCGGCTTTACTTCCCCCTCCCGAACGAAAGCGTACGAAGGATTTAAAAATCCACGGCTTCGATCGGGTTTGAACCCGCAATCTGATACGCTGACCATTATACCATCCGAATCCGCATGAAGTGGGAAATGACGCCCAACTGAGAGGGCTGTTGGCGTGGGTGTGCAGGCTGTCGCTGCCGGACCGGCTGCTGTACGGGGGCGTGCCGGTGGGCGAGTCGGCGGTGCGGTCGCAGGAGCAGGTGGGCACGCGCGTGGTGCACGTCTTCAAGCTGTACAACGCGGGGCCGTGGGTGGCGCGCAACGTGGAGCTGCACGTGAGCTGGCCGCACCAGGTGTACAGCCCCAAGAAGCTTGGCAAGTGGCTGCTCTACCTCGCGGAGCCCCTGCGCCTCGACGGTGAGTAGCGCTCCAACAACAATTAGAATTGTATTTAATGTTTTTCCTTTCTGTCTATATTAATAATAGGATACGTGGATGGTACGAATAAATATATATTTTGACCATAAAGGATCAATCAATATTGACTTCAGGAATTAAAACTCAAATTCATTTATTTTTCGCTCAACTAAACGTACTAAACCTGCGAAACGTTGAGCGAAAAATAAATGTATTTGAGTTTTAATTCCTGAAGTCAATATTGATTGATCCTTTATGGTCAAAATATATATTTATTCGTACCATCTACGCATCCAATTATACCAACAGTATCAACAGAAAGAATCTGCATCAATTTCAATATCATCAATTTTAATATATATTACTGATATATATCATAAGTTGGTCCATCATTGATGAGACAGAAATCTTTTAAATAACATAAAAAAATTCTTATTTAAAAGAGTTCTGTCTTATCAATGATGGAGCAACTTATGATATATATTAATAATTATAATTATTAGGGAGCTGATTTCTATGATTTTGCATATTTTTTTCCATTGCTTCAAGGCATAGCTAAGAGTAACTTCTTCACATTTCGTTATAATTGGATGCTTTGTAGATTAATTTGTTAGTGCATATTTGATCCATTTTTCCTGTTGGAGCATATTCGTGTAATGATGGGAGCATATTTTGCATATTTCGTTAAAATAGAGAAAACGTTTCGTGTTTTCATAGAATCTATTTGTGAGCGTTCATTGTTAGCAAAGCTTGTCAGAATTTTCTTTTCTTTTTCTTTTTTGATGATAAAATACTTGTGTAAATTTAGGACATTTCTTGATATATATTTTTAACCAGACAGAAAAAAGTGATAGAAGGCCTACAATGTAGGTACTTCACTAAGAAGCACATTTATTTCAATTATTTCTCCAGAGAAGTAAGTTAGGTTATATTATGTTTGCAAAAAAATATTATTTTTTCATTCCAAGCATGCTTTTCCTGATGTTTACCAAGAAAGGTTTATACAGAAAATGAAAAAGTGTTAATTTTAATTACATATTAAAGTGCATATTTCAGAATTCTTCGGTCATAAATGCATATTAAAGTGCATATTTCACAATTTGTAGGTCATAAATGCATATTTTAAAAAGCATATTTCAAGATTTTTTAGGGCATAAAAATCCGCTCCCTAATAATTATTATACTTTTAATAGTAGTTTATGCAATTAGTTTATAATGTTAAGCTTTATTGCATGAATACAAGAGCGACGTTACGAGGGAATTTTCAAATTTGTACGAATGCAATAAAACGACGTTATAAACGAGCTGCTTACGCTATTTGTTTTTGTATGACAGCATTATAAATTTATAAGAGAATCAAACTTAATTTTGCGAAACAACTTTCCTGTGATGTCTCGGATACTTGACATCCGCCCGAGAAAACGGTGGTCGGCTGTTCCGTTTACCTCTGCGTCCCCGATTCTCTCGTTGCGATTGGCTGAATGTGTGATGACGCGATCATTCGTGCCGGAAAATCTAATACATAATTATTTGTGCCGTAAAACGCCCGATTATTAACGATTTCTTGCAACAGGAAAGGTCATTTATAATGCTGAAATACAAAAACAGTACACTATGAAACGATGAAATGATGGATATTCATACACGTGTGCGATATTACAATACTAGCGAGGAACGAGCGAGTATCGTAAATTTCACACGAGTGTATTAATACCGATTACATTGAAGTTCATGCGGTACTTTTTCTACGACTATTATAAGTTAAACTTTTACATTGAATCGTTTCGTGGCCGTTGATATAAAGGATTCACCCAAGGCCACGTAGCGGACGCTCCCTAACCCTAACCTCGCGTGCTACCGTAGGTGGCTACCAGTCCGCCTGCGAGGGAGTACTGCGCAAGTCAATTAGGATCAATGTGAAATTACGATCCAATTTGTTATAAATAATATTCCACGAAAAATACTAATTATAAAAACAAGTAAAACTGACAAGCTTAATATAATACTACATGTGATTTTAACGTACACAATCGAACGAAACATTTACTAGAATGCCCCAGGGATTACACAAGGGTGATTCGACGAATAGGAAATGAAGAACTATGTTTTCGGATTTATTGACTTACAGAAGAGTTTGAAACACTTTTTGAAGAGAAAATTTGTGAAGAAACATTGAAACTATACAACACTGACGAATTGTACGAGCGAGTACTGTATATGCGAAATTAAACTAGCGCTCTCATAAACTGATAAAGCCGAATATAATACGGGACCAAAAAGAAATTTTCGAGAAAAGGAGGAAGGGAAATGAAGTCGAAGATAGCATTGGGAATACAAAGTGGCTGCCTCAGGGTGTAACCTTGAGCCTTATTACTTTCTCGCTACCGCGTAGGCAGTAGAGAGAAATGTTTGTAATTCTGCGCGAAAAAACGGTGAATTTTCAGCAGACAAACTCATATTACTGAGCTCTGATGATAAAAAAGTGGATAACTCCAATTGGTAAATTTAGAAAAAAAATCTCTTAGCACGTGTTGTAGCCAGAACCCATGTTTTGTGGGCCCTTGATACCGAAAAATCGAATGACGGTAAAACGTCTGTCCGTGTGTCCGTCCGTCCGTCCGTCCGTCTGCCTGCTTGCCTGCCTGTCTGTCTGTCCGTCCCTCTGTGAACAACGCTAGCGGCTAAACCGTTCGTGCGATTTTCACCAAAATTGATATTCTCCACTCGATCTGGCTGATGTCATGACCAGTTGAATTTGAAACCGATGTTTGAATTTTGGACAGTTCTTTACATGAAGTCCTCGACATTTTCAAAATTTTCAAAAAATGACTCTATAGTTTTTAATTAAATTTTGTTGTTGGAAATGTGAAGAACGTTTAAGAGATTCGTGCAGGTCTCATTTTAGTTGAAAACTGATTTTTCGAAAATTGCAAAAATTCAAAATTTTTTTCAGGGTCTTCAACTACAGTTATAAAGATAGAATTTTTTTTCCAGTAATGAAATCGGTTCTTTAAAGATAGATTTTGAAATAAAGTCTGGTACAATTTTTCGAAAATTTGGGTACTTTTCGCGTTATTTTGCGTGAAATTACGGGCGAGAAAGTACGTGCTGTTTTAGCTCAACTAGTTTAAGATTGTCGTATGAATGAAGTAGACAGTACCATTGAAATTTGTGTATATTACGCTTTTATTGTGTGTGTATATCACATTTTACATTTTTCACGCTTCAACCAAATGAATGTCAATTTTTTCGAATTAATCTTCGTTTATGTTTTTTATTTCATATTAATATTATGTTTTTCGTTAGATTTTGAATGACAACAGGTCTGCAATATTTCCTGGAATCAGAGATGCTGCCTGAGATGCTTTATAGCTCAAATGATGACTTTCTTAACAAAACAGATTATTATTTAAAAAAAATAATCCATTTTTAACACTTCTGTTAAGCTAACTATAGTAATGGTTTCTTTTAGTTCAGTTTAAGCGTCGTAGAAAAGGACATTCGTTGAAATATCTTGTGTTTCAGTTACGAGTAAGGTGTGAAATTTCGTATTTAATATTGTGCAACATCGTTAAGCTTTTCGTTCACAATGCATATTATACGTTACACACACACACAGATAGCACCGCATTGGTGTACGGTTCATCAACTAAATGTGATTTGCTCGACCTGGACTTGTGACTCACGAGTTTTCAACACACAATTTTTGGAAATGGATATTTTTTTTCTACCACGCAGTTCGTTCACACCACACGCACATTTTCCCCAAAGAACTCGCTAAATGAATACTTAAACTGTCATCTTGTGTTTGTTAATGCCCACAACTGGAGTTCAAGAGTGACGTAGTTGGCGAAAACGCGCTAATTAGGGAAAATGTTCATTTACTTAAAGGGAAGTTGCGAAGAGAGTTCCAAGAGAATCAAGCGAGAACACGCCAACTTGCTAATTTCGTTTCACTGCTAATGAAGTGCCCATTTCGAGACGAAAGCGATCGTCGAAATGATACTCGAAGAAAGGTGAACGAATCCATCCCCTAATGAGTGGAAATGAAGCGTTTGTGTGACATCGCCGAACGAATCTATCTGGTTTTGTTAACTAAATTGTGTTCAACCGTGGAGTTGTAATATAATTATCAGTTTTCTGGGTGTCGTATTTCAATAATCGGATAATAGGAACTCGTGCTTTGGGTCGCATGAGACAATTTTTCTCCAATTAATTAATTGATTAATTTAATTATTAATTTAATATGTGCTTAATAAACTAT
Organism: Acheta domesticus; assembly: GCA_031308135.1. Classification (NCBI taxonomy): domain Eukaryota; kingdom Metazoa; phylum Arthropoda; class Insecta; order Orthoptera; family Gryllidae; genus Acheta; species Acheta domesticus. Next base: position 123,110,810 of record JAHLJT010008756.1, read on the forward strand.
TGTAAAGTACATTATAATTAGAAATACGATGCAATTTGGTTATGTTTTTTAAGTGTAATACAAATTTGAAGTTACTCATTAATATTGTGTTGCAATGGTTTTGGGGTACATGCGCTCCAGCAAAGTGTAATCATTTTCGTGCTTTGTAAATATTGAAGAATGTAAACTTGCAGCTTACAAAAGAAGAGCTTTATTTCGTATTATTACCAACAGCTTTTTCTTTAACGTACACCTTTCAGGTTGTTGGTGATGAGGCTATACTCTTTCGAAAGCCAAACGTTTGTTTTGTGTCCCAGATCACGATCGTGACATCAGGGACAAACATTTTATTTGTTCGATGTAATAATACGGCATACATTATGAAACGGGAATAGTTTTTATCGTATATAAAACCGATGTCCATGAAGTTGCACACTCTAAACAACGTCCAAATTATATTTTCAATGTAAACGCATGGCTTTCATGATCTAAGCTGTTGGGTTGTGTAATTTTAAGGGATCCAGAGCAGTTGCTTTTCAGTGTTATCATTGAAAGCATGTTCAACTTTCGTGGCCGAGGCTTCTAGGTCTCTTGATTTTCTATCTCCTATGTTGCTTATATTGTTGATATTTGCTGCAAAAGCTAATATATATTTTGTGATCGAAACTCACGTTCCATGGTTTTAAGAGCTTCGGGCAGTTTACGTTCTTTTCGGTGGAAGGCAGATGTTTTCAGTGGAAACAAATTTAATTTTCCCAGCGGGTCAGCGAAAGCCCCATGGTGTCAATGCGAATGTTTGTCCGAAGACCGGTAACTGACTAAATCACATATGTGATTGTGACCAATGGCGTTAAAATATCTATTTTGAATTACTCAATCACCGCGTATTCCCTCAGGAAAACTATTGTTTTTCTCCCTCGTTACTTCACAGATCCAGCGATTGAACATTGTTGCAGTGGAGTCTCGTAGATCAAGATGAAAATTATAACTTCTTTATCACACAAATCTTTGAAATGTTCAAAGGACAATGTAAACAAATACAGACCTATTGCCCCTAATATCAAATACACTCGTATACAAAATCGTTGCAAAAACTAGAGGTGGCATAGAAAGGCACAGAGTTTCTCCTAGTAGTTTTCTAATATCTTTGATCTGGGTAGCTTTTCGTTCTTGCTCCATCTCTTGCAGCAGTTTGCCATCCATTGCTGCTCAAAGAAAGTTCGATTTCCTAATGGTAGAAACGAAATATTACTTTAAGACTATTATAGAAGAGTAAAATGTCGTCTTACATGAAAATTTTCTTTGAAAAATTTGAAGCCATTTTTAAGAAAATGGCGTTTAAGTGTTATTCTAAATGCGAAATTTGAAGCTCTTTTTTACAGAAAAAATTGAGTTATCGAGAAACTTCATTGGAAGTCATTTGAAATACTTCCACTCTCAAATGCAACAATATACACAGATCGCTGGAAATGTGCATATTAACGGCGTGAGATAAATTTTTCAAAACATTGCGTACTTTTTTTAAGAAAAGAAAGAAAAGAAAACAGCAAAGTGGCTTCTATATCATCTTATGTGAGCCATTCCACGTCAAATCGCACAAAAAAGACCAAAATCTGACCTTCATATTTTTATTTATTTTCTAATTTTTTCTATTTGTTATATGCATCAAATAAGTGAACACGTGTATTTTTATTTTTTTCTAACTTTATTATTTTCGGAAATATTGTATAATGAAATTTGATGAAAATGACGCGCATCACTAACTTAAAAATATCATATATTTGAATACACCAATTATAGAAATTCCGTTCAAATTCCATTCGAAACTTAAAAACATGTTTAATTTTTAAGATTTTGCAAAATATTTAATTTTTGGAATTTTCAATTTTTTTTAAAAAACTGAAATTTTGAAAATTGAATACTTTTGTAAACTCGATGAGCTAAAAATTTAAAAAATATATTTATAAACGCACTAGAGTATTGATAATAAGTCCAGAAAAAATCAAAGTGGGATCTCACTAACTTTAAAAGATATTAATATTTTACGAACCAGTGTGTAATAGATTGCTGCAATAGACACGTTTTTTGCGTTACTGGTCGTCGGTTTCTTTGGATGAAGCAGTAATTTAAGTACTTCTTGAGGTGGTGAAACTTCATGATTGAATTTATAAATAATAATATTTATGTGTATTAATATATATAAATAATATTAATGTATTTATAAATAATTAATAAATTTATAAATAATTAAATGACGGATTCTTGACTCAGGTTTTGACTGACATTTTGAAATTTTCTGGTCCCTCTTAACTCACTTTAAATAAAAGTACTTGCATACCATAGAATTCCTGAACTTTCGTCACAATGCAGTTTTAATGCCTTACCGAATTTACTTCAGTTCTGGACAAAATTCCATTTTCTTCAGCCAACGTTTTTTACACTTTTATCATGCGTTCGGTTGCGGCAAAAAGTTGTTTAATTTTATTGTATGTCCAACTTTCAAAAGTTGTCAAAATTTAATTTTTCAACGTCATGTCATCTGTTGAGTGAAAGTAATCGATAAGTTACTAAATAGTATCTTTGTCTGATTTTTCGATGGACGTCGAAGGATCTTCAATGTGAAAAAATTTATTTGTGTTGGCACTTTGTACTTTCTAAAATTTCTCATGGGGATGCCATTTTGTTCCAATTTTCTTTTCTTGACGGGGGTTTCTCCTATTGCAATTAAACTCATCTTTAGCTTCTCTTTATTCATTTTGTAGACAGTTGAACTCTCTGAAGAGCTTAAATTGTCACTTCCTTGATTTCCACTTTTTTCACTGGACGTTCCGCTACTTTCGTTAATGCCACGGGAGCCATTGATCTCGACGCTATCTTCATCAAGAAAAGGCCGTTTTGGAAGCCGATTCCCTTTCTTCCGAAATGAATCACAAATTCACCAATCTAATGACACCTGTAAATTCACCAGCAAATCGTGGTTTACGCGTCTTGGAGATTTTCTTTTTTAAAAATCGTGATCAGAAAGTTTAAATGGATTGAAACATCTATCTCATACGCTGATCGCCACTCATGTTGCACAATCACTCATGATTCACAGAACAAATACTAGCACTCTTGTCTTCATAAGTATTGCGTATTGCGACTAATGTTGAGAAAATTTTACCATGTCCCTTGACATGTGGTCGATTGTACTTCACGAGTAAGGTCAGGAGGGCACCCCGTCCCTAGGACGCAAAGGGACTCGCAGTAAAATTCGTTTCGCTGACACGAGGAAAAGCATTCGTTTTGCTGTCACCCATCCCTTCTGAGGAAAGAGTGAACATATGATTTACTAATGTTTCTTGAAACCCAAATCAGGCAGAAGGCCATTTTTTTTATTGTTCGTCGGCATTAGTATCCAAGACTGTTCGAACAAAATTTGTTAGTGCAGGGGCAGGAACCACGCGCCCGAATACCATACTTACAATAGATCTATACGTGTTGAGTGCCCACTTTTTTCTTGTTATGTTTTGTAGAAAATTTTACAAGAAATATGCCATTTTTTTCAAATTTTAATCTGAGAGAGTTCATAAAGAAATTTTCGTTTTTTAAAAATAATTACAATTTTGTAATGAAATATTTATTTTTTGAGAAAGTAATTTATAGATGAATAAAACACACATATCAAAAAATTAAACGAAACAAACCAGTATTTTTTATGTTAAGTACATTCAGAGTGTCAATTAATCCTATTTTGCAAAGTACGCGTAAATTTCAAAATTTAATATAGACAAAACTACACAAATACACAATTTTCAGGTAAATAAACACGTGCTTCTTTTTTTGATGTCCAGAATGAATGCCATATATTCGTGTCATTTATTTTTTTAAATAGTCGTGTCAATTCGATTGCGATTTGACGTGGAATGGCTCGTATTTCAATTCGTTTCGCTCTCACCCATATGAACATAGATGACCCACAAGTCACTCACGATGTTACCCACAAAAATCTGTATGACATATATTCTGGGGGCAGAGTGAAAATCTGAAATACTAATAACTCTTGAAAGCCTTATCAGGCAGACGGTCATTCTTTTTTTAGTTCTTCAGCACTTGCATCAAAGACTAGCCGAACACAATTCGTTAGTGCATGGGTAGGCAGAGCGCGCCCTCATACTTACAATTGATTTTCTTAGAACTGTATGTGTGGAGTGCCCACTTTTTTTCTTGTTGTATTTTATAGAAAATTGAACAAGGAACACGCCCATATTTTTTTCAAATTTTTATCTCATCGAGTTTATATAGAAATTTTACTTTTTTTGAAAAATATACACTTTTTAAAATGAAAAAAATATTTTTTGAAAAATTTATTAACGAAGGAATAAAATACACATTTCAGAGTATTAAATGACACAAACCGGAAATTTTTATATTTGGTACATTCGGAGAGATAATTGATCTTAATTTGTGAAGTACCTGTAAATTCCAAAATTTAATATAGCCATAACTACACAAATAATCAATTTTCAGGCAAATAAAAAAATACGTGTCTCTTCTTTGATGTCCAGATTTAAGAAAAAAAATATCGTGCATTTGAAAAAATGTCGTGTCAACTCTTGTGCGATTTGACGTGGAATGGCTCATATAGTGCATTTAGCACTATCCGTCCAAAAGTTTGAAGAAACAATATCGAGCCGTTTTTGAAAAAAAATGACGTTTGAACGTTTATGAAATTCGGAATTTTGAGCTAATTTTCAGAGAAAACTAGAGTTTTCATGAAACATCATAAGACATCATTTGAAACACTTGTTTTTAAAAATTCAATAATGTATAAAAATCGTCCTTAATGTAAATATTAACGCTGTGCGAGAGATATCAAAAAACTGCAATTGTGCAATTTTTTAGAAAACAAAAGAAGGTAGCATAATGACGTTTATGTCATGTTATACAAGTACATTTAGCACTATCCCTACCGGAAGTTTAAAAGAGACATTTTGGCGTCGTTTTTGAGAAAGTGTTGAATTTGAATTTTTTAAAATTTTGCACGTATTTGACTCAGTATTGCGCGAAAACTACTAATATTTTCAAAACAGTGTTCATGTCTTTAATAAAATGACTAATCATGGAGTAAAAATTTCATTTCAAGGAAAAATCTCTACCTTCAATTTTGTGGTTGTATGAAGACCTCGAAATAATTAAAACGTTTGCAATTTTCGAAAATTCAGAGTTAACAGTGAAAATCGGACCTATTCCATTCTTATAAATGTATTTTACTATAGTCTTATAAGAAATGTGAAAAAAATTTTTGGAGCTACTTTTGAGAAAATTTTGAAAATGTTCCAGGGGCTTCATATAAAATACTCCCAAAATTTAAAGAATGTTTTTCCAAGTTCATTGTATGCCAGAGAAAAATGGAAAGAAAAAATTATCCCTATGCGTTGCACACAAGCTAAACAAATGGTGCTACAGAATGGCACAGACTTTCCCATATTAGTTTTCTATTTCCTTGGGTCTGGACTAGCTATTCAAAATTGCGACACACTCGTGCCAGCTGCCATCTATCGCCGCCCAAATTACATTTTTTTCGACATTTTCTTACTTTTTTGTTTCCTAATGGTAGAACGGAAATATTAATTTTAGTATATTAAAGAACACTAAAACCACGTCCTAAATGCCAATTTCCTTTAAAAATGTGTAACTGTTTTTAGGAAAATGGCGTTTAAGCGCTACTAAAAACGCGAAATTTGAAGCTCATTTTCACAGAAAAGTTTCGAGTTTTCGTTTTTCAATTGAAACACATTAACTCACAAATACAATAGTGTTTACAAATTGCTGGTAATGTGCATATTAAAGATGTGAGAGATGTTTCAAAAAAATTACATTTTTGTAATTTTTGATAAAACAAAGAAATACCCCTAAATGAACTTTACGTCATATTAAATAGTGCAATTAGCAGTATCCGCTCCAAAACTTTGAAGAAAAAATTTGGAGCCATTTATGAGAAAATGGTGTTTGAACGTTTCTGAAAATGCGGAATTTTGAGCTACTTTTCACAGAAAACTGTTGAATTTTCGAGAAACTTGATTTAACATTATTTAAAGCACTTAAACTCATAAATATAATTATCTCAAGAAATCGTCACTAATGTAAATATTACCGACGCGAGAGAAGCAAAAAAATTACATTTTTGTCATTTTTGAAAAAAAAAAACAACAACAAAGTAATAGAGAGATATGGAGTTTATGTCATCTCATAGGGTACATTTGGCACTATCCTAACCAAAAGTTTAAAGAAAAAATTTGGAGCCGTTTTTGGGAAAATCGTTTTTTGTATTTCTTTTAAATTACACATATTACACGTAATATTGCGCGAAAAGTACAAAATTTCAAAAAAATGTACATGACCTTAAAGAAAAAACTCACTATGAAGAATAAATTTTATTTGAAGGAAAAATCTCAATCTGCAATTTTGTAGTTGGAGGAAGACGGCAAATAAAATTCAAACTTTTGCAATTTTCCAAAATTCAGAGTTAACCGTGAAAATCGGACCTATGATACCTTAATAAGTGCATTTTACTCTGTTCTTACAAGAACTTTAAAGGGAAAGTTTGGAGCCGTTTTTGAGAATATTTAGAAAATGTCCGAGGAGCTTCATATAAAGTATCCCAAATTTTATAGAATCTTTTTCAAAATCTCAAAGCTTCGACTCGAACCAGATTGACCAGGGAATATCCATTTTGGAAGAAATCGTACGTATGGTTTAGGCGCTAGCAGTGTTCACAGACGGACGGACGGACACACAGACGGACGTTTTCCTTTCAATTGGGTTTTCGGTATCAAGGATCCACAAAACAGGGTTTCTGGCTACACCACGTGTTAGGGGATTTTTTTTCTTAATTTAGCAACTGGATTTATCCACTTTTTCGTTATCATGGCCCGGCAAATGACCGGGCGGAATAGAAATCTTGGTGCGAATTATTCACGAGTTAATAAACAGTCATGGTATTAAGTACACACTTGTGAAAATACAAAGTCTATTATTAATTGTCCTGTTCTTTAGTTCGACAATCCGATACGGTCCTTGGGCGACCAGCGGTGACCCAGCCTCTCGGCCATGGGATAAGGGGTTCTTACTTGGTTAGCACGAAGACATCCCTTCACCATATATACTGGTCTTCATAACCTTAGGGTGGGATTTCTAATCGTCACATAGCAATAGATTGTGGGATATTTGTAAGGAAAGCGCACAGTTGTAATTTTGCCCCGGCCGGGAATCGAAACCCGGGGTTGTGCCGTGGAAAGCGAGCACGCTAACCAACCAGCCACCTAGTAGGGCCAAGTATTAATTATTAATTTTAAATAACAAAAAAAAGATGTTAAGAATCAAGTGGCTAGTGAAAGGAATAAAGAAATACTCTTCTCGAAGTGTCTACGCCAGAAGCTTTCTTCAATGTAATCTATCCTGCCTAGCAGGGTCCCTTGCTCACATGGTATGTTAATGGCTATTAATAACAATCACACGAATATGTTGCCCAGATACATTTTTAATCTTTATGATGTTTTAAGTTTCTAAATATTTAAAAAAGGTGCTGAATTATTTCTGATCTACAAGTGAATGCGTATTCCGTTAACCGATAATTTACGTTTTGAACTTCAAATGTTTTTGATATCAGGGCTGAGAATATCTTTTATTCCACGAACTTTTAGTAAAAAATTGACTTTCCTTCAAATTATTTAAATTGTCAACGCGTTAACAATCTTATCATTTCAGAGAACTTTTGAATGATTTACTAGTCGAACCTAGAAAACAACTGTGAAAATTATGTAGAAATTCGATGCCGATTACAGATAATTAATATTATATATATATATATATATATATATATATATATATATATATTTATACTATTATTTATATATATATTTATATTTATATATATATATATATTTATATATACATCGTTGTGTCTTCCCTCATTACCCATAAATGTTGGAGATATGTGAACACGGAGTGGAGTAGTATTGGATTTTTAATCGAATGGAGTTGGAATGGAATATTAATTGATGTGATCCAGAGGTTTCCTCTTCCATTATGTAAATGAGCGTGACTCAAAAGATTTTTCGCGTTGGGGAGGGAACCCCCTGCCATTAAGGCGGTCGCAGCCTACACGTCAGCAGGGGCGTAGGCGCGCCGACTCTGCGGTCGCCAGGACGCGTACGTACAGGTGTTGGGGATCAATGATGTATATCTGAGCCAGATGGCGAGTTCCCGCCGAAACAGATGTATTGATCGTCAGGCCCTTGTCGTGATAATGCACAATTCAGGCTCGATAATTTATTAAAATCGCACAGAATGAGGTCTGGTCACACTTCAGTACACTTGTCTACACAAATAACTATACAACCGCAGCACCAATTTACAAATGATCTTGCAGAACATAAAAACACTGTTTCTACGATCCTGAAATATTGATACTAGTCAAAATATTGGGAGCTATTGTTTTTCAAAATTACTTTAATTTATGCATCGGATACTAAGGATCCCAAAAAAATGTTAATTTTAACATTTTAAATCAAATGTCACCTGTATTATTTCCTTATAATTACTTGCATAATTAAGGCCGCGCGGAAATACATTAAACTACGCGTGACAACTTTAAAATAAAACATACCCCCAAAATATATCATACGTTTATCTGAAGTGTTGTTGTGAAATAGATGACATATTTTAAAGCAATCGAGTATGGCGAAATATAATTGTTTTCCAGCTGAACATTACTTTGTCTTGAACACTAAGAAGAAGCTACGGGAAGGGTGGAGTGAGCGGAATTATACTTGTGTGTGTGTTATTTGGCATAAGAATGATTGGTAATACTTGTCAGTCCGAGTCAGGGTTGTTTGGTGTCATTTTCGGGTGTGGACGAGGTCTCAACTTTGACTGCAACTGCGCAAGCGAAGAGAGGCCGTAAAAGTATTTTGATACAAAATTTGTGAAATTTGCAACTTCCAGAATCAAAGTTCTTCGGGATTACCTTCACTTATTTTACAGTAAAGAAGTATAAACGCCGTAGCAGTACCTGCGCAAGCAAAGGGGCCACCGCCCGCCCGCGATCTTTCCTTTCTTTTCCTTGTCATATCCTAAGCCCTTACTTACACTCACACGCACTACACTACCGCACATGTCGGGAGACCGGTCGGGAGCTTAGAGCTTGTCCCGGCTGGGGCGGTGCCCCGCTGGTGGGAGAGACCTGGTTGTGGAAACCCCCTCTAGTCAACGGTAGATCGGCGCCGACTCTCGCCATCCAGCTGGGAAAGACCACCGCTAACTCCCGCGACAAAAGCGTGCACTACTCTTACGGGACTAGCAACCTTATCAGTTAACGCGGTCGGAATCACTTATCAATCATTTAACCTATTCATCATGGCACGCCTGTGTCACGGTCTAACCAATTAGAGGAAATCATTTGTACGTTTACCGTAAGTCATTAATGGAAAATCGACAAAATGCCTTGATTCTAATTTTTTGTCTATCAGGATTAAAGTATAGTTTATGTAGGATAGTTTCTAGGAAAGTCCAGATTGCGGGCACGATACGGACTTCACCTCACTATTATTGCATTAGGATTAAACAAACATCTACTACGGTGTGAAGTTTTACTTTAAATTAATGGATGGTTTGGGTGGTTAACAGAGGAGTGCCATGGGTCTCTAAATAACATATACAAAAGTTACTGAAGTGCGTTTTAAACACGGCGCCTCTGGTTGATATGCAACTCATCATGCATTGGTATTTGGCAGGTACAGGAACGTCCTCTGAGTATGATGCTCCTTGAAAGTTTGTGTACCTACCAGCGCTGTCCTCTGCCGGGGATCGGTCTGTCAAAAACGTGTGTGTGCCTTCCACTTCGAGGTGCCAAAACGTGATCATATTTGGTGACATGCACCGCATGTTGTTGCATTTATTTTAAACGACTGTGAGTGGTCGTGAAAAAACAATGTGTAAAAGCGCGAACACCAGCGCGGTCTTTTCCACCGACAGCACCTGCTTGTGTCGCAGCAGCCCACGCCTGGCCCACTGATCTTTCCAAACATGTTGGCAGCAGTGTGTCGATTAGTTCCTTCAAGAACGTGCAAGGGTGAGAGCGCCTGTGGAAGCGCCGCTTCTAGTTTATATGAAAATTAAAACAACCTGAGTCTAATCTCCCAAATCACTGTGAGTGGCAAGGCCACGCATCGGGTGACTACAGGTTAGGGTCCACTCGAGTGGCGCTTCTGCTGTCAGAGCATTGTTTTTCTACTCCCATTGTATAAAGCTGTCATTTGATGGCTGCAACCAGTTGTATAATGATACTCATTTCGATACAGATTTTATTATGATACAGGTTCTTGACCAATCACAGAGAAGCTTACATACCAAATTTTGACACTTAATCATTGAGAATCGTTCTAGTAAATGTTTCGTTCGATTGTGTACATTGAAATTACATTTGATATTATATTAAGCTTGTCAGTTTTACTTGTTTTTATAATTAGTATTTTTACGTGGAATATTATTTATAACAAATTGGATCATAATTTCACTTCGATCCTATTTGAATAGCGCAGTACTCCCTCGCATGTGGACTGGTAGCCTCAGTCACCTGTGGCAGCATGCGAGGGAAGGGTTAAGGAGCTGTCCGCTAGTTGGCCTTGGCTGAATCCTGCATGTCAACTGCCACGAAACAATTCAATGTAAAAGTTTAACTTACAGAAGTCGAAGAAAAGTTCCGGATGAAACTGGATGTAATGGGTATTAATATACTTGTGTGAAGTTTACGATACTCGCTCGTTCCTCGCTCACAGCTTAATATCAGTCTCGTGTATTAATACCCATCATTACATCATCGTTTCACAATGTACTATTTCAATGGAGGTGTTCACACGGCCGTCGAAGTACCGGTGTTGCTGTGTCACTTTGTAACACAAACTGTTGTAAATGGAAGCCTCCACATTAAGGTGGCTCCACACATTCGCCGAGTAGCGAGCTACTGCTCGACCGACCCCGACCAGCTGAATGTTCGGCGAATGTTCGCTTCCTTTGATGTGTCCAAAAGACCGACACGTGGTGAGAAGGGCGAGCATCGAATGTTCGTCATTCGGCAAATAGCAAGCCACCCATCCTCACTACTCGGGATTCGGCGAGCGGTTGCTCGCTGTTCGCCGAACAGCGAATGTGTGGAGCCGCCTTAACGCCACTCGAACCACAGCTAATGTTGAACCACGAAGTCTACAAGGAAGAGACTCAACTCCGGTGGTGGGGGTATGTACGAAAAACGTCGGCAGCTACTTGAAAAATAATACAAAAAAACCGGGCCCCTTCGCCTTCAGCGACCTCACGTGGCAATTGAAAGAACTACGAAGGCTTTCAAAACAGCCAATGGCAGCAAAGCATCGTATACAAAATTTAATTCAAACATTTTTCCTACAAAATTATTTACTACTTACTACTTCCTTTTCAACTTATTGTATTCGGTTAAGCACATCCGCACACCGCCTGGTAATCGGCGCCAACTGACCCACTTGGACCAAACGAATTTTGACGATTAGTGGCCGAGAAAAGCCGAGATAACTTCCTTCTTTCGCCGCGTGATGTCGCTGAAGGAGAAGGGGCCCGGTTTTTTTTTGTATTATTTTTCAAATAGCTGCCGACGTTTTTCGTACATACCCCCACCATGCCTCCAACACCGAAGTTGAGTCTCCTCCTTGTAGACTTCGTGCTGCGTGTGAAGGCGGCCTTGGAGCGCGGGAAGGGAGGGGAGGGGATGGGGAGCGAGTAGCGAAGCGAGCGGCGCGTGCGCAGTGGAGGGCGGCGGCGAGTGCCAGCCCAACGAGGGCGTCGTCAACCCGCTGGGGCTGCTGCCGGAGGCTGAGGTGAACGCCAGCGCCGCCGCGGGCGCCCCGCCGCCGCGCGCCGCCTCCAGGACCAAGCGCGACGTGGAGATGGTGCTCTCGCCCGAGACGCACTACGACGAGGTCACCGGCCGCCAGCACAGCATCGTCAGGATGGTGAGTGGCGCGCATCGGGAGACCGGGGGAGATGGCTCAGTGCATCAACCTGATGTCACTGCAGTCCCTCTGACCGGGAGGTCCTAGGTTCCATTCCCGACGGCGGCAGGATTTTCGACACTAGCTTGTCCGCTAGGTCGAATTCAGTCGCTGTCTGGAGGAGAATGCTAGCGGCCGGCTGCTCTGGTCGGTAGTTTTCCGGGGTTTCTCCGGTCAACACCAGGCGAATGCCGGAGCAGTACCCTAACAAACGGGCCACGAACCGCGCGCGATCTTTCCTTTCTCTTCCTTGTCCTATCCTCATCCATTACACACACACTTACACTAATATGTACTAAACTAACATACATGCCGGGAGACCGGTCGGGAGCTTAGAGCTTGTCCCGGCAGGGGTGGTGTCCCGCTGGTGGGAGATACCTGGTTGGGGGTAAAACCCCCATAGCCGACGGTAGGTCGGCGCCGGTTCTCGCCATTCAGCAGGGAAAAGACCTCCGCTACCTGCAGATAAAAACGCGCACTACACTTACGGGACTAATGACCTCTGTAGTCGACGAGCCCGGAATCACGAATCAATCAATCAATCAACGCTTGGGAAGCACTCGTCCCATCTGGGCGCTCGCGCGTGTCCTTGAGCTCGTTTCCGCAATCCCAAATCAAATCAATAATTTAGATGAACATATCCGAAGGCTCGAAGAGGTCGTTCAAAACACAGACGGTTGGACAACAATAGGCAACACCGCAAAAACCTCCAACCGTCCATTCGCGGAAGCAAAAACACAATCACCACCACCAATCACGACTCAAAACAGATTTTCTGTATTAGACTACTACAATGAGTTTCCTTGCCTTCCCAATCCTCACCACCCCCACCCATTATCGACACGTCCATTCACAAACCAACGCAAACAGGCTAGCAAGCGCAAAGTAACAAAGACACGTAGAGTTGCGCAAACTAGCTCACCAGAAAACAAGGACATTCCCACTGAGCCCATCAAAAAGGTACTCATTTTAGCAGATAGCCATGGGCGACAAATCTCCTCCCTGCTCAGTGAGAAACTCCCAACCAATTTCTCTGCCATGTGTGTGTTTAAACCTAACGGGAGGTTTGCCGACGTGACCAGTGAGTTGGACACGCACACAAAAACCCTCACCAAACGGGATACTGTAATCATCATAGGAGGGCAGAATGACATTAATTTGGGTGGTCACTTTACGCCTGAAGAACATGTTGACAAATTACAACGTGCCGCCCAAAACACGAACATTGTAGTCTCGACTCTGCCCTTCTGGTACAACAAGCCCACACTATGCAAAGAAATTAGTCACGCAAACAACCAATTGAAACTGCATCTGAGAGACACACATGTTAAATTGTTTGAGCTAAACTTTCTCTCAGAAAAACACTTCACCCGACATGGTCTTCACCTGAACCTTGTCGGAAAACATGTACTCGGTAGTGAGCTTGCAAAACACATCATTTCACAAACTTGGCAGTGTCCTGCCCAAGACCCATCCCCACCCACATCTCCTAGTTCTCTTCCATCCCCTGGGACCCCTTTGGACCCAATTACCTTATCCCCTGAACCTAATCCGTGTATTACCTTTCCCACTATTCATTCCTCTACATCTGTCACCCCTCCTTCCTCACCTCTTGTCACTGCTGGGACACGATACTTCCTTCGACCACGCACTCGAGGTAAAAATGAAATAAATAAATAGCAACTACAGTCAGATGCAGCAGAAAAACATCCGTGTAGGTACATGCAAAAGATTCGAATAATGCATCATAATGTGCAATCTCTTTCAAATAAAATTGAATTTATCGAGGCAGCATTACAATGTGATCTAAGACAAATAGATGTTTTTTGCTTTACAGAACATTGGTTGTCTCAAAATGATATAAACACACTCCAAATTCCTAGCTTTTACCTTGCAGGATCGTATTGCAGAGCGAAGGAATCAAATAAGGGCCCTGCTTACGGAGGTTCGTGTATTTACATAAGAAATTATATTGATTCTACCTTCTTGTCAAAATTCAGTTTATATGCAGTTGAAAAAGTTTTTGAAACAACAGTAGTACATCTTACTACGCTCAAAATTATCTTACTTTGCATTTACAGACCTCCAACAAAGCGAGCTTTAGATTATTTCACTTTCTTGGAAAATCTAGAGATAATTCTGAACAAAATTAGTAAACTCTCTTTTAAATCCATTGTTGTATGTGGAGATTTCAATATTGATTTTCTGAGCGAATCCCACGAAAAAGAGAAGTTTCTCAATTTACTTCATTCTTTTAATTTAGACATTACAGTGAATGTACCTACACGGAATACGCTTAAATCACAAAAAGCATTAGATCAAATTATAATTAACAAAACCACAACTACATATGAAATAATAACGAATAATCTAGGATACAGTGACCACGATGCACAAATTCTTACAATTACTAGGAACATAAACACTGACACGATAAATAATACACGCATGTGCAGAGCATTCACTAAAGTTAATATAAAATTATTTACGGACTACTTGATGAAGGAATCATGGGACGAAGTTTATAACGCTGTTGACACAAATGAAAAATATAATTTATTTTTCTCCAAGCTTTCAATTCATTTTAACGCGTGCTTTCCTATTAAAAAGAGAAAATTAAACATTTCAAGCAAAAGTAATACTTGGATCACACAAGGAATTAGAACATCGTGTAAAAACAAACGTACGCTTTACTTTATTTCTAAACATCATAACGTATCACCCGGTTTCCATATATACTTCCGAGAATATAAAAGAATTTTAAGAAAAGTAATAGTTCAGGCAAAAATAATGAAAAATAGTCAGGACATTTTGAGCGCTAGTAACAAAACTAAAGCAATGTGGGATATCGTAAAAAATACAACCACATCATCTCGATACCTTGTAGAGAATGTTATTTTAAAGGATAATGAAAGAGAAACGAGTAATCCGGAAAAAGTTGCCAATCTCTTCAACAAACACTTTTCCAGAATTGCGTCTGATCTCACGAAGGGACTAAAATCACAAAATTCAACATTTTACACTTCCCAAAAAATTTCAGATACGATGTTTATTCCCGAAACTTCTCCCAACGAAATCCTCAGAATAGTCAGTAAACTAAAAAATAAATATTCATCTGGTTTAGATGAATTTCCGGATTGTTTATTAAAAACTTGTGCACCTGCCTTTATACATCCGTTAACTCACATTTTCAATGCTTCTTTATGTACAGGAATATTTCCAGATATTTTCAAAACAGCAAAAATTAAGCCACTTTTTAAAAAAGGGAACAAAAATGATATTCAAAATTACCGGCCAATTTCTCTTTTGTCAGTTTTCTCAAAAATATTAGAAAGGCTTTTCTACTTACGAATGGAAACATTTCTCAGGAAAAACAGAGCGTTTTCAGACTCACAACACGGTTTTAGAAAATCAAAATCTACGGAAACTGCCATTTTTTCTTTTCTCAAAGATGTTGCTTCATCAATAGACCAAAATGAAGTACCCATTGGAATATTCTTAGATCTCTCGAAAGCTTTTGACGTTATTGACCATAAGATCTTGCTCTCAAAATTACCTTCGTATGGAATTCGTGGTATTGCCCTAGATTGGATAACTTCTTACCTTAAACATCGGACTCAAAGAGTAGAAATACCATACTGGCAGGAAAGGACATTACATACTTATATTTCCAATTCTTTGCCAATTGTGCATGGGGTCCCGCAGGGTTCGATCTTAGGTCCTATTCTCTTTCTGTTATATGTAAACGATATGCCCTCGTCTATTAAAAATGGAAGAACGGTTCTGTTTGCTGATGACACGAATGTTCTTTGCAAAAAAGAAGCAGTAAATAGTACAATTTCAGAAGTTTCAAATTGGTTTAATAATAACAAATTAATTGTTAACGAAAGAAAAACTGTTTCAATGCATTTTTGCATCTCAAATCGGAAATCGCATGTTCCATTGAAAATGAACAATATGCAATTAGCTGATGTTGAGGCAACAAAATTTTTAGGTCTTTCAATTCAATCAAACCTCAAATGGAATGTACATATAACAGAATTAAACACTAAATTAAGTTCATTATGCTATGCATTCAGAATTCTTTCAAATTCTGTCAGCCTTCATGCAGCTCGTTGCGTTTATTTTGCAAATGTGCATTCCCGCCTGAGATATGGCATAATATTCTGGGGAAGCTCATCCTGTAGTATTCAGACCTTCAGATTGCAAAAGAAAATTATTCGAATAATGAAAAAATTCCTTCCACGTGATTCCTGCAAGCCTCTTTTCATTGAGCTGGGAATCCTACCATTGCCTTGTCTATTTATTTACGAATCTGTAATATTTGTCAAAAATGACCTACTTAACGGAGGGAACATATTTTCATGCAATATTGATATTTATAATTACAACACACGCCGTAGAAATCACGTGCATCAAGTGTCAGTATCAACAGCTCAGTACAAGAAATCAACATACAATACATGTACGTTACTTTACAACGCATTGCCAGATGACATAAAACAATTAAAGTCGGTACACAAATTTAAGTTAAAAGTAAAATCTTTTCTGCTGCAAAACTGTTTCTATACAATTAGAGACTATACTGATCGTGAAAAAGAAAAATAATGTTTAATGTAACAAAACAAAGATATATAATGAATTAGTTTATGCTTGCATTGTATACATTTAAAAAAATATTTAATACGCCTGTAACAAGTAATGTACTTCAGCTTCCGGGTCAATGACCCCCATCTCGATCAGGTTTTTGTCCAGTTTCCCTGATACATTGAGCAAATGCTGAGATGGCCCCTTGTTTTGCTTCTGGACGTAAATGTAGCTTCACTGTGCGCACGTTTTGTTGAGCACTCCTTTTGCTTGTAGTTCATTTACAGTTAAAATTGATTTTCTATAACTCTGGAACAAACATTTTTCAAATATCTTTATTTTCTAAAATAATTATTTTCTAAATTCATTTTTTTTTTTTTTTTTTTTATTCTGGCCCTCAAGAAAATGTGCGCAGATAAATTTCTTTCCCCACGCGTCATATACAGTTTTTACTGTTTTTTTGACAAATAAATAAATTGACAAATAAATAAATCAAATCAATTCTCCTATCATGGGGTAGAAGTTCTTATGTCAAAAATCTTAGTTTGGAGAAAACAAGGGCCGCCTCCGTTTCCGGGTACTTTTGATCAAGTCGTGTACATCAGTGATGTTGAGGTTGTTGTATCCAGTGAGATTCTTCGGTTGTCGTGGTTGAGGGGCAACATCTGTGTCCGTCCCTGACCGGAAGATCTTAGGGTTTGAGTCCTGACGATGCCGCTTTTTCGGTTCTAGCTACCCCAAATAGAATTTCGGTCAGGATTTCCAAGTTTAAGTCGGGCCTTGTCCGAAAATGATGTAGAACTCCCGAATAGGGAAAGCCAAATCATATGAATGTTAGTTCTAGACAGGTCACGATAGAGCAAACCCATTGGGTCGGCTCAGGGAAAATTCGAGCAGTTCTAGACAGGTGAGTAGGAAATCCTATGAGATTACCTCGGAGAAAATTTGATCAGTTGCAGACATGTCACACAACAGGGACCGGGCCATAGGGCCGGCAAATAGAAAATATGGTAATTTCTAAGGTCATCTTTGGGAAAATCTGCGGGATCCACGCAGAGAAAAATCTTATCATTTCTACACAGGTTTGGTAGGAAAACCTCATAGCGTTCCAATAGGGAAAATCTTAACAGTTCGTGACATTTCACAATAAGGAAACTACATAGGGTTGGGTCAATGTAAATCAGATCAATTCTAGACATGTCACAACAGGAAAACCCGTTGGGGTTGATAAAGAGAAAATCCGCTCAGATCTAGAAAGGTCTAGTACCTCGACCGCAGAATTGATTTCGAGAAGAACACTGAAAAAAGTAGGTTATAGAAAAAGCACAGGCGGAACAAAATATTTTAAGAGTCGGAAATATTTTACGATTGTATGCTTTCATCCTTGGCTTAAGTTGAATAAGCAGGCTTCATTTTGTTATTTAGAAAGAAAGTTGAAATTTATTCACAAGTCCAATATTTCATTTTATTTGGAGAGGCTGCGTAAGGCCAAGTAAAGTCCCTACTGAGGCCTGAAGATGTGTCAAGGTGACGCGTACATGTCAAGGTATCGTATTAATAACTATCATACAATTAAACAGGTATTTAAGAAAAGTAATGGTACTATTGGAAGCCTCAGAAACTGGAAATAATTTAAGCTTCACGTATTTAAATTGGAATTTCAATGACGTTTTTGAAATATTACATCTTTTGCGTATATTTTTCCAGTAAATTATTTTGGAAAATTGCTTTTTTTAAATATAACAACGTATAAAACATTTGATGTTTAAATTTAATTGAATGACATGGTTTCTCATTGATGTCAAACACTTTATAATCTGAAGAGGCCTGGATGTTTTGTTTCGGTTTGGAAATGAAGTCAATCCACGCTAACAAACTCATTTGACTGGAACGTGTTGAAAATTCAAAATCCTTAACTTCCTTTCTTTAAAATGACGGATGCAGCGTTAATTAAATCCCCGAAAGTAATTATTTTACGGCATAAACATGGCATTGTCCCTAAGTGTAAGCTCCCGCTTGATGCTTCAGAGACTACACCTTTCTCCACTTGTTAATGGCTTTCAGCAGCTTCGGCCATTATTCTTGCGACCCTTGTAACCTGTCGACTGGCAGCTATGAGTAATGTTGGCGACAACGTGTCTCTGGAATGGAAGGGCTTGAAGAGCCGAAGTGATGAAGGTGACTTTAAGAGCCGATAGTGGTGAAGGTCTTGGTTTACGGGTTGTAAAAGGACAAATGATAAAGTATTGTGGTGAACCATTCGTTTTTGGTGAATGTACTCGAAAATAGGTCGCGATGAGCTGTAAATGTGGAAACGTGCAGCGGAAAGTGCATTTTAAATATAGTATCACGTAATCAGAATCGAAAGGGGAAAAAAAAGTCATCGCACAATGAAATTGCTTTGGGTTAAAAGGCGTCTGTATCTCGTAAATGATGGAGAAGAGTATTTGCTATAGTAGCTGACACTTTTTAAACAATTTAGATTGAAGAGTAGTACGAGTCATTCACCATTGTAATTGAATACCTGAACTTACAAAGGGGTGAAGCGCCAAAATAAGAAAAGAGATATTACTTAAGAATAGTATCTCACTACATTTGCCATATCCGTGCAAAAGCGCCAAGTGACATTCCGAATGTTGTGGTTGCTTGACTGAGAAACAGCACTAATCGAAAGGAAGCTGTTTCTTTACAAAGGGGGGCAAGTAACAATTCAAGTGGCGCGAAATTTTTTCTCTGGCTTACAATAGCAGCTGATCTGTTGTGTTCAGTGCGGTTAGTCAATGATGTACTTAAAAAAAATTCTTTCACCGTTCTGGAAATGAACGACTCTGACTTTTTTAACTTATATGTGATAGTTGATAAGTTTATTACTACTAAAAATGAATATAACTTCTGCAGTATGGATACGTGTAAAATGAAAATTGCCTAGCGTTGTTTTTATTATAGATTCATTTAATGATACCAGTCATTGGAAAAAGATCTCGGTTTTCAAAAAGGGGTTTACTGCGGTCGACCTAAGAAGGGCTTCATCTCAGTGGTTTGTTCAACAGAGTAGCGACTGACAAGAGACGTTATCTGATATCCATGATAGAATAGTAAACCTAAAGAGGGCCACAAAACATTTTACAGGAATTTGTGTTTTGATTTACTATAAAAAGGTAATTCATTGAAATATTGAACACGTAATATTACTACACTTTTTTCTAATACGAGTGCAATTCTAATTAATAATAAAAATAATAATAATATACTTGATATCTAAGTATAGTATCATTTACATATTGTTTAGAGATTGTTGTATTATGTGAAAGTTTGGAACATATTTAATCTTACGGTTGTCACTTTTGTAAGGAAAAGACATTGTAGAGTTGACTTTTTCTTAATATTTGATTTTTGTAATATCATACTACATTGAAAGGTAATGTTTACTGTCTCGTAATTTCACAAGGACATTTTTAACACGTATGCAGTGTAAGCCCAAGAATTAAAACGTTCAAATAAATAATTATTTTGATTCCGGAGTTTTTTGTATTACCTGAGAAACGTAATTTTGGCGCTTAGCCCTTTTGTAAGGTAAGGTATTCAATTGTTTTAGTGATCATGAAATCTAGTCACTTTGTTACTCTCATTTGAGAGGTTTGTGGATAAGTTATAATTTTTTCATCGATCTTAATGTAATAATGTTAACGGGATTTTATTTTTCGTATATTAAACGAAAAATAATCCTTAAGGTAGTGGCGGGTAATTCATAGTATTTGATGTGATTTGCTTTAATTAAAGCTTGATTACACGATTCGAGCGAAACGACATTATACAGAATGTCGGAAGAGTTAAATCTGCGTACTAAGCGCATTCAGTTCGCAATATATTTATAATCTTCGTGTTTGAGGGGCATCCTATAATTAAGCATACATAAGATCATTGTATAATAATCTGGATGTATTAAAGGGGTTTCAGTGGGAGTATATAAAAAACAAATATGTTTTTACACAATGAAGAGATCACCAAATATTATACCAATATTCAGTGATTATTTTGTTGGACGTCAATATGCAAAGCACAGTTCAATTTCATTCAATCTGAAGTTTACTGCGGGATTGTTTTGTTTACTTAATGATGCATTACATGCATAAGCATGAAGCTCATTTATTAATGCATGTGTTCTATATTGATTTCAGTTGATAGGTTTGTTACCGTGATTGATACGTTTTATCCTTTTACTGGAAAACCGTATGAGAGCATTGGAACAACTCGACGCTTACCTTGCAAACATGTATGCTCAATACTACTTAATGAATTCAACTTATGTAGCATTTCAGTTACATCCTGTAACTACTGAGAGACAAATTATGTTAGGTACTGCACATATGCATAATAATGCGGATGTGGGAACCAGATTTTTAAAATTCTCTCAGGGATACGTGAAAGGAGAAAAAAACTTGAGGTTCTGACGCCACAAACAATGAACCTTTTCGATGTTTCTTCCTGAATTGTACGTGTTATTTATTTGCACCTCCGATTTCTAATCATTTAGTTTGCTGAAACATGTAAAAATGCTTAATCTGTCCCCTTTCGCGATGCGATGAGTTTATTTTAATGTTCATTTTCAGCAATCGTGTCAACGTTTGGAGCTCATTAACTCGCACGCTATTATTAATCTGGAATATTCTTTCGTGCGAATGGTTTGTTTGCAAGTATTTTATACATATTTGTGTTATCTTTCTTTAAGTGGAGTAAGTTATTCTCAATAGTTGTAAAAAGTTATTCTTAATGCCTTCAATGGCCCCTTAGTTCATGAGAAAAACCTTCTTGAACGAGACATGATGTGGTTTGACACTCGCGTCCGCCCGTATGAAGACAATGATAAATGCATAATACCAACCTATTGTATCTGCAGATAATGTTCGAAAAGGGGTCCTAGAGGCCCGGTCCTTAGTACCTGATGACGTGTGTATTGTGCGCAGAGCTGCAGCGTTATAGAATTTCTTTCAAATGTGTCTGGGCAAACAGTTTCGAATAGAAGAAGGGTTTCAGAGGTTTCGGTTTTCGCTTGTGGGAAATGCGTGCACACAGAGATGCATTTTTTGAATCTCGCATGTGTTTGATGCAGCCCTCGCCAACAACGTACGGGAACGCTGTTGTTCATGGGTCCTAAGGTTCATGGCTTCTGTGTTTCGGGGGCCCTGTTGTTGAAGAGCCCTGGGGTTCAGCGGCAATGGGATTCAGAGGCGATCGTTTCCAGGGGCTAAGGGGCTCAGGTTCAAAACGGTCCAGGAACACTGTACTTCAAGGGCAATGGGATTCAAGGGAAATGGCTTAAAGGGTATTCGATTCAAGTGACTCATGGGGAATGCGATTCGGGGGCAATGGGATTCAGGAGCAATGGGTTCAAGGGCAGCGGATCTCATGGACAATGCGGTTCAGGGGCAATGGGTTCAAGGGAAATTGGTTTAAGGGTATTGGATACAACGGCAACGGGGCTCATGGGCAATACGGTTCAGGGGCAATGGGATTCAGGGGCAAGGGGTTCAAGGGCGTTGGATTCAAGGGCAACAAGGCGCATGGGCAATGAGATTCAGGGACAATAGGTTCAAGGGCAACGGGGATCATGGGCAATGCGGTTCAGGGGCAATGGCTTCAAGGGCAACAGGTTCAAGGACAATGGGGCTCATGGGCAATGAGAGTTCAAAGGCAATGGCGTTGAGAGGCAATGGCGTTTAGGGGCAATGGGGCTCAGGGGCAATGAGGTTGAATTCAATGGTGTTCAAGTCGTTGGGTTCCAGGGGCAGTACGTTTCAGAGGCAACAGGATCTGTGGGCAGTGGGACCTTGGGACCTTGGACTTTGGGGTGGGACCTTCAAGGACTTCAAGGACCTTGGGGTGGGCTGTCATGGATTCAAAGGCAATGGGGTTGAGGGGCAATGGCGTTCAGGAGCAGTGGGGCTCAGGGGCAATGAGGTTCAGAGCTAATGTTGTTCAGGGGCAATGATGTTCAGTTCAATGGTGTTCAAGTCGTTGGGTTCCCGGGTCAGTGTAGTCCCGGGGCAGTGTGGTTCAGGGGCAATGGGGTCTGGGGGCAATGGCTTCAAGGACACTGGGGCTCATGGGCAGTGGGGTTCAAAGGCAATAGGGTTGAGGGGCAATGGCGTTCAGGAGCAATGGGGCTCAGTGGCAGTTGGGTTAAGGGGCAATGCGGTTCAGAGATAATGTTGTTCAGGAGCAATGAGGTTGAATTGAATGGTGTTCAAGTCGTTGGGTTCCAGGGGCAGTACGGTTTAGGGGCAACAGGGCCTGGGGGCAGTGGGGTTCAAGGACCTTGGGGTGGGCTGTCATGGATTCAAAGGCAATGGGGTTGGGGGGCAATGGCGTTCAGGAGCAGTGGGGCTCAGGGGCAATGGAGTTCAGGGGCAATGCGGTTCAGAGCTAATGTTGTTCAGGGGCAATGATGTTCAATTCAATGGTGTTCAAGTCGTTGGGTTCCCGGGACAGTAGTCCCGGGGCAGTGCGGTTCAGGGGCAATGGGGTCTGGGGGCAATGGATTCAAAGACACTGGGGCTCATGGGCAGTGGGGTTCAAAGGCAATGGGGTTGAGGGGCAATGGCGTTCAGGAGCAATGGGGCTCAGGGGCAATGGAGTTCAGGGGCAATGCGGTTTAGAGATAATGTTGTTCAGGAGCAATGAGGTTGAATTGAATGGTGTTCACGTCGTCGGGTTCCCGGGGCAGTGCGGCTGAAGGGCCGTGGGGCGGGTGGGCGTGCGCTGAGCGGAGCGGCGCGTGTGTGCGCAGAGCTGCTCGGGCGGCACCGCCAAGTGCATCATGTTCCGCTGCCGCCTGTACGAGCTGGGCGCGCGCAAGGAGGCGACGGTGACGGTGACGTCGCGCCTGTGGAACTCCACGCTGGTGGACGACTACCCGCGCGTGGACGCCGTCCACATCGCGTCGCACGCGCGCGTCAAGCTGCCCGAAGGGTCGCTGCTGCAGCAGAACACCTCCGACGACGTCGCAGAGGTGAGTTGCCCAGCCCGCCCAACCAGAGGGGCCATGTGGCGTATTCAAGACTTGTGGGTTAATTCGATGGTCACGGGGAAAAACTTAAGTCGAAATTATGATTCGTTTCCATAAATTATGATTCTCTTCCGTTATTATGATTATCTTCCATGATTATGATATTCTTCTATAATTATGATTCTCTTCCATATTTATAATTCTCTTCCATAATTATGATTCTTTTCCATTCTCTTCACTAATTATGATTATCTTCTATAAAATATATTTACCCGATTTTCCACAAAATTTCGAC
This sequence comes from Acheta domesticus, assembly GCA_031308135.1. Classification (NCBI taxonomy): domain Eukaryota; kingdom Metazoa; phylum Arthropoda; class Insecta; order Orthoptera; family Gryllidae; genus Acheta; species Acheta domesticus. Next base: position 123,134,739 of record JAHLJT010008756.1, read on the forward strand.
TTATCAAGTTTTTCCCTGTGACCATCGAATTAATTTTTGCGCGGAAGTTTCACTGCGCGATAATAGGTGCTACGCTCCGATTAAAATAGATTGGTGATTGACAGTTGTGCTTGTCAAACTGTTGCTTCATAGAATATGAGCATGCGATTTGGTTACTTTTATAAGTATTTGTTTCAAGTGTTTATTTTTGTGTCCCAGGAACACGTGCTCTGTGGTAAGCAACCTGTAATGCAGTGATTCTTCACATTTAGTTCCTGAGAGGTGGACAAAAGATAATAACACTGCATGATCCTCACGCAAATTTCGAGTGTTAAAAATATTTTTTTTAAATTAAATTTAATCTACAAATTTTGGTGTAATATTGGATTTATCCAGGGAGGAGTGTTGGAAAATATTTGATAATCTCTAGTCCATATAAAATCCTGATATTCATTTTTCGAACAGTTCAGTTAAAATTCATTCAATACTGCCAAGTGTATAGGTTCAAGGATTTCAACCTATGCTCCAGTTTTAAGGTTTCAAACTCACATAATCATTACCAGTTAAATACGAGGGTCGGTCAGAAAGTAATACATTACATTTTATCCTTGATCCACTAATAATGGTAGACTGATGTAATTGTTACCTCTTCAAAGTTTGGTATTTCCAGCGTTAATGTATGAAGTTTCAAGTCTCTCCTAAAGATGGCAGTTTCTTAACGAACTGTCAAAATGGCTGCTGTGGATGACATGCGTTACAAACAGCGAATTGTGATCGAGTTCCTCGTTGCGGAGAAGGAAACTGTTGTGAACATCAACAAACGCTTGAGTGTCGTGTACGGCACATTTGCTATCGCCTGGAGTACCGTTGGACGTTTGGGTAAACGAGCTAAAGTGTCGGAAAGTAAAGAACGCAATGTTCATGTCTTACCGCGTTCCGGATATTCCGGCACAGCGACGAGTCTTTATATGCTCATCACTGTCTTTTGCGACATTGATGGTACCAACGATGTGTAAAATTCATGAACAAAACATTCTACATTTTATTTCTCGCGTAATTTTCGCACTCCTATTTTCAGATTTTTTCCAAAAATTACAAACTATATGCTAATAAATACGATATTTCTCAATATAAGACTCTCTCTTTTATCCAGTTTTTGGCAGAAGAATGTCCCTTTTAATTGCGTGAACATCGTGTTTGTAGTGACCATTCTCAATGTGATGTCCTGAGTTCCCAAACTACTACCGATGCAATTAACAATTTACCTTTATTCCTAATACAATTTGCAACTTCAGAACAAATATATCCTTGCTGAATATCATTGTCCTCTTCCGAACTCACATATTCATGTTATACTTTCAACCATGCACGCTTGATTACAGATGTTTTAAATGAAATATAGTAGACGGAAACACCCAATGTATTACGCGTAGCTAAAATATTTTCGAGGTCTGCTCATGGCATCTTCAATTTTGATGTGCGCCAATCGTTTTCTGCTATTCACCTCGTTCATGGAAATATCTGGTTCCCTTTCACGATACCTTCCCCATTGTTTACTGCCTCCTCCACATAAACCTATAGTACGACTTGCTCACAATCTTCCCCCTTTTTCGTTAGTTTTCTTGTAAGTTTTTGAGGTAGAGTCTACTCCGGTTATAGTGAACTTTTGGAAATTAATATTTTTGGTTCACTATATCCAATAACGCGAAAAATCCAGTGTATTCACGATGACTGATATTATTGCATTGATTCACTAAAGAATCCAATCGGTTGTGAAATTTCACTATAATAATTTAGCTTTCAAAATAATAGTTCTAAATACTTTTTGCTGTGAAAGCGCTTATTTTTCAGATTTATCTTCAGAATCCGTGCTTTCTCAAATTTTGATTATATAGTGTCATTCTCAACATATTTTAGTAGTTCTATTGCCCTTGAATAACTTTCTCTGTTGGGTCTCTTCATTTGTAGGAGAGGATTTTTATGCCATAAAAATCTTGAAATATGCTTCTTAAAATATGCATATATGACCTAACAACTCTCAAGTAGGTACTCTAATACGCAATTACAATTATCAATATTTCATTTCCTGTATAAATCGTTCTTGATAAATTCAAGAGAAGCTTTCTTGGAATGAAAAGATATATTTTTGTGCAAACATAATATAATCTAGTTTAGTTCTCGGGAGAATAATTGAAGTAAATATGCACCTTAGTGAAGTACATTGTATTTCTTCTTTCATTTTCTCTGCTTGGTTTAAAAAATATGATATCAAGAAATATTCTATTTGTCCTCCTTGCACAAGTATTTAATCATCTATAGAAAAGAAAAAACCGCAAATTGGAACAAGGTCTTTCTGATCAATGAACGCTCACAAATAAATTAATTCTATGAAAACATAAAACGTTTTAGAGATACTAAGTCTCTATTTTAACGAAATATGCAAAATATACAAAAATATGCAAAATCATAGTATTCTGCTTTCTATTCATTTGTATCCTCTTTGACATCACTCGTTTTCTTGTGTTCAACGATGTCCTACCCAGACGGAAGTTCATTAAGTTTCATCTCGCTGTCAGCGTCATTTAAGTCTTCACGCTCGACAGAATGAAACAATTTCCTCTGTCAAACGTTCCCTCCATCCCTTTCATTCGCCGTAAATGCTACAAAAATAGTTCAGGAGACCATTCACCTGCAATCTCTGTGTTATTGAAATACTCCGTCCTGAGGCGAAGCATTTTTCCTCTATGAGTTGTATTCTCTGTTTTCTCTGTAGCCCATGGAAGGAGAGGATATTTCGCTACAGCCGCATCGCCTAGTGTTTGTAATGTATGTTGATCGGGATCAGAGACTTCGGTCCCCTATAACCACACGTTCACTATATCCACATTCGTCTGTATTATCCTTCATCTATTTTCACTTTCTCGCCTTACGAATACTTCGTATTTCTTTTTAATTCTTGAAGCTTTTATTGTTATAAATCATCCGACATCATTTTTATGTTAACCGTATATTTCCTTTCCGTTCTTACTATTCCCTCTAAGAGATTGAAAATTGCTATCCTCCGTTTTTAATTATTTTCTTTTCACAGGTTTGTAATTGATGTTGATTTTCAATTTTATTGTGGTCTTTGCAGATGCGCTAGTTCTTTTTACATACGTTTGCCGAGGACACAGCGATTGGCAAATGATTTATTTCTAACAATCCCACCGAAACCTTTTTTAAAATTCAAATCAATAAATCGTCATACAAGTAGTTATAGCTTGCCATTTAAAATTAAACCTATTCGCAACGGATGGCAACATTTTCGTAAATGACATTCGCGTGTTGACTGTACCTTTACCACTAGCTGTCGAATATCATCAACGTTACACGCATCAATTTAATGGTGTTATTATTGACGTATCGACATTTTCTGTTGGGAATTAATGGCACGCTATTTAAATTCGTATTCCATTGAAACGATAACTAGAAAGAACTCCACAGCCGCGTCTAAATTTTATAGGGTCTCGTTCTCCTAATATCTTCAGGAAACGATAAATTATTCTATAAAATATTGTAACGTTGCAAGATAGTACAGCCTACGGAGTTTCTAAGGAACTAGGAAGTCCTGTGATCAGTCTTTGTGGCATCTTTGGACACCTGTACGTATCCCAGAAGAGTATGTTCATCTGCACTCTAAACGCAATAAAGTTACAATAACCTTTTTTTGCAGGTAACTGCATAATATATATTAGGGTGGTCCACAGAAAAGTAAATTTTCGAATTCAATGTAGTGCACCCCCTACAATGGAATTTTTTTAAACAGAAATTTTTGGAGATAGGTTTCTTAAAACATTATTGATATTAACCCATGTCCCACTGAAGTTGAAGTTTAAATGGAGGTTTAAAACATAGGTTTTGGTCACTTTCAGATATTGCGCATTATAACTTCCGCGATTTACGACAGTTTTGCTTTGAGGAATGATTTTTATAGACTATTGGAATCTTGGAATTGGAGTGTTTTACCAAATTTTTGAGAGTTTACAGCTGTGAAAATTGTCAAATCTGATTTTTTTCTGAAAAATTACGTTTTCGTTGAAATGTTTCTTGCTATGTTTTTTTAGAATCTGTGTGCAATTTTATTGCTAAAACATTATTACTATCATTTTTACACTTGAAATTTATATTTTTCAAACTTGAAACGGAATGGTACAGTAACTTTATAGTAGGAGGAAGATCGTTTACAAATAATGAGTGAAAGTGTGTGCTGTTGTAGCACGATTAGTTTTTATTCGTCAAGGCTCCTGTCCTCTGACTGTAGATTTGCCAAAGTTCTAATTTAAAGCTTTATTTTCATTATAGTTTTTTATAAGAATTTGAACATGAAATGAAAACATTCGGATTTTAATTCTGTTTTTACATACGCAACAAGAAGGTCAAAATATTAATTAAAAAGCATTCAGGAATATTCTAACAGAGAAAATTGCAATTAATTTCGAGCTCTATCAATGCACTGCCGTTTTATACTTTTGTACGCGTTACTACTGCCATCTCTACATTTACAGATGAACCCAGAGGATTCCTTTGTCTTATGATCGAGGTTTTGCATTAATTAGGCATACTAGAACCTTTTCCTCTGGCTAGAAGTGTATCAGTATTCTATGTATTTTACAATGTTTTAATTTAATTCTGTATTTGAGCAGTATGTCGTGTAATTCTTATTCGTGTGATCCATATGACCAATTACAAAATAACAGTCCTTAAGACTTCAAAATTTGAAATATTCTCCTGCCCATAGTGTTAAGGAAGGCCTATGCGGAAATCGCATCAAACGTCCTCTGGGGAGGACAATTGAAAAGTAATTTGTGACGCGAGTATTCCCACACGGATAATCGATAACTCAGGTTTAGAGCGAGCCTTTGAGGGTTGAAGGTCCCTCTGGCAGTGTACTTCTGAACAACTTCAGTCCTTGTTTATTGCGGGACTTTAGTGCATTATTACACACGTATACGTGTGGAAACATCCATCTACACAAAATTCTGGTCGATCAAATAAACTCGGTGCCTTAAAAATAATAATTCGTAACTCATTTTAAAAGTTCTTGTTTTATTAATAACACTTTTTATTGTATTAGACACAATAAATTTCGCGTTGGCGAAATCATTAAAAGTAAATTACCACTTGTTACATGCAGATTATGGGAAAGTATCAATTTTGCCGTTCTACTTGCGGCCGACACTGTCAATACATATAATCCATTTCCAATATAATTATGCATACAATCGTTATTTTGGTGAATGTCGTCAATTCCATTCAAGGCTTAGGTGACAAAAGTCATGGAATGCCTCGTTATATCGTGTCTGATCTCCTTTTTCCTGGCAGCAACTCGACGTGACATAGACTCAACCAATCGTCGGAAGTCCCTTGCAGAAATATTGAACCATGCTACTTTCATATCCGCCCATCATTGCGAAAATGTTGCCGGTACAGTTATCTGCGGCAAGTGAGCATCAGCAACTGTGACCATTTTCACCTTTAGGTGTGAACTGTGACACTGACACTGGGCTTCGTGATCTTGAACCTTCATTTCCGAGACCGCGATCGCCGACGTGTAACAAGTCAGTGAGAATATTTGCACGCTGCAGAGATTGTTTGCGGATCGTAGATATCGCCAGTTTGTACGAGGGCTTCTATTGCGTCTGCTCCAAATAATTTTTAAAACGTTTGAATTACTTTTAGATTTTGTTCAGAAAGCTTTCGATAAATCAAATAAATGTAATAAATATAAATCATTTCAAATAAATGTAAATGCGTTTTATAATTAGGGTATTTTAATATTTCATTTTATATTCCATTTTACATATTTATTACATATTCTCACTGTTTTCTTTAGATATTTTTGTATATATATTTCGGGCCTCTACTAATGACCGTAGCATTTGATGTACCCTCAGAAACGCTAATCAACAAGGAGCAGATTTCTATGATTATGCATATTTTTTACGTTCCTTCAGGGCATAGCCAAGTGAAATTTCTTGACATTGGGTTAGAATTGGATGATTTGTAGATTAATATGTTAGTGCATATTTGTGGCATATTTGGCCGATTTTTCGTGTTGGGGCATATTCGTGTAATTATAAGCGCATATTTTGCATATTTCGTTAAAATAGAGACTTATATATATTTCATCTTTTCATACAACCTATTTATATGTGAGCGTTCATTGTTTCGAAAGAGAGATAAAATACAAGATAAAATGCTTGTGCAAATGTAGGGTATTTCTTAGAAGATATTTTGTAAACTAGTAAGGAGCAATTCAAGAAGTCATACAATGTACTTTATTACGATGAATATTTACTTCATTTTTTTCTCTCGCGAAGTAGGGCAATTATATTTTGTTTGCACAAAAATATATATATATTTTGATTCAAAGCACGCTTCTCCTGAATTTTATCAAGAAAGGTTTATATAGGAAATGAAATATTGTTAATCTTGATTGCATATTAAAGGGCATATTTCAGAATTGTTAGGTCATAAATGCATATTTTTAAAAGCATATTTCAAGATTTTTAGGGCATAGCAATCCTCTCCCTACTAATCAATCAATCTGCCGAAACTGCCGAGGCTATTCTCCATTTCACCCGAGTGAAATAATGTTTATTTCATGTTTAAAATATATGGAGAGTTACGGAAATTAAAGAAATAGCCTATGAAAAATATTATTCATTATATATGATTATATTGATATTTTACTGCAAACACTTATATTTTTATTATATAAAAATAAAGGTGTTTGCTACTTTTTATATAAAATTATGAATTACAACTATTTACCAAACGATACAGGCACCTGTGCAATTTTAGGGGTGCTATTGAGTAAGAGATAGTGCAAGAGTTACGAAGCCTACGAGATAAGAGGTATCTTTCTCCTATAAGAGGTATAATTAATTCTAATGACTGAAACAGAGTTAGAGATATTGTTTTGAACGAATCTAGTTTATTCAGTTTCATTTAAGTACTTCTATTTATTTTTGAAAAAAAATTGCTTCAAAGGCATCATGAAAATAAAATCCCCTACAAAAGTTCCTAAAATCATTTCTCCCCAAAAATTTCACTAAAGGCAAAAAAAAAATAGTGATAAAATCCCCCATCTTGGCAAGCCTGCTGATGCGGCGCGGCGTGTGTCTGTGGCAGGCGATGACGATGGCGCTGCCGGACCGGCTGGACGTGCACGAGCCCGAGTCGGTGCCGTACTGGATCTGATGTTTCGTGTTTGTTGTGGCAGGCGATGACGATGGCGCTGCCGGACCGGCTGGACGTGCACGAGCCCGAGTCGGTGCCGTACTGGATCATCGCGGTGGCGGTGGGCGTGGGCCTGCTGCTGCTCGTGGCGCTCATTCTCATCCTGTGGAAGCTGGGCTTCTTCAAGCGCCGCCGCCCCGACCCCACGCTCTCGGGCAACCTGGAGAAGCACCGCGACGAGAACGGCTCGTAGCGCCTCGCCAGGCCTGCCAACCTCTCGCCGCCGCGCGCGCGCGCGCGCTCGGCGCTTCTGCCGGATCGCCCGGGATTTGCAAATGGACGCCAGTTTCTTCGTTTCCAGCACGACGGTTTCGTGTTGATAAGAGCTGAACGCAGAGCATTGATGCCATGGTATAGTGCGATTTTTATGACTCTGCCCCTTAAGCCCCTATGGCCACGATGGACTATCACACGGCATTTCGCGTCTGTGTCGCTCGTGCCGCTGGATGTCGCGTAATCGCAAACACTGCTTGACAGAGTCGCCATCATTCGATCACTAGCGGCATGGCTGAGAAAAACGCGAAATACCGTGACATGTTTCATCGTGAAGACGGGCCTTGAGGGACGAAGTTATAAAAACCGCACCATAGTTGTCATAGAATGAGACTTGGTGGCATGGGTGGGACAATGAAACCTGCGCTCCACACAGTTGTCCACCGTACCACTAGAGAGCAGTAGTGGTTCTGGAATTTACGCGTCGTATGTGTTTAGGCGGGAGGTAGAATAATCAATTGAAGTATTTTTGTTATGTTTATAAAACATTTTTACTTTCTTTTACATATCCCCTTTTGGAGGATTAAAATATTGAATATCAATCAATTTACACTTTGCTACGGATTTCGACAGCGCCACTGCTGTGGCAAAACTGAGAAAGAGTATCGAGCAATCATTGGCAGAATTGATTTCGCGCAATAATTTGCCAGATTATCTCTTGTATGCCATGGCAGCGTGAGATGTGCTGCTGTCACCAGTAGATAACTGTGGCATCTCTGCTCCTGAAGAAATCCAAAATTGCTTCCCCTCTGGTCCTCAAATTTCCCAATTCGCTGAAGTAAGTTGGCTTTTACATGGAGGCGGTGCGATGGAAATTAAGAAATTGGTGTGTATTTCAAGTTGGGCGACCCTCTATTTATTTAAATGTCGTCTCAGAGGAGTACAAAGTGTCAAGAGTTCAAGTCCCGCTCGGCAGCTACTTCGCCTGCTCGACCTTTGCCAGAATTCTGTGGGACCTGTATTCACCATCCGAGAGATGTCAACAAGCGATGTTCTTTTAAGACAAAACACTTCATAGACAAAACACTTCATAAAACAATGCAAACGTGTCTCGATTTTTATCTAATGGTAAGAAATCAATGATTTTTCTTTGAGCAGGACGTGCTTTTTTTCTTGAAAGGTGCTTGTAATGTGTTCAAATTGATCTGAAAAGTGCCTGAAGATGTTTTATAAGTTTGAATTAGAGATTTTGCAAATGGTGTCTCGAGCTGTGTCTTGAATTTTTTGAAAATACATTAAGAATACTGTATTATTCAATTAATAAGGAATGGCTGGATTTTTTGTGCAAGTTTGTTTTAAATGTGCTTATATAATTCCCAACTTACGGCAAAAAAATATCCTCCAATTGTCTTACAGGTGGTGGAGAACACTCAGAGCAGAATGTCCACAATATTTGTGAGAACGATAATAAATGCACGAATGAATCTTGTATGAGAGAACACGTTATTGATAAATATTCCGTGGCCATCATGAAAACAACGAACACCGTAGCATTCTGCCACTTGCTGCTCTCAACTACCTTTTATTTCTAGTGTGTTATTTTAGCGAGGTCCTTTCATCGAAACTTCAATACTGTAAGTGGTATGTTAGACTCAATTGCAAAGGTTCATAGAAAATAATGTTCAAATACACCAACATTAGATACATTTCCTTTCCTCACACTGACAATTGGATATTGATCTTCAACTATCAAATGCGATGTTTCCTTTCACTTAAATTTAATTTTCCAACAATCGCATATTCTTCCAAGAATTTTTTCTTTATATCCGCCGTTCAAGTTTCCAGCCTTCTGCTGTTTCGCGAGTGCTGCGACCTACAACCCCAACTCCTTCCAAGGCTCGTACTTTCGGAAGCCAAGCTTCTACCAAACGAATCTTTCGGGAAGAAGGTATTGGCGCCCGCTGCTGTGCTGTTTGTGTGCCTTGGCGGCGGCATCTGGAAGAGGAGGAGGGTTAGTGCCTTCGAACCACTTCACCACTTCCGCTTCCATTCTCACCTCACCTCGCCTCGCCATCTTTCACTTCACCCGCCGTCTTCCTAGAGCCGTCGTCTTCAATGGGATTTTTTTACAGTATTTTGTTACTTCATCGAGATGTGCTCCTGTGCTATTCTTGTTGTAAAAAAGATTTTTCTGTCGTAATAAAAGACCTGAAACGATGTTGCCTTTTTTTTCCCCTTCCGACAGTTTTGCCTTTCCTCCTCCTTGCAAGTGGTCTTTTGTGTCTGGTGCGCGCCTTCTAGCTGCAGAATCATCTCAACTGCTCGAGAAGACTCCAGAAAGTGATACTCGAAATTGCACGCTTTCTTCGGTGGACGCCAATGAATAAAGCAACCGATAAATATTACGCCCGCGAGTTCCACTTGGACGAAATAGGACGGGAAGGTGCCACACAGAGTTCGAGTTGACTCGTAAAAAATGTTTGATAAAAAAGCGTCTGATTGTCTCCTTCTAGTATTAACTTTAACAACTATTGAATTATATTATTTATACGATAAAAAGAAAAAAGTTATTTGGTATTTACTTAGAGGAAGAGGCATCGACATGTGCTTAAAGCGACAAGAGGCAGACACATGTGAATCTCTTAGCTTGCACTTGTCTTCATTTTGTTAACACAACTTCAGTACATTTTCTTGACAGGTTTACGAATATGAGCTAAACAAGATGAAAACACATATAGACAATTACTATTATTTAATTAGTTCTGTCTTACCTTCACAACAAGGGATGTAGGAATACATTTGTTTCACGAATATTTGTCTTCAGAAGATTAGCTGCTTTCGATGACTTAGACATCATGTATGGTTCATAACCGAAAATAGTAATTAACACAAATTCAAAGAGTTATTGGCATTCTAGAAAAGGTAAGAAGGGATTGAAAAGGGAAAAATGAACAAACATAAGTAAAACAAATAAGTACTCTGTGCCTTTATTTATCCCGCTATTTTTTCGCTTTTCATTGCGGTCCGTTTTCATTGTCTCTTGTACATTAATTCAAATTTGGTAATGAAGTAGTTTAACTCAAGTAATTTAACAAATGTGTTAGTGATACAGCTAATTAAATTATTAATTCGTTTTGTAGTTTTCTCTTTTCTACCTTTCATCATTTTATAATTAATTAACATCAAATACTTTCATCTAAAATACATGAATGCATTTGCGTCATGGTAAGCGTGAGAGTAAATTTTCTAGGTTGCCAATATTTTGCTTCGGTGACTACCCTCGTATTGCAGAAGTTTATAGTGGTAAGGCACCATATTGAAAAATTCCCACAATCAACATTCAAACAACAAATTCAAACATTCCTTCAAACACCGACTCAAGTATCGGATTTAGTGAAATCTCAAAACTTCATGTTCCTAATTTACATTAGGATAGATGGGTCCACATGATATCCAACCTAACCGTTTCATCCAAAAATTAATTAAATGGAATACACGCTTAAATTGACGAGAAACTAAGCAGCCATGTGAGAGGTAACAGTGGTTTTCGATTCTCAAGAAGACTGGAATTATACAAAAACAATGAGTTTCGATTTTTACTGAGAAATACAAGTAATACACAATAATCCAATAATCCGCAGTTTCTCCCACCTGTTGTTCCGACTATATTCTCACAACTCAATACGTCGCTCCTTGTGACCACTTCTGTCATGCAACGAGGAAGATAGAAACTTCAGTACTCACATGTGCCTTTGAAACAGTCAATGTTTTCTTTTCCAGGTCCCCATTTTCAACTCAATGGACTGCAGCATTTTACTGCTGCAGGCCACTAGATCTTTCTCTTCGTTTTCTCCCCTCTGCAAAAACCACAATGCCTCCAGCCTCTCGAAAAAAAAATTCGTTCCATTTTATTAAGTAACGGAATAGTAGAAAACGAAAAAATAGTAGCAGTAAACATGGATATTAAAAGAGAATGGAGTTGTAGAAAATTAAAATATAAACGTGGAGTTGTAGGAAATAAAAAATACTCCAATAAAAGGTTTTATTCTTCTAATAAATGTTTTCCTTTTTAAATAATTCTAAATCATAAGACTTAAACTTTAATACACAAATTATACACATTTTTATATTTAACGTGATTGACGCATAAATTTCAGGTACGATTTCGAAATAAAGTACGTACAAAGTTTGTGAAATAAACAACTTTTATAATACATTGAAGTGCATCGGAGAAGCGGTCAATTTTCGTGCACTTCAGTACGTAATTTGGCGTGAAGAATAATACGTATAAATATGAGAAAATGATATATATTTAATTGGAGAATAGGGAAAGTTGTTTTATCAATAAATTATCACGAAATAAATAGGAACATTGTTAACAAGAAGAGATTAGTCATTTATTGATGGATTAGCAATAACATAGGGATTAAAAACACGAGAAGGACTACGGGACAAGAATAGAAACAAGAGGCTTTTGAAAAGAAGAACGGAGATAGAACATTTTTGGAATTTTTACAACACTTCGTGTCAGGATCTTGTAGCGATCGGATGTCGATCTGTGTACTTGGAAGTTATAGTTTCTCGAGATTGGCGCGTGATAGTATCAAGATGTACGAACAGGAATCGTCATCTTTAAGATTTCATTTTGAGATTGGAACTCGGTGCAGGAACTACATAGTTAAAATTCAGGAGTATCGGGATCGTAGGAAGTTTTCTTGGAATAATTAATGAACCGAGTGTGGATTGAAGCGGACACCGGAATCCAGGAGAATATAGGTGATGTTCAGTCTTTATTCTGGTATTCTAAGTAGCCCACGTGTGCTGACGCCGAAAGGACAAGGAAGTATTTCCGCGAAGCCCGAATTTGAGAAAGACATAAAACAGTAAAATTTTGATGTTCAAGCCCTAAGAGTAATTACAAATTGGGTTAATGCAATAATTAAAATTTAAAATTGTAATAATTAGTAGATGGCCATCAATAGGGAAAATTAATTGTCAAGTAAATAATATGATAATGCGTGTAAGAGATTGATGAAAAATTTCTAAGAATAAAAAAGAGACGTTCGACACTTCATGTTGTTACGTGCTTATATAAATTTTCGTTTCATTAAATAGAAATTAGGTATTCTCAAAATCATTCCCTTTGTATTATTGGTAACCAAAGCGTAAGTTCAAGATCCACCGACCGAGTCCTCATAGAGCGGTATTTTCTGCCCACGACAAATACAGAGAGTAAGTATTCTTATTTTTCAGGAGCATCCAGTCGACGTGGTGTTGAGCTAGCCACCCACATGCACCACGTTCACGTTTCCAATTAAGATTACATAAATTGATAAGATATTACTTAGAAAGTATCGCAGTTGACGGGGGTATTACAACATTACGATTCGACATAACACAAAGGAACGGAAATGCACTCTTAAAGGGCGGCGTACGTTAAGGATTTTAATAATCCGCTAAAAATAAAGAGGTGAACCGAGCTATCTATCAGAAACTGATATTCCCTGATAGATCTGACTGAACTGACTAGAATCCCTCTGTCTTGGAAACAGACATTTTGTTTTATAGGGGTATTATATGTTATGTCCAAAACATACACAACGAATAAACAGTTAACAAATCTTTATTGTGCACTTCATACAATTGCAGAGTCCCAATTCGTACTGATAGCAATGCCTTATTCAATGTAATCAGGAGGTGTACCAATAGTCAAAGCACTGTCATCGTTACCAGTTCTTAGCCGAAGTCACCAAAGTCCAAGTACAATAGCCAATACCGGGCATAGTCGGCGTGGATAGAATTCCTATATACAACTACGAACACTGCATAGCTCACTCACAAAACCCGACTGTCTACTTAGGGGCCCGCGGCTCATATAAGGGTGAATTGAGACACTGAGAGCACAAGCGGACTAACCCACATTCTTTGTGAATGTGAGTTATTGATATTAACTAATAATAAAATACGATGTTAATATCGTATTATGACTAGCGTTATGACATGTATTATGACATTAACTGATAACGTAATACGATATTAAATATTGTATTATGTTATCAGTTAATGCCAATAACTCACATTCACAAAGAATGTGGGTTAGTCCGCTTGTGCTCTCAGTGCCTCAATTGTACTTTGATTTATTCAAAGCTGCATTTGAAGTAAATCAGCTGTTGACGGTTTCATCCAATCGGGAGCTTATGTGTCACTACAGTGACGTCACTATGGTGGCGTTCAAGCTCCCGATTGCATGAAACAGTCAACAGCTGATTTACTTCAAACGCAGCTCTAAATAAATCCGAGTATAGCAGAGAAGAGACTCTCCTCGGGTTCGCGTTCCAGGCTGCTTCGCCTACTCTGTACTGCTCAGCTGCGCGCGTGCGAACTTTAAGTGTTTCCATGCATCCATAATATTTTACAAGACGTCTCAACAACTTTAAAAAATCACAAAAATGGCTCAAAATGTTTAAATATTTTTTTCCTTTGGCTTGGGTAGATGTGGCTTAAAAATTGTCTAATTTTCGTTGAACTCTTTGAATTTTCGAAAATTGCTACAAATAATGCGAGGAGACATGTGCTGTTGTAGTATCACTAGTTTATTAGCACTTGAAAATGACATGACACCCGAAACGTCGTGGTGAAAAGAACCATCATGAAATACAAATATGCACTTAAACAAATACTCCATCGCAGATATGATACCCAAAAAGTAAATACGACTTCAAAAATCATGGTACTGATTTAATGCACAATCTTTGCTGTGAAGAGTGTGCATTTATTACTCTTTGGAGTAAACACGCGTGCACACGAGGTGGCCATTCTTGTGGGCAGCTGAGCATGCACTATTCTTTAAAAAAGCCTGAGTTAATTTGAGCGAAAAGAGAAATGGAGTGCGCATTCAGGTAAATCGTAACCTTTTAGTTCTCTTTCGACAGGAATGCCAATTGTGAATGATCTTCAAGGACAACATTTAAATGAAATTGCACCCCCATAAGTGACATGACACAAGTTTTTTACATTCTGTGGATAGCGACGTTGAAATGAAATTGCAGCACCAGAAGTGACATGTCACTTGTGTTGTTTTGTTTACTTACTGTGGATTATTTACACACACGTGGTGTTTGTTTCCTTGAAAGTAGGCTCAATACAATTGGATCAATAAACATTTGTAAATCTCGATGAGAGATAATCATTTGCTACACTCAAGGAGTTTTGAGATTTAGCTCATTTAATGCTTAGCAAACATGTCCAAATCAATGGAGGGCAAGACAGATGTCATTCTGTCATATACTATATCTAGAAAATGTAAGACTCCAGCAAAGGGAGTGCAATGAAAGGGATAGGGTTTGCTCGTAGAGAATGGTGGTATGGCCAAAATGAAAAATTCAAAATTGTGGCTACTCTCATTGATCCATTAATTTATCAACCCAAGCTTTCTCTTTCAATTCCCTACATTTGGATATCTTGTCTGAAATATTGGAACCTTCAACAAGCGTGAAAATAAAAAAAAATAGCCAACTCGAAATGGATTATGGTAATTGTATCTCTGACAAGGACAAATTATTACTTTTCGAGGAGGGGACATACGACTCTACGAGGTATATCCAGTGGCGGTTTCTCAGAGAAGGGAGGAAAGTTATCACATATTTTCTTCTGAATGAAATTAGCAAATAAAATATTTGCTTTGCTATTTAAGAGAAACTGTAATTTTTTATTTAAAAGCTATGAGGAAATTTACTTTGATCGAGTAAAAGCGCGCTTTTAAGCGACGCGAAAACGACTTGAGCGAAGCTCTGAGGAGGAACTGTCAGTTATTTTGGGCAGAGCAGCTGCAGAACAGTTTCTGTATCTCACAGCAGGGGACGGCGGAACCCCATGTGAAAAGACAAACCGAACCGATGTTTTTCTCTTACACTAAGCGATGCTTATACTGATTCATTTGAAGTAGTTTATTCAACTGACTACTTTGTCTTTCCTCCTCTTATGAAAAGTTCCCCCGCCGCCACTGATAACGAAGAATCCACCTAAGAATGAGCCAGAGTGACAGCTCGCTAAACTATACTGCGATGTTTGTAGGAAGAGTTCTCAAGATAACTCAAATCCCATCTTCGCGATGGAATATGTCACGGCATTTCGTATCATTCACAGTCGTTCCGCTAGATTTCGCACGATCGCGACCGTATGAAGCAGTGCTTGCGATCATGCGACTTCTACCGGCAAGACCGAGAAAAGACGCGAAATGCCGTGACATATTCCATCGCGAAGATGGGATTTGAGTTATCTTGAGAGCTCTTCCTACAAAAATCGCAGTATAGTGAACATCACGTGTAATTGAGAGATGTATCCCTCCGCCGCGACAGCTGTTCAGCCACGCCACTTCGTTAAGTGTTTATATTTGTTTTTGGCTCCAGTTAAGACATCACGGCTTCTCATGGTTCACAACTGTGTAATTATATAAAATAATAATTTGATAAAAGGTAAAGCACGGAACCATGGAACTCTCTCAATCACAGCTCGCTACCTTACCGCACAGGAGCAGCAAACACGTGCACCAGTCCGCATCTCACATTCAAGGCCCGGTTTTAAAATAAACATAATATTTATCACACAAAAAGTAAATTCAGTGTAATGTTTATAAAAAAATAATTTTTACAGAAGAGCACACTGCACTGTACTTCCTAATTTCAATTATTTCTCGTGGCGCACTATATTTTCGTAGGACCATCACGAAAGGAAGCGTCGAAGCCATTTACAAGTTAGCCAACTGCAAACGAACGGATGGAGGAAGGAAAGTCTAATAGGCTCAAGGAGAGAACAACCACAGAACCTTGAGTTATAAATAAATTTATTTAAACTGCAATTGGGTGTAACCCGGTGGCCGCTAATTACAAAAACAAAAACGTAGTCTCTCAGTAACATGTAATACTCCTACTAATAATAAAGTATTATAATTAACAATTTGTATAATAATTATACTAATAATAATGGTAAAATAATAAAAATAATGATAATAATATAAAAACTGACTGATTCATTAAACATGAAATTACATTAAGAGAAGGAAAAGAACTTCTATAGTCTAACTCCGCACTGAATGTTTATACGATTAGAATCACACTGCACTTCACTTCACTAAGAACTATAAAACACTGCCTTCTTTATTTCTCTGCTATACACTGCATGACACCTCCCTTCACAAGGGAACACTTATGCATCGCTATATAACCCACTATTCTCCCTCATTTAATTAATAATACCCTAAATTAATTTCCTAAACTGTTGACCGCTTTGAGGAATGGGTTGAAAGGTTTTTGAAGGCAATCTATTCCATTCCGTTATCGTCCGATTTGTAAAAGAAAACTTTCTGACATCCGTTCTCTGCGGTCTTAAATTATTTTGTGGCTGTGATGCTCTCTACTGATGTATGTAGGAATCTTATGTTACCAGCACTAGCTGTCAAAACGGTCCTTTCTTATAAAAATCGCTCTATAGCAGTGGTGTCAAGGTCTTCTATTGGTGACTATGGCAGGCATCGTGGCACCGTAGCATGCCACGAGCTACTCTGCGCAACTAGCGTCGGGAAAGGGAACTATTACGAGTAGTAGTAACTCCGCCGTTTTACAATAGGGATAGCATTGCCTCTGGTGGCGGGGTGATGAACTGCGTGGAGGGGCGTTTTCGTCGTGGCACTCGTGCCACGGAGTACCACTCGTGGCATCGACCTAGCCAACACTGCTCTATTTACTGCGATTTCTCTAACTTTGTCCCTCAAGGCAACTCAAATCCCATCTTCGCGATGGAATATGTCACGGCATTTCGCGTCTTTCTCGGTCTTGCCGGTAGAAGTCGCATGATCGCAAGCACTGCTTGATACGGTCGCGATCGGGCGAAATGTAGCGGAACGACTGAGAAAGACGCGAAATGCCGTGACATATTCCATCGCGAAGATGGGATTTGAGTTGCCTTGAGGGACAAAGTTAGAGAAATCACAGTATAGGATCCAGCAGGCCCCTGGCTTTCGGATGTCCTGGCCAGCGCAGCGGCGGCGGCGTCGGCGGCGCTTCGCACGGTGCTGCTGCGCGCAGTTCCGGCGCGAAGCTGCGCGTCGCGTGGCGGCCGTTGCCGGGCGGCGGGCGCGCGCCGGGGCGGGGGCGGTGGCGGCGGCGGGGGCGGCGCCCAGCGACGCCGCTGCGCGCCATGCCCGGCTGCTGCCCCGGCTGCTTCAACCAAAAGTGCCTCTTCTGCATTCCGCTGGCGAACGGGTGCTGCCTCATCGTGTGGTACCACATGGTGAGCATCGTGTGGTACCACAGGGTACCACGTGGGGTCGGGTCGGCCGTGGCTTTGCTTGCAATTGATTGATTTATGACTTTCCCGTATACATACGTATATACGGAGGGTAATATGCGCAGTTTAGGGAAAGTTATGTAATGCTGCAGAAAATCGATTTCGAGATTTCAACGCAAATGCACTGAGGCGGCAATGAAATCATCGCTAAACGAAAACGCACGTTTTACACACCAAAGACGAGCATTGGTGATCAGTACAGTACGACCCCTTAAATAATTGAAGCACAAGTTGTTTTCCTTTACAAATGTGAACTGAATTCAACTTTGGATTTAATAAGCAACGTGGCCATTAACAAAATAACCGAGAATGTAATATTTGACTTCTTGTACGATGAAATTTACTGTATTGAATCTCCTGATCTGCTATAATCATTTGCCTCTCACATTATTTTGGAGATCGACCATAAAACAAGTGATATAAGCGAGTGTCCCATAAGAATTCTGAGCATATTTGGATTTCTCCAGTCCTCAGATCGCTTTTCGGAATATTTATTTCCAACGTTCTTTTTGAGCACACTTTCTACTCCATTTATAATTCTTGTTATAATTCTTTTATTTCCGTATTCTCTCTTTATGTCGCTTCGCGTTCCAGTCGATATCGTGTGTACTGCTGCTACAAACTCATTTCCGCTATCAGAACTTTCTTGTGCCTTCGGATTTACTGTTTGCTTTCTCGTGCCAAGAACGTCGCAAAAACTTCTTATAAAACTTATAAAATGTAATTGACTTCCTTATCATAGCTTATGTTAACAGGTTTCTTGTCGGTTTATACATTCGTTGCTTTCAACGTTTCTGTTTTATAACTGGGCGTGTAGCTAAGTAGTTTAGCTAAATATAAACACAGCTTCGTAGCATGTGTTTGTACTTTAATATTCTCTTACTTCTCACAGAGAAACATTCACTATTTCAGAACATCTTTACGATTTAGGACTATTACCTAACAATGAGATTTACAGTTAAGACATTTTATTATAATATCAGTAAGGTTTGATCAACATGGACATAATTAATCAAATTTGCTTTCCTTTTCTCCTTTAAACTACGAAACATTAGTTAGCTGAAGAATTTAATGTTAAAAAGGAAGTTTTATTAAAGAAAGTATGGCAATAAAAATTAAAACCCAATAAAGACCGAGGCGACGACTTGAAATGGAAACAAGAGATACCCGTAGTTTGAGCGTTGTACTATTAACGTGTCACTATTTAGAATCTCTAAAGGTAAACACTAGTGTCACAACAATACACGTGTTTCTTACATACATTCTCGTATTCAAAGTATAGAGAAAACTATGTAGAGCTATAAAAAATAGCTGTCATGGCTTTGACGGAAAAACACATTTTGGCGGTTCTGACACAGTAGATTTATACTTGCCCGTAAATCTACCGGAAAACGGCGAATTTTCGCCAGAAAAACTCTTGTAGCTAGGGTCTGGTAATGAAAAAGTGGATAAATTCTGTTGCTAAATTAAAAAAAAATCCTCTAACTCGTGGTGTAGCCAAAATTCATGTTTGGTTGCTTCTTGTTCATAATTTTATTCAAATGAAATATTTTTTCAAAATTCTTATGAATAATTGCATGAATAAAAATGCCTGCCATTTTATTTCTCTATTTTATAATAGAGAAATAAAATGGCAGGCATTTAATTTTCATTAAAACCTCTGAATTTTCGAAAATTTCAAATGTTAAACTTTTTTTCTTTCCTATCCTACATCGTTTTTTTCTTCTCAGTGAAAATTATTCTTCAAAATTGGATCATTAAATGTTTCATGTTCAATTTTTCAATACCTGAGTAGTTCTCGAGTAATTTTGAGCTAAATCGTGACGCTCAAACAACACACTTTCTCAAATAAGCTATCCAGGGACCGAAAAAAATTAGAAAATGAGAAAACACGTGAATGTTTTTGACAAAACAATATCTTCAATTAAAAAATCTAGGAAAGAAAAATAAATGATCGTGTTAATTGAGAAAATCTTTAAATATTATACTCTATAGCAATTTCTGTAGAAATAGTTAATGTTAAGAAAAATGTTCTTTCAGTAACGCGAGAATTAATATTTTGTATGTTAAAGAAACGTCCGAACATTGTTGCAGTGCCAACAAATACTGATGAATATTGAAATAAATACATTGCGCTGGTAACCACATTCTTGGCCATGTACGCAATAAAAAGGCAATTTTACTTTAAAGTGAATTTTGTGAAGGCAATTTTAATTTAAAGTAAAAGATAGAAAATGGATATGATGTGTAAAGTGAATCTGGGAAGGCAATTTTAATTTAAAGTAGAAGATAGAAAAAGAATATGATATGATGTGTTGTGAACAGTTTGATGAAGAGGGATTTGCACATATTGGAAATGAATTATTACTTGCATAACTATTACAAAAATACAGGCAAGTGGGTGACTTATTTTCATTTCGAACGAAAATGGACTACGTTTATTTCAACATTCTAGTTACCTTTAAATTCACTATTTTGTCTCGCGGTGCTTTCTCGTCATTTAGTCGGGATAAACTGCTATTTCCCTCACTTTTTCGTTTTCTATATCATCTAAGAATTAGCAATAACTGTAAAATATAATTGCACGAATAAAACCCTTGTTTTGTATAGACGCTTTTCGAATATATCACGTGAAAATCTTTATACAAGGCCGTTGTTGTAAGAGTAGCATTAGGCAAATGAGGGGAGCCAAAATGGAAGAAATCTGCACGAAGTGTCACAGCATGTCAGTAACTTGGCAGGTCAGGCACGCGTGAATCCTCACGCACGCGTGCGCGGCGCGGCGCACATACACGCGCACGCATACGTCCTCAAGCACGAGTGGCCAAGGGTAGGCACGGCTACGCGCACGCCAGGTCACGCGCTGAGGCAATGTGGATCCACGCACGCACGCATGCACGCGCCGAGTCACTTATGCTTATGTGGAGGGATTTGATTCTGTCGGTTTAAGCTCTCTGTGCAAGCAGGCAGATTGCTTTGGCTGCAACCAATTCGTCTTCTTGGGAAAACGCTTGTATTGTTTCCAAAATTATTTATCGTGACGAAACAAATTTGTTAGAAAATTGTAAAAATCTAAGGGTCTTTCAAATCGTTATTTTTAATAAATTTTATAAGTTTTATAAGTTTTCTCCGGAAGCATGCAATACCAAAATAATTGTAAAATATATTGTTCACCATTTTATGGAATCAAACATGCATAATTTTTCGTCTTTTTATTATTGGAAAATATGTTCTTATATGTTAAAATTTACGTAGTATTCGAGAAGTGAATAATAAGATATTAGAATTATTACAATTACACAGAATGGATTAATATTTTTTTACGATAATTACAGGAATATATTTGAAACTTCTTTTTCCTGGGCTGAATAGAAGTTGGACTCTTTTTTTTCCTCGGAAGATTTACGTGAGAGCATATTCCTTAAACTTGAAACAGTAATTAGAGCTCTTAAAATTCAAGCTAAGCGAATTTTCTGAACAATGCAAGAATTTTCATTATTTCCGTAGCAGTCTATTGCTAGATTTTGCATTTAAGTATTTTCATCTTCAGAAAGCCCTGGAGGTTTTCGAGGGATACTGTTGAACGTGGCCAGGAAACACGCAGAGAATGGGCTGTGAACGCTTAAGTTACGATAGAGCTCGCTGTCATCACGAGAGTGTATTTTGCGGATTACAGAAATCGCTGAATTTGGCAGCTAGAGTGCAAACGAGTCATATAACTAGCATTGTTTATTGAGAGGATAACGTGTGCGTGCGAATGCTGCACAACGCCGTCGGTACAAAGTCAACACAGTGAAAGCTAAACCACGCCGTTTTGCTTCATTTATTTGCAGCGGTTATTCATTACCTGAGTGCCGGGTGTCTCTATCTTTACAGCTTACTTCATAATGCACTTAGTTAGAAAAGGAGGACATTGGTCGAAAAACTATGCATTGTGAAATCATTTCTTTTCCCTCGCTTGTATGACGCTTCCTAACTTATGATAAAGCGTGGATTGTTAATTTTTCTCGCGTTTATACTACGTTAGTGTAACACAGTTAAAGTTACATAGACAGTTAAAATTCGTTTATCAGTGACATGGTTTACAACAATCTTTCATCAATTATATCTTGAAAGTGGAGATGAAAATGTTAGATCACTGTTTGAATGAAATAGTCTCAGACCATTGTTACATCTCAATCCTCAGAGAATCACATTATGTCATCGACTAATTTTTATTATATACTAGTGGACCCAGCAATGATTCGCTATTGCAATGTATTACATTTCACACGCTTCTAGTTACGTGATTATTAATCACGCTTAACGCTACGCTCTGCAAACATTTTAATAGATGAAAGACTTTCTGGCGAGTTTGGGTTTGCTCTATGTCTTTGTCTGGACATGGTTTTCAAGTATCATCTTGTCAATACGTTCTCCCTCCAGCTCGGGTACGTTTTCGTTATGACACTGTTTTGGAGAAATTTGATTTACTTGTTCGAGAGAGTTCTTTTAGAAGATCGAGCGAGTTTATTTGAAACTGAAAATAATTCTTAAAATTTCAAATACGAATAATATGTCAATTCTGCAACATACCACGGTTAATTAGCCTTAGATTTCAGCAAACTATTAGGATTGACACTTTGTGTCATTTTTTTCTAAAAATGTTAGTATACGCATTCATACGCAGAATGGGTCTGCTTGTCAATACCTCTTTTAAAATATTTGAAATTACAAAATTATGATGATATTACAAAATTATCATCCTAAAATGTGAACAATGTAACAAAGAGAATACAAGCATCATAAGTTTATTAAAATAATTAATTCGCTTTGTAAAAGGGGAAAACCATTTTTTAAGATCTCTTTAGTTATCGCCTCAGTTGATATTACCATCTGATCTGCACCATTCCTTTAAGCGTCCTTAATGCTATCCGAACGAACATTAATTTAAAACTAGTGGTGTCACAGAATGGCGCAGAATTTTTCGTATTAGTTTTCTAATTCCTTGGGTCTGGACTAGCTATTCGGAATTTGCCACATACTAGTGCCAGCTGCCATCTATCGCCACCCAAAGTACATTTTTTAACATTTTCTTAATTTTTCGGTTTCCTAATATAGTAGAAAGGAAATATTATTTAAGAAAATTAAAGAACAGTAAAACATCGTCCTAAATGGCAATTTTCTTTGAAAAAAATTGGAGCCGTTTTTAAGAAAATGACGTTTTAAGAGCTACTGTAAATTCGAAATTTAAAGCTCTTCTTCACAGTTTTTCGAAAAACATCATTTAAAAGTCAATTGAAGCACTTCAATTCACAAATACAATAGTGTTTACAAATTACTGGAAATGTTCATATTAATGGTGTGAAAGATCTTTCAAAAAATTACATTTGTGTAATTTTTGAAAACAACAAGAAGGGAATACTGCGAAATTATTTCTACGTCATCTTAAGCACTACACCTTCGAAAAGTTTGAAGAAAAAATTTGGAGCCATTTATGAGAAAATGGCGTGTGAACAATTCTGAAAATGGTACGCCACTTGCTAGAGGACTTTTTTTTTTTATAAATTTCGCAACTGGATGTATCCAGTTTTTCGTTACCAGAGCCTTGTAATAAGAGATTTTTTGCCGAGAATCCGCCGTTTTTTTCGCGCAGCATTACATAACGCTCCCTATACTCAGTAGGGAGAAAGTAAAAAGAAACCTTGGTTCTTTACGAGATTTTTGTTATTCTGTACTCCATGTCTTGTAATTAAACGTGGCGAAGAAGGTGGAGGAGGGGGAGAGTGGGCGGGAGGTGGAGAGGGTGAGGAAGGGGGAGAGCGGAGAGGGGAGGGGAGAGGGCGTGGAGGAGACGGAGCCTCCACACCGGGTGCAGTGCGTGCCTAGCGCTTCACGTCACGTCACGTCACTACTTACTTGGCTATCCGGGAGGACGCCGCGTCCAAGGCACAGGTGCGAACAGTTCGACCACCATTCTGCGACCTTCATAAGGGCGTAGTATTGCCCTACGCCAGTGTTGTCAAGGTCAATGCCACGAGCGGGAGTCTGTGGCACGAGTGCCACGAGGAAATCGCCTCTCCACGCAGTTCATTACCCCGCCGCAAGCGACAACGCCATCCCTATTGTAAAACGGCGGGGTTACTAATAGTTTCCTCTCCCGACGCTAGTGGCGCGGAGAAGCTCGTGGCATGGCACGGTGCCGCCAGGCGTGCCACTGCCACCAGTAGGAGACCATGACACCATTGCCCTACGCATTACTACCCATTGATGAGGGTCGCAAAGTGGCAGCCGAATCGTTGGCATTACTACCCCCTTCTTACTATAATGCCCTACGCATTACTATGCCCTGATGAAGGTCGCAGAATGGTGACCGAATCGTTGGCATTACTACGCCATTCTTCCTAGTAATGCCCTACGCATTACTACGCCCTGATGAAGGTCGCAGAGTGGCGGCCGAAACGTTAGCACCTGTGCCTTGGACATGGCGTCTCCCGGATAGCCATGTAAATACTGACTTCGGCCGCGGGAGCCTACGCTCTCACTTGAAGCCGTGCTTCACTGCCTATCCGGGAGACGCCGCGTCCAAGGCACAGGTGCCACCTGTGCACACCTGTGCACAATGGTAGCACCTGAGTCTTGGACGCGGCGTCTTCCGGATAGCCATGTAAGTACTGACTCCGGCCGCAGGAGCCTACGCTCTCACTTGAAGCCGTGCTTCGCTGCCTATCCGGGAGACAAGGCACAGGTGCCACCTGTGCACACCTGTGCACAATGGTAGCACCTGAGTCTTGGACGCGGCGTCTCCCGGATAGCCATGTAAGTACTGACTCCGGCCGCGGAAGCCTACGCTTTCACGTCACGTCACACATCGCTGCGCAGATCGCTGCCCTCCTGGCTGGCATGGCGTGCGTCGCGGAGTTTCGAGAGGCGGCGCTGCGGGGGATATATCCTCTTCTGACGCGTGAGTCAACAGCGACAACGACATCAAATGACTCACAGTAAATGTTACAAAATTTTAGGGTATGTTTGATGAATATGGTCCCTTTTTCACGATGAACATGTGGGGGGAAATTTCGTGTAACGTAGTTACATACGTGACATTAGCTTCTGATTGGCGGACAACGCATTTTGCATTGGTATTTGGCAGGTCAGGTTCAGACGCAGTCAACGAAATTTCGCGTACTTGCCGAACACCATTGTGTGAGAAGTTGTCTAACAATCATGGTCAAATGTCACATGTACAACTATTTTATATGAAATATCCCACCACATGTTGATTAGAAAAAACAAGTGATCATCTTTGACACGTCTACATTCCCTGAACGTTTGTGACATTTGTTCTGAGACATTCTGTTGTTATTAACGTCATTAGGCCGATACAGATTAAATAACAGATGCTTGTTGTTTGTAAACAGGCGACAGCAGAGTGTTATTACCAACCAAGTCAGTTATTTGTTGTATCGGCCATGTGTCGTTTAATACTTTCTTATAAGAATAGCACCTTCCATCAGTAATATTTTCTTTTTTCTTATAGGGAAAATTTTATAATAAAAAAACGCTTGTCCTCAGATTTGGAATACTTATACGCCAGTTTAATAACACACTTGTGTTTCGATTGTTCTTAACAGACGGTGGACGGTTAAAATCTTTAATAGACACAGACTGTTAAGAATGTTTTTTTCCTTGCTTTGGTTACGTTATGTGCAGGTAGAAATGCAGTAAAAATATTTTTTTATTGTACCTCGGTGTATCACAACAATGAGAATAAAGACGATGGCAACATGATAAGAATGGAAAAGATAGGAAGAAAAACAGAATCCCCTCGTCAACCATTGAGTTTGTCCTGCGGAACTCTCGCTTTTAGTTGCCCCTTTATTCACACAGTAAACGTGATTTTTCAATTTACGATATTTGTACTCGTATATTGTTTATGTATTTTATAAGTTGATAGTGTGGGGTAAATTCCGCACTTTCAGAAACGCTCAAACGCCATTTTATCAAAAATGGATCAACATTTTTTCTTCAATTTTTTTCCCAATGGGTAGTGCTAATTGCACTTTTAAAAATGACGTAAAGCTTGCTGTAGTCTTTCGTTTTTTCAAACGTTACACAAAGTTTTTAAAAATATGTTTCACGCCGATACTATGCACATTAAGCAACTTGTAAACACTGTTGTATTTGCGAGTTAAAGTACCTCAGATGACTTTAAATTAAGTTTATCGAAACCGCAAAAATGTTCTGTGAAAAGAGCTTCAAATTTCGCATTTACAGTAACGCTTAGACGCCAAATTCTTAAAAACTGTTCCAAATTTTGTAATCAAAATTGCCATTTATACCAAAGTTTTACTCTTCTTTAATATTCTTAAAGTAATATTTCAGTTATACTATTAGTAAACCTAGAAATTGAGTAAATTTAAAAAAAAAGTACTTTGGGTGGCGATAGTGGATAGGTGGAAAGCGTATGTGGAAAATCCGAGTAGACCAAAGAAAGCCCAGACGAAACAAAGCAATTCGGTAGCACCACTAGTTTATTTTGTGTGTCTGTGTAATTTATCTTTGTAGCGTGTAAGACTATAGTTTTACACACAGAATGCGGGTGTTACGCCAAGGACCGAATAGAGCCCTGGAGCTATTGGAGAAAAGAATGAATTTTTAAAGGGATATCAACTAAATACACGGACGATTTTTGCTGCTAGAAACGATTAATTCATTTCAGTGTTTCATACATTGTAGAAAAATACAAATTAATGATTTTATTACAATAAACAGAATAAAGGATTGGAAATAGACATAAGGAGAAGAACTATAAAGCATTCTTGTCGGTAATCCGAAAGGATCCGCGCCACAGAAATTTCTCTCATTAACAGAATCGTTCAGGACTTTATACTGCGATTTTTGTAGGAAGAGCTCTCAAGATAACTCAAATCCCATCTTCGCGATGGAATATGTCACGGCATTTCGCGTCTTTCTCCGTCTTGCCGGTAGAAGTCGCATGATCGCAAGCACTGCTTCATACGGTCGCGATCGTGCGAAATCTAGTGGAACGACTGTGAATGATACGAAATGCCGTGACATATTCCATCGCGACGATGGGATTTGAGTTATCTTGAGAGCTCTTCCTACAAAAATCGCAGTATAGTGTTGCATTTGGAAACAGGTCTACCTGGGGGATACGATTTTTTATGTAATTTGAAATGCTGTTTTCCGAGTTGAAATCATCCAAATATTTTGTCTTGTACAGCGACGAGTACAAGCGCTGAACACCGCAATCTCTTAAGTCGGCGACTTTGGGGACGAAGGGACCGTCGTAAATCCGATTGAATACCAATAGAATCGGTTCTCGTGATTAATGACTCGGTCGCTACGAAAAACGAACGACAACGAAGCGTCCGCTGTGACGTATTTTGATGTCCGTACGTTACAGTCTATCGCTGCTCGTTCTTCTCTGTCTGCTTGCTTACAACCCCTCGGTCCCGTAGACTTGAATCCACTAGATTACATTTATTCCTTTTCCCCCTTTTTTTACACGGTAGAAATTGAAGTAACACTTTTAACTAGTTGTTTCCAATTAAAAATGTGAGGATTTCCTATGGAACTTAATATTTAAATGTCAAGCAAATATAAGTCATTGATTGAGAGATAAACTTAATACAAGTTGGTAGATAATGGTGTGGAGTTTTTGACATTTGGATCATAGCAATAGATATGAGGCGTTGTTTTGTTTTTGGTGTTTATTTTGGCATAAAGCTGTTTTGTCTGAACCGAGGCCCCTAGCCGACTCAGAATCGCACTGAAGATGGCCGCAATGCAACCGAAGAAGCTTTCTGCCAAATAAACACGTACGACAAAACAAGGCTTCAAGTCTATTGATATTAATGCAAGTTGTTTAATGCCTCCCAACTGCAAATGTACATTTGTTTTGCGAATGCACAGTAAAACAACAAGTATCTCTGGAACGTATATTTTGTCTCTCTTTGTAAACAAATATAAAGATATATTAATATCATATATTTTTCTAAATGTTTTTCAAAAACTTTAATAGCATGGGTTCATATCTGTCGTTTCCTATATGTCGGTAGTATACTTTTCCTTTGTGGCTCTCACACACAAACAATCTTTATCAAGAAAGAGAATTTAATTGAGACGTGACGAATTGCACTTTAATTTAAAAAGCGTGAAGGATTTGTTTAAAATCTAAATATTCAAGTCAAAGGCAAATTTCTAGAATATTGTATTCCACAGACAATTGAACTCAATTTCATTCACTCGGAAGACTCACTGACTTTCATTCACTCGATTGAAGCTCTATTTCAATCCATCTTTGCATAAATAACGTGTACTCAAAATATCAAATTTTTAAACAGTACAAAATGCAAAAATATGTGCTCATTCGATTGCGAACATAAACAATTCCAATATGAAGTAGACGGCAAATTAAAATAGGAAACAACTTCAAATAGGTTTGCCAGATGTTCAGCATTTGAGCGAACGGTTCACTATTTCCATTTCTCATTCACTAATTAAAAAAATTAAAATAGTGAACATGTAAACAGATCATATCGAATGACGAAAATAACAACTTATTGAATGAGTGCACAAGTGTTAGTAGAGGTTTTAATATTTATTATGGCAAGTTTTTAATTTCCATTAGAGCTAACTTTACTATGAATTACGCAGGTCCATGCAGTTGTTATCTTAGTTTGGTAACTATTCGTAATATGTATATCTTTGTTCAAGTGCACAGTACTAAGAACGTAAGCTAAAAGTGTGTTTCATGCATATAATACTTTAACAAACTCCTAATGAGTGCTGGCTCCAATGCAAACAGAGTTTTATTTGAAGGTTTGAACTAATGTATAAAATATTTATTTCATTTTATGCAAAAGCAAAACTCAACTTGACACTTGGCTATTATTTAAATAATAAAGAGAATGTATCATCATTATTCAAAGATTACCCCCCGGGTTCACTATTTGATGAAAACTTTTCTGGCACCCCTAACTTCAACTGCAGTCAATAATTTTCCTTTCCTTTGTTTCCCTTTGCGCATTCTTAACGTAGATCTACGTTGGCCAATTTTCATGCATTTTGATGGCGGTTGATAGCATCGTATCCAAGTGCGTTGCGCTGCTCCATTAGCTGATATCTAGAGATACCCAATACTGTTTTCTTCTCGCAGACGACGCAAGCCCGAACGACACGACTGAAGCAATAACTTTAATGCCTCATAAAACCGAATCTTGTTCGAGACGGGTCTCTGGACGTTAGTAAAATACTCCCTGGAGCAGATAAAGAAACTAAACCTACTCCGGTTACAACGTAATGAATCATTTCAAGTTCTCATTCTTAGTAGAAACATGCTCTGTATCTAAAGTTCATTCTTGCTCTGATGCATTCTTTGATTGTAAAACACACATAACATTATTTGCAGCTTAACAACTCTTACTTGACTAAATTAAGGATATGTACAAAAGTTTATTTAACTAGAGGTAAATAGTTGTGTAATTGTTATCTGCTCACTGGCTCAGAACGTTCCTCAACTAATGGATGTGACAAGCAAATCTAGAAATAAAATACGTAACTCGATAAAATAATACCAGTTTTATGGGTGATTCGATTTGGTGTTTAGAATTTCTTTTACTGGCAGAATTCAAATTTATATTTATTTACGATATTCAAATAGCTTTTAAAATATATTATTATTTCTAATGTGTTCTTCATAATTAATGGATTTGTTAACATATTTCTTTATAGTAAAATGCAACCAAAGAAATTTACATTTTTAGCTCGGAAAAAATTATAAAAGAAAATATTTTCTCATTAATATTGTTAAAAATGTGCTTTCTATTTTTTCTCAATTGTATCAGCTATAAACTACGAGAAATGATAAAGTATGATATAGGGTGATTCAATACACTCGCATTCGTTTAAATTCAAGAGGGGATTACATTCAATCTTTCCGAATGTTTAACTGAATTTTAAGATCTAGATTACACGTGCACATACGTGCGCATACATACATTCACACGCACACCATACATACGCACTATACATACAAAGACACACAATACATACACACAAAGGCATACATACACACTGCTGAAGCTAATTCTCAAACACCGGCTTAAGTGTCTCAGGTCTTGATGCCACTACAGTGCCTCTGACCAGGAGATCCTGGGGTTTCAGTTCCAACGGTGGCAGGATTTTCAACACTAGCTAGATAGCTAGATCGAGGACAGTCGCTGTCTGAAGGAGAATTCTAGCGACCGGCTGCTCTGATCGGTAGCTTTCCGTGGTTTCTCCGATCAACACCAGGCAAATAACATAGTGCCCTAACAAATAGGTCATGGA
Source organism: Acheta domesticus (assembly GCA_031308135.1). NCBI lineage: Eukaryota > Metazoa > Arthropoda > Insecta > Orthoptera > Gryllidae > Acheta > Acheta domesticus. The sequence goes on from JAHLJT010008756.1 coordinate 123,164,889, forward strand.
CCGCGCGCGATCTTACCTTCCTCTTCGCACGCTTCCTTGTCCTATTTTCATCCTTACTGACGCATTCTTACACGCACTACACTACCACACATGCCGAGAGACCAGTCGGCAGCTTAGAGCTAGTCCCGGCTAGGGCGTTGCTCAGATGATGGGAGATGCCTGGCTGGGGAAAAACTCAGCAAGTCGACGGGTAGGTCAGCGCCAGATCTCACCATCCATCGGAGGAAGACCACTGCTATCTCCTGCAATAAAAATATACACTACTCTTATGGGACTAATGACCTTAGCAGTAGACGCGACCGGAATCACTTAATTCTCAAACAATTGAACGGAGCTTCCACGTTCTCTTTGCCGACAATTCTATTTGCTTCCAATCAATTTATTTAAATGCACCTCTTTTCTTCAGTCAGCTGAACTCCCTACGTTTCGATAATTATTAGGGAGAGGATTTTTATGCCCTAAAAATCTTGAAATATGCATTTTTCTATATGCATTTATGACCTAAAAATTGTTAAATATGACCTTTAATAAGCAATTAAAATTAACAATTCCTTTTCATTTCCTATACACACCATTCTCGATAAAATTCTGGAAAAGCATGCTTGGAAAGAAAAGATATAAAACATAATATAACCTAGCTTACTTCTGGGGAGAACTTATTGCTCATTAAATACGCACCTTAGTGAAGTTCGTAGTCTTCTTTCATTTTTTCTGTCTGGTTTAAAAATATGACATTAAGAAATATCCTAAATTTGCATAAGTATTTCATACATCTGCGGAAAGAAGAAAAAATGCAAAGTGTGACAAGCTATTTCTAATCAATGAACACTCAGAAGTAAATACATCTTATAAAAAGTTGAAACGTTTTAGAGATAATTATCTATTTTAGCGAAATATGCAAAAGTCGTGTTATAATTACACGAAAATGCACCAACAGGAAAAATCGGCCAAATATGCACAAACATGCACTAACATCTTCATCTACATAGGGGTCATCCATAAATTACGTAACGATAAAGGGGGAGGGAGAGGGTCTGAGGCAGAGTTACGCTGCGTTATATAGAGATAGGGAAGTGCGTTACAAGGGGGAGGGGGTATTGAAAATACTCGAAGTTTGCGTTACGTAATTTATGGACGGCCCAATGCATTCAATTTCAACCAAATGTCAAGAAATTTCACTTAGCCATGCCCCGAAGCAAAAGATAAAAATATGCAAAATCATAGAAATGCGCTCCATAATGAATGAATGAATTTTATTTGCTTTAACCTTAATTACACGCCATTATACAATTATGTACATCATTCAGATCAATACCGTTACTCAAAAACATAATTTTTTTAAATCCGCTCCATAATAATTATATTATTTGGGAGAAACTCGGAGAAGTAGAGAAATACTTCTCAATCGCCGCCAGCGGTGCAAGTGAGAAAACTGGCGCGTGCGTTGCTGCGTGGCTGAGCGCTTCGCCGACCTCCACTGTTTCGCGCTGAACGTCACAATCCCGAGGCGGTAATAAATAACCGGGAGACTCATGTAACTAATTCCGTTAATCCCGCCGGGAGGCGTAGAAAATAAAAACAGACAATCGGGCCATCCATTATTGGCGCCCTGAGGACCGGTGTGCGCGCGTCGTCACCTTTTCGCTTAAGCCTAAAGGACAGCGGATGAAGCTCGCTTGAAATCATTCGCAGCCCCGACATACAGGACCTGCCCGGAAACTTGAGAGAGAGTGGGAAGTTTAGTAATTCATGCAAATGCTTTAGTATATAGTTTATTAATGATATTTACTTCCACCAATTAATTAATTTATTAAGGTGTTATTCAGGCTGGACAGTACGAGACTGGATAGTTTTTGTTCCCTCTTCATTGAATTGAAAAAAATAAAAGTTCACGACATTTGCGTTTCAACACTGTAAAGTCTTAATTTCGACAGCACTTAATGCCACCGACAGCACGAAATATATTATAATCAATATGGTCCAGTTTTTATTGATGGAAGCTTTAAACTGTTGATTTTTTGTTGAATGTTACATTACAATTATTTAAAAATTAGAAAAACGGTTACATATTTTTAATCTTATTTCGTGGTTTATTCAATATTCACTTCCTTACTCTCAATGTTTCGATATCTTGAATTTTTGGTCTCACCTTCAGAAGATTTATTTCTTGTTCTCGTGTGCAGCATTCGGATGGGGTCTCTCTATGAAACTTCTTTTTTTGTGAGAAGTGTCGTTTCTCTGAATAACATGGCGTAACGTCTTGTGAAGACTATGCTTGACTTGTGTCGTTATATATGATTTAATTGAAAATTCGACTATAAATGTCTAAATTTTTTTTGATGACATAAAGTATTTTCAAAATTAGAGAAAAGGTTATTTCTGTTTATTCATATTTCTTGTTTTATTAAACTTTAAACACCAAAAAAAATTAAAGAGTGTTTAGATGTTTTTTCTTTATTTAACACTTAGCGGGTGCCTGGCGTTTATGAGTTCTCATTTATCTCACATTTCTGATAAACGTATCCCTGAATCCAGAACTTCTACGTTGTAATGAGAATTCTCATGTCATTCTCACGTCAAGGCAAAGTGTTTCACGTCTGCGATGCTAATATCCTTTTGGACTGAGCTAGGGTGTTCCAGCTACGGCTAGCGACTCTTCGTGCAGAAATACGACCGAGAACATTGGCTTCTGGACATTACGCTCATCAACACTTCTACATTTTTCATAACTAACTCTTCAATTAATGAATACTGTAATAATTCTTCCAGGAACTATGAGAACAAAATTCCTGTGTTTTCGAGGTTTAAAGCTTATCCGACTGGGGTGGTGACCTCTGGAGAGGAGAAATGCCAACATGATGCAACCAACATGATTGTCGGCGCCGAATCTCAAGGTCCAGGGGTTAAAAAATACCGCCATATACCGGCATGTAACATACACTACACTCATGTGACTTATGAGGATAACAGTTGTCGCACCCGGAAACAAAATCAATCTATCAATGATGGCAGTGATTTTTTTTCGCTTGGTCAGGGGCACACTGTACAGTGATAACGGGACAGGTTTTGATGGGGCAAATAGAGAATTCAAGTAACTTCTGGTTGATACCAAGTTCAAAGAAAATATTGGGTCACAAAAGGAATGCATTTTAAATCCTTATTCACTTACGGGCTGTCATTCCATTTTTATCACTTCGTCAGTTGCGACTCTGAACACTGAACTTCACATTCTACGCTACTCAAGCCCCCACTTACATTCATTCATAATATCTATTTCTTATTGTAAACAGTAATTTTATTGATGAAATAACCAATAAATACCTATTGTGGCATAGTGACGCTTGCATACATAAAAGATAGGTTGTGCCTTTGTCTATGGAAGCCACAAATAGACGGACCATTAGGTTGAGCAGGAAGGAGGCGTGTCTAAGATGGGTTTAGGCTGAGCCAGGAAGTAGAAAGAGCGCAGGTACCGTCAGGGGGGCGGCCTGACACGTCACAGTGGTCGGTTGTATACGTCACAGACGTCGCCTACCAAGCTCTGGGGGAGGGAGGTCACGTGGGGCACCCACGTCACTTTAGCTACGGAGTGGGAGTAAATTATGTGATCGGTCGGTCATGTGCCCGAATCTATTTAAGGTAAGGTAAGGGCATATTAACCAGGATACATTTGTGGCACGGGGCCGAGTGGTATCTTCATTAAGTGCTCACGCACTGCGCTTCAGGGCGAGCGGCCGGACTTGTCCGGGGAGACGTCAGTCTCATCTTTAGCAACGCGGCCAAGCGTTCGCTGTACCTTGCGGTCAAGCAAGGGCGGGTGGGGGACTCGCAAAGCAGTCGCAGGTGGCGGCTATGATAAGCTGTTCTTAGGAGGGTTCCGTAAAGCACGGATAAAGTAATGAACTTGTGCAACATTGTATATATATTTCTTTAGTTTAATAAACTTTTGTTACGAATCCTTCGTTTCTGTGTCTGAGTAATTAAACACTATACTATTTGTAAATGATCGTACAGCTAGAGATCATCTGGCGCCGGTTAATACTCCTTTCCTTCTTTTTCTGTTGCGGCGGTGCGTGGCAGTGAACTCAAGCATCGCGGTGCCCTTTCATGCTTCGTCCGCGTTAATCGAGTTCATGTTGGCATCCCTGCTCATCGTGGGCTTCATAGGGGTAAGCAAATATCAGTTATTACAGACAGTATGAAGTGATCTGACAAGAATGTTCTCAAAATACATAACAGACACCACGGTGTCTACAGGACGCTACAGCACTACGAACTCTGAGACAACCTTCGGGGCACGATACTGATTGCGAGGCAAAAATAACTTCAGGAACAAATAGCTGAAAATTACTAATTTTATTAGAAACGAAATCGGCAAACATCGGCTCTAGACAGATGCCCCCCCTCCTGTTACATCTGTATTGTGTAAGATAAGAGGTTTTGTTGTTAAGGAATATTATAGATTTCAAAAATATTTTATCATTTTTGTTGTATGTTTATAACATTTTCAACCATGCAATCAGTATTAGTATAAATTTATTATTGAAAAATTGTATACATAAATTCCTATCAGTATCGAGTACATTGTAGCTCTGATACAGCTCTGATACTGAGTCGACATTGGGATAGAAATAAAAAGAGTTTATTAATTTAGCTACACCTAAAAAGATCCACAATTTCAACAGTGTTCAACAACTGTCTGTGTTCATCAGAGGACTAGCGACGAGAATAATCATGATGGTCAAGTGCGTTTTTGGAGGAATTCTTAACACAATTCCCATTTAATTTTTACTTTAAAAGACGCCTCCCTTCGCTGGTGGTCCAGGTTCACTTGTATTACCAACCTAATCTTAATATTGAAATGAACAGATTATCAAATAGAGTTGCATAAGCGCTTCCCGTACTTGCGTGCAGCAAATTAATTAGTTTTAATGGCACAAAATTTGACTGAGTCTTTACAATGTGCTCAGGTGGTAAAGTAAAGAATGTCCATTACTTTGGTAGCGAATGCATGATTTTGGAAGATCAAGTGTTAAATTAATGATGTAATTTCAGTTTTGTAGTACATATCAAAAGGCACTGTCGATACCTTTCTGTTGTTGTTTTTTTTGTGAAAAAATGTATGTAGCACATATGTAAATTCTCCTTGAAATCGTCTTGTGATTTGCAATCCTCGTACATTGTGCAGTAATGATACTCGTATTTCAATTAGCACATTTCCACAATTGCAGTACTATGACCATTTCAACAATTTCAGAATGTGTGTTTTCATCGTAACATTTTACCATAAAACATTGCATGTGTATCAAAAGATCATTTGAAAAAATTATGCTCGTTCGTATAAAAAAGCAGTTGATGTAAAAAAATGTTGAATGAGTGGTTGAATGTGTATGTTTCACCACAGTTTAATTGCTTAAATAAATGAATTTAGCAATTCACTAAAATAACTTTGTTACGTACTGAGAAAAGAATTGGAAAAAATTGAAGTTCCAAATATTTTGAATCCATACTGTAATAATTTTGAAATGTGATTTAATCTCCAATGTTATCAATTAGTGCAACCTGTGGAGTGAAATCTCTACAGTATTCAACGTATTACCAATAAATGTTGCAATAGAAATCTGTTAAATTATTCTACATTTGTAAAGCCATTTCAATGTTTATTTGTGAATATACGTAACAGTTATTTGGATAATAATTACTTATCAGAATTCAACAGAAGCAGAACTGTAACACAATTTCGGAGACTTAAGGATCGTACTCTGTGGAGATATTCATTAAAATTCATTTTTGATATTTTGTAGTAATTAATCATGTGATACGAGATTTTTCTCTGTAGAAATGTTAGTTGATTTGAATTGAATTACGTTATCTATAAATTTATTTCATTACACAAATTGTATTTATTAAGAATTATAAAACCTGATTTGTAAACTGGCCTTTCTATATTACAGAATGAGTATATTCCAGAATAAAATTATCATCTCAAAAATTTCGCAATGGGCTAAATATTAACTTAATTAGTGAAACTCATACCTTTGTCTACATCTCATCTGAGGTGTTGCAGCTTATGATTGGCAGTACAGGGAAAGGAGTAGAAAAATCGGATAGAGAAATTGATACATTTTTTTAGATACACCGCCTAATCGGGGACAGCATGTGCATCATTGAACATCATTAAATTATTGGCGTTAATTTAGTGAACGGAATAGTGAAATTAAATAGAAAGACAAGTTTATAAATTAGATTTTAGAATCTGTCTCAATTGGAGAGTACGCTTATACGAGTTGCATGGGTAAAAATATGGAGAAACTAATTCTCGAAAAAAATCTGCAAATATTTTTTATAACATTGTAAATATGCACAGGACGTTGTTTCGAGAATAAATGTTTTCCAGGAATGGCACTCATACGTCGCTTTAACTTTTCTCGTCCGCTAAACAAGACATTTTCACCAGAATTTCCTCAAAAATACATGTGTAAAATGTGACTGTTCTGCCGACTGTGTTTTCAACCATACTTGCTGCGAGTATTACATATTATGAGATATAATGGCGTACGAACGTTATTACATTAGGTTTCGCTTGAGAATTACAGCAATCAATGGGTGTATTATTTCAAGTATTATGGAGCTATTTATTTTGTTTAATGAAATAGTAGTGACAAGTTTCATGAGCAATTAGGGCGAATGAAATCTCTTTTTCTGATACAATTATCAATTTCAATGCAACAGTGATGTTGTAAGCTCGTGCATTGTGATTAAAATAATTTTGTGTGACTATCGTAATCTCACATTTTTTATCTCGTTAAAGGTTTTTTATTTACTTATCACCATAAAAATACAATCTGATGCACCGGGGAGAAGTAGGCCTAATATGCGCACATTTTCTCATGCTCCAGAATACCTACCCATTTTTACTTTCTTGCCGTTTTCCTGTACATTGTCGAATCATCAACAAAAGATACGGGAAAGTGTGATTGGCAACATTTGAAAACTAGAAATGTTCGCTCTTGAGTAATATAAAACATATTTGCATCGGCAAACGCACAAAGGATATGATTTCAATATAATCCTAAAAATAGCATAGCCTCCTCGACCCCCTTACTCGCACAACTACCAAAAGAGACCTCAATAAAATGTGCGTATGGTGGAAGTAAATTTATGCCCAATAGCAAAACAAGGGGTCATGTCAACATTTGCTCAATGAATCAGGAATACTGGATGAAAAACGTTATCCAGATGGGGCCATTGACCCAGAACTTACAAGTACAATACTCTCTAAATTAGTCTTTTGAAATTCATTTAATACCAATGTTCACGAATACATTTATATTATTAAATTAAATATTACGGTCGTATTTGATGGTAAGATTTGTCTATTTGTGTAAAAATCATTTTGCAGCAAAAAGATGTTGCTTGCATTTAAACTTGTGCATCGATTTTTATTGTTAATGTCTTCTGCCAATTTGTCGTGAACTAGTCTTTTGCGATGTAAACAAGTCTTTTATGTGTTGTTTTATCTGGAGATTTTCTTGTTGTCGTGTGGAATTACTGAGGAATTATGATAAATGTGTATGTACCAGTTACTTCTTTACCGCTTCCGGTGTACATGAAACATTTTTAGTTGTATTTTGTTTATGCTTATTGTTCATATGTTGAGTTTGAAAATCTACAAAATGGCAAGAAGAATGTAAATCATTTGGTGTGTTATGATCAAGAATTTATGGCATTCTTGTCGCGTTTTTGATATTTTTTCTCTATTTTTTTAACAATTACTTGCTCTTCGAAGAACGCAAGCTTTATTAAAATACCACTCCTTCAAATAGCATGGCAGGTAGATTCTCTGTTGGTGTGCCAAAACGAACGAGTACCTTTGTTGGTGCGAGTACTGTCATGTAAGGAGGCAAGAGTGTTCAAATTTGTATGTAACTTTTGGTTTATGAAATCCTTTGAATTGCCACATTGCTTTAAAAATATTAATTAAAAAAGTCATCTGATTGATTTGCCCAGTTGTGAATAAAATGTATACTATATAGCATTTCTACACGAGATAAATTTTTATCTTTTTCAGTTTTGTTTTGTGTTAAATATGCCACATTTTCTCTAAATTTGAAGATAATTCCGAGAACGAACTTTTGTAAATTCTCTATATATTATAACAAAGTTAATTCAAATTTTCAAATATACATAAAAATTTCCAATTTACTGTTTACTCCTGCCAACAATATGAAAATTCATTTAGATAAAGTTGATTTACGATCATTGTACCACAGCGAATATCGAGAAGCACGTGTGCAATAAAGCTTGATTTGACAAACACCTATTTAGAGTTTAGGGCACTTTCCAAATAGGCATAAATAGCAGCTTGTAAATACGTAGCCCTAATACGACCATCGTTTCTATTACACTTTAATGGAATTGCTCCTTTTCCTTTTGCCAGCAGAGTTATTCAACCTAAATCAGCTGGCAACAGTCTTGTTTGTACTGTTTATAATTTGCTCGAAAATCATTAGTTTTAAGTGGAAAATTGAGACCAACGCAAAATGTATTACAAGATAATTGAATAATTACAGTTGAATTAAATAATTAAATGTAACTTTGTATATCTAGACGAAATGGCCTTGAATTTGAAATTCACCAGCACGTTTAGTTGCTCGAGAACCTTCCTAGAGGCTAGTTCTCAAACGACTAAATGTGCTGGTGAATGTCAAAATCAAGGTCATTTCATTTAGGTGTACAAAGTTAACCTTGTATTTAACTGGAATTATTCAATTGTCTTGTAATATAATTTGCATTAGTCTCAATTTTCCACTTAAAACTAATGATTTTCGAGCAAATTATGGAATGTACAAAAAAAGACTGTTACCAACTGTATATCTGACTCCAACTTTTGGAACTCTTTCAATTTTCGTACTGTAGCATATTGCATCCTAACAGAAAATCCGGCCGATCATTTGACGAGCTGAAACCTCGTCTAGCTCCCCACGACATCGTGTTCCGGGGAATCACACGCTCGCTTGCCCCTTTGGGTTTGCGCTCGCCGGTCCAAACGCCGCGAACTGCTGATCTAACACGTCGCTCTGTTTGCTCGCGCGGTTTCTTTCTCGTCGCGAATCTGCGCGTCCCGCCGCCGGCGAACACGTCAGCAGCGGCGGCGGCGGCCGCGTTTTCTTTGCGGCGTAATTGAACGCGGGTGAGCAGTGGCAACAGACGCGGCCGCCCGCGCCGCCCGCCCCGGCGGCGCCCGGGGCAGGAGGGGGGGGCGGCGAACGACTGCGGCTGGGGAGAGGATGACTGCAGTGGACAGTGGGCGGGACCGTGGTGCAAAATTGGTAGGTGAGGCGTTCACTTGTTTGCTTCGCAACCGCCAATCAGGTCGTAGATTATAAATACGATGGAGTCAATTTATGTGTAACGGTTAGAGCAGTAATGTTAAGGTTTTCTACTGGTGGCTGTGGCACCGTAGCATCCCCCTCGTATCTGTCATCCAGAAAGCCGCAATGGCAAATCATCCCTGCGGAAACCTGCTCCAAAAGTGTTTTAAAGATGTGAACAGATGCACCACATCCAAAAACATATCACTCTGAAGTCAAATGAAAAGTGTGTTAGAGTAGTAAAAAGTACTATAAAGTCGTCGTAAGATAATATGAAGGCGCGAAAGGATATGAGGACGCTAAAGAATATGATGTCGCGAAGGATAGGTCGATGGGAGAGGGTAGGATGACGATAGAACTTATGAATTAGGACGTGAGGAGAGCAGATGATTAGAGGGGGGCAGAGGACGTGAGGACGAGAGAGAATATGAGGACATGAGAGGATATGAGGACGAGAGCAGATATGAGAACGGCAGAGGATACGAAGGCGACAGAGGATATGAGAGCAGCAGAGGATGCGAAGACGAGAGAGGATATGAGGACGAGATAGGATATGACGAGAAAGAATAGGAGGACGAGAGAGGATATGAGGGCGAGAGAGGATATGAGAACGACAGAGGATGTGAGGGCAAGAGAGGATATGAGGACGAGAGGATAAGAGGACGAGAGGATAGGACGAGAGAGGATAGGTGGACGCAAAAGGATGCAAGGCAGCGAGAGGGCGAGGGAGCGCGAGAAGCGAGCGAGGGTGCGGGAGCCGAGATGGGCGTCCGCGCGCGGGCGTTGATGCGACGGCCGAAGTAAACACTGGCCGCTTCCCGGAGGCCGGAAGCGCTGCTTGTTTACGTTTACCGCGGCCGCTGCGCGCGCTCGCTGCCGTATCGATCTCCATTACTTCTTATGCTCGCGCGGCGCCTCCGCCGGCGCCCAAAAGAAACGCTCCCGCGCTGTGGGCCGGATCCGAAAAAAAGCGGGCGGAAATACCTGCGAAGCGAAATTCGCATCCACAGCCACGTAGCTACGTCGAGAGGTCGTAGGCTGGATTCATGGCAATGAAGGATTTCCACCCAAGATACTTAGATTAGGAAGTATAAAAAATCTACATAAAATTAATATTCTGTGATAATTAATTTCACGCCAAAAATCTTTCTAACGGCGGAGGGCCAATGCGAAGCGCGGTCGGTGAGGTATTGATTGGAGCTGCAGCCTGGACATATTATTTGGTCTGAAAGATCCAGGCAGCATTCTCACAAACGTGTTGAATTGATAATTATTTAACCTATGTTTGCAAAAAGTAAATATTGTACAAACATGAATATTCATACAGAACTTTGCTGCATACTCGATGTAAAATCAGTAGTCCGATCATGAGGGAAAGCTCTCATAACAAACTTACATTCGGTACATTTAATATTGAATTCTTGTAACCTCCTCAATGTTTGCAAATTATTGAAATTTTCATTTTTTTCATTTTCTGTGGCAAAGTATTTCCTAGGTAGGAAATTGAACTCACGTGCGACACCATTTTGGTTCAGCGTTGATTGAAATATCGTTTCTAACGTTTTCTTCAATAAAGGCCGTTGCATTTTCTCATGAGCGAAACCAAACATCATTGAGTTTGCATGTCTCAGGCATTTCATGCCTTGATTTATTTGGTGCCTGCCTAGTTTAACCTCTAATTCATTTTGCATTATTAAACACTAGAATTATTCGAGACTCAGCAAACTGGGCATATTGATCTTCCTAATGAAGTTTACTAGGACCAGGTTCCACAAACAAATCTTGCAAACTATACATCTTGAATTTAGGGTTAGTACTAGTGCAGTAATTGAATTCCTCCACAAATAAGCGTGATCCTTTTGTTTGCACTGCATCATCGGTTTAAAGGAGATGGAACCAGCAGCTCTTGTGAAGCGCTTCTTCAGATACAGACGGAGCCTCGATTGATCGTTACTGATTTTGGACGAGTCAACTACTGAGGTTGTTCGTCCCGTAAGTTTAGTGCATGCTTTTTCGTCGGGATCTGGCGTTGATCTTCCCCCGCTGGATAACGAGATCCGCCGCTGACCTACCGTCAACTAGCGGGGTTTTCCCTAACCAGGTATTTCCCACCAGCGGGACAAGCACCAACCCCGACCGGTCTCCAGGCATGTGTGGAAATGTAGGTTAGTGTAGGAAATGTAGGAACGCGAGATCCGGCGCCGACATACACGCCAGCTTGAGGAATTTCTCTCCTGAGTTTCTCCTCCAGTGAGGCACCACTCTGCTGTAAGTTCCAGACTGATCTCCCGATATGTGTGGAGTTTACGTAAGTGAAAATGTGAGTTTAGAAGAGAAGGAGAAGTGTTAAGGATGAGACTGGTGAGATCACGCGTGGTCCGTGGTCCATTTATTAACGTTTATTTATTTATTTGTCAAAAAAATGTGTTCTGTTCCGGCATTCGCCTCGTGAATTTGAATGAATATTGTTGAAAATCTGCCTCCATTGAGACTCGAACCGGCGCCCCACCGAGAACGGATGTCACCGAATTAAACATTTTGGGTATTCACGGGCCTATTACGCCCCAAATAAAAGTAATGGTACAGCAACATCATATACGTTCTCGCATTAATTCTAAATTTGCAGTTTTCAACCACTCAGAAATATCAACGACAATGAGCCCATTCTATTAAGCGTCACTTGGTCAATCCTTGGAAACAATTTGAAGAAAAAATTAAGAGCGGTTTTTGGGAGAAAATGTTTTAAAAAATGTAAAAATTGCCTGTATTTTTCGCAAAATATTCCGAAGATGCCTAAAACTACTCATATTATCGAAAAATTGGAAATAGCCTTATTTCAAGATCTGTCTTAAAGAACAGATTATATTAAGAAAAAAATCTCCCTCTTCAAAACTGTAGTTGTAGCAAGATGCCAAAAAATTGTACTTGTCGAATTTTCGAAAAATCAGAATTTCAACGAACATGAGACCTGCACGTTCTCTTAAGCGTCTTTTACGCTCGAGGACAAAGTTTAATCGAAAAATGTAGAGCCATTTCTGAGAAAATTTTGAAAATGTTATTGAGGCTTCATGTAAACTAACCTCAAAAATAAAAATATCTGAAAACTTCCAAAGTCTCGAGTTGGTTTAGGTGGAACAGGGAATATCGAAGATTTGGAGAAAAATCTCTTGAACGTTTTAGGCGCTAGCTTTCACCACAGACGTTTTGCCGACAATCGATTTATTGGTATTAAGGACGCCAAAACATGGATTGTGGCTACACTACCAGTTAGTACAAGTAATTTACTGTATAGAGGAAGATGATTTACCTACTTTTTCGTTATCAGCGCCCGGCAATAAGAGTTTTTTGCCTAAAATTCGCCGATTTCCTGCGCACGATTACGTAAAATTCTCTTCTTACGTAGTAAGTGCGAGCAAGTAAAAAAGCTGGTTCGAGAGACGAGCACTGAGCGCTTGTTCATGCGCGTTGAAATTCGGTCAATTAGGAAAGAAGGACTTTTGTTGACCTTTTGTGCCTTTCCAACCGCCCACGCCGCGCCGTGCGCCGCTGATCCTGCTCCTGGAGCGACTCCACTTGAAGGCTGCTCCACACATTCACTATTCGGCGAACAGCGAGCAACCGCTCGCCGAATCCCGAGTAGTGTGGATGGGTCGCTCACTATTTGCCGAGTGACGAACATTCGGCGGTCGCCCTACCTACTGGTGTTGGTGTTTTGGACTTATGAAAGGGAGCGAACATTCGCCGAACACATCAGCTGGTCGGGATCTCGCGAGCAGTAGCTCGCTGCTCGGCGAATGCCGAATGAGTGGAGCCACCTTGAGAGCTCCTCACTGTTCTCGACGGCGCGCCGCGGCGCGGCGCCTCACACGCTCTGCCTTAGTAGAAGTTTTTCCTTTCTCATGGACACTTTGCGTGATTCATCCCCGGCGATTTTGATTTAATCTTGATTGATTGAGATTCCGGGCGCTTCAACTAGTAGGGTCATTAGTACAGTAAGTGTAGTGCATGTTTTTGCTCGGGAGGTGGCGGTGGCCTTCTTACGCTGGATGGCGAGATCCGGCGCCAACCTACCGTCGGATAGCGGGTTTTCGCCTTACCAGGTACCTCCCACCCGCGGGCACCGCACCAGCCGGGACAAGCTCCAAACTTCCAACAGGTCTCCCAGCATGCAGGTAGTGTAGTGCATGTTAGTGTATGTGTGGGTAAGTAAGGGGTGATGATAGGAGAAGAAAGACGTAGGACAAGAAAGAGGTAGGAAGGATCGCGCGTGGTCCGTGGCCCGTTTCTTAGGGTACTCCTCCGGCATTCGCTGATTGGTGGTTCTTGCATTCGCGACATCGACATAGTGCTGATCGAAGAAACCTCGCAAAACTACCGATCGAGCATCCGGCCGCTCTAATTATCGTCCAAACAGCGACTGGATTCGACCTAGCTGACAAGCTAGTATCGAAAATCTTGCCAGCTTCGGGACTCGATCCTAGGACCTCGGTCAGAGGGATTGCAGCGACATCAGTTGATGTCCTGTGCCATCTCTCCTGCTGGTTTAATCTTACATTTATCATTTTTAACTATTTAGATTTTTGATTTCCTTTCTTTACTATCTAACAATTGAAGTTGTGTCTTTATGTGTGAAACTTCCTAAAATTATTAACCGTATTGTTCAAGAATTGCAACGTAAATGTGCCACTTTCGAAGACATAATCGACTTTCCTAGAGACCGGTTTCACCAACAGAGTAGAGTTCAAAGTAATAACTCGAGGGTACGCTTTACTCTTTGAGTAGTTACTCTCAAGCACCGCAAAAGCGTTTCACTCCGCTTCCTGAGGTTGTCTTACTTATCGAGCACATACTCCCCGATGTTCTCTATGGACCAGTAGCATGAAAATTTTTTCATACATTGCACCAGGCGATTCAAGAAGCCGTGGGCCAGAGGGACAATGTAAACCATTGGTCTCTTTTGGTCATTTCACTTTTGATCTACTTCAGAATTACATCTTGTGATTTGAGTCTTGAATGATGATTTCATAAAAATGATTTCTTAGTTTATTCTGTTTATTTCGTAGTACTGACTTAGTAGTTAGTGATGTACTATTGATCAGTTATCTAGTCTTTGTTATTTGCTATATTTGACTTATTTTTTATAAAATGATTATAATTGACAAAGAAATAAAACTGTCATCGAAAATTAAATCAACTTATCGATGAAAATAATAGTATTCCTTTTTTTCAACAAATTGAAGTTAGATTTGAATTCAAATGTTCCTATAATGTTGCATTGCTTAATAGAAGTATCACATTCAGCTTGGGTTAATATATTTGTTTACTCTTTGATCGATATTGAAAATAAGTTTTTATAAGTTTAAAATAGAACACCGTAGATTGAAAATTTTCTTGTGTCTTTGTTCACTGATATACACGTAGCGCATCCAGAAAGTAAGTTTCCCTATTTGGTGAGGCAACATAGTTACATGCAAAATTGGCAACAGGTACAGTAATTGGCAGGGTACAGTAAGGTTTAAACTATTTTTCGACGTAGTCACCACACAAATTGTCACATCGTGTATCAATTTTGTATCCCTGTCTCGTAGAAGTGCCGCCTGCATTTTGAACCAGCTTGACACAGTCGTCTTCAGCTCTTCGTTGTGAAAAAGCTCACGGGAGGTCAGGAATAATAATAATAATAATAACAATAATAATAATAATAATAATAATAATAATAATAATAATAAAAATAATAATAATTTTATTATCTTGCAAATGGACTGTTGTCCGGTGGCAAGTTACAAATACAATTATCTTAGATAATATTCAAAATGTTATTACCTTTTGAATTTTCATTCAAAAGGTAAAAATAGTAAAACAAGATTATTATAATAATAAACAATAATATTAATAATACGATAATTAATAATACAAGAGTACTCACAGTTTTTATACAATTAACAATTTTGAAAGTAAACAGTACCTTACAAGTAATACAATAGTTATTTATGTATCTACGGCGCCAAGTAGACGCTCTCGCCCCGAGAGCGAACCCTTAACCCAAGAGCCTCCGGCCCGAGGGGTCGGATGCCGTCCGTGGTGCATACAAAACCTTGCGGCTTAGTAGCTCGTTGCTGAATCCAACTAGAATTCGGAACATTTTATATTTATTTCGGGGGGGTCTAAATGAAAGACGAATTTTCCTCATTTATCAATGACAAACAAAACAGCGTGTGTATCTGAGGACTGATTAGTTCATACAAAATGAAAGAATATTGTGAAGTTCCTGCGTAAATTCTCACAAAAACTAACAAATCTACAGAAGGTGGTTTTCAGTAAAATCTCGAATATCTTCAGGTGCAGAAAAAGATGAAAATCTCTGGTTGCGAGATCAGGACTGGATGGGGGATGATCAAACAACTCCCAGCCGAACTCCTGCAGAACGGTTGCTGTTTGCCGCGCCGTATGCGAACGAGCGTCGTCTAGGAGCAGCACGTTAAGCGTGCCAGTTAGAGCATGCCAATACCTGCAGTAAGCAGGCCAGTAAGAGCTGACGAATTTCGACGGCGCGATGTGTTGTGCTTGATGGAACTTTATCACGAACCGATCCTCGCAAGCGGCGGAAGAGCGAATAAGCTCCGCCATTTCTGGCCACTGCTACCACCCTACTGGCCCTCGGCGCGACCTGTTCGACTACACATGATTGATACGTCAAAGGTCTATTGCGCATGCGCATTTTCCCCGCCAAAATGCGTGTACTTTCAAAGCAAAAAATAGGGAAACTTACTTTTTGAATGCGCCTCTTAATATTAACGTTTTTCCTTCACTGACTCGGCCGGTTTAAGAGAAACAAAAACAAATAGACTACAAATACAGAAATGACAAAGCAAAAATATCGCCTGAGATATGTTGACCTTTAATTACGCTATACAAGAGGGTTTTTGTCTCCTAGAAGAAAATAAGTGATTATGGTGTTTTTTGGTGGTATTTCCAAGTATGATTGTGTGATTTCGTCTACACTTTCACATTCACTTACACATTCGCTTAAAGGTCTTTTTAATTATTTGGTACGAGCATACATTTTTTCATACATTGTTATGAAAAGTTCATCATTATTAGTTCTTTGAATTTCTCACTCAATTAAGCTGTATCATTAAAAGGTGCTGCCATCATCCTACGCAGACGAAACTGTGTTTTCCGAACGTGTCTTGTGCTCCCTCTAGGTGAGTTTTTCTGCAATTTTATATAAACAACTGGAAATCATGTGATGATCTATCATACTGTCATAATAATCGCTACAGTATTGTATCTAGATCGATTCTGGGTAGTTCGTGATATTCTGTGACAGCAATTTCTTTTTGAGTTAAGTGCAAGTTTTTTCTAAAAACGTGAAGCGTGTCATTCAATACCCAAACCCAACTTCAGCCATAAAACCTGTTTCTTATAATGGTCACCTAATTCCTACGTTAACAAGTGATTGGCCCGTTGATGAAGACTATAGAGACTTCCGAAAGAGCAAACGAGGCAGCAACCAATAAACATGATACTGAGTGCGTATCATCACACAGCAAGAAATTAGTGATCTTTGTAAGGGCTTAAATCATTGGAAGTTGATGACTTCGTTATTGTAAGGTTAAAATTTATTTCACAAAGTATTAAAGTGACCTCGTCTGGAGGCGGCAGCGTAGCTTTGTAAGTTACGTCTTTGCAGCCAATGACTTTGTCTGCGTGATGTTCACCAAACGAATGGACGCTATTCACTTGCTCTTCGAAACTAAATTTGAAGGAAGTTCTCCTTTACAACAGAAATGCATATTCCTTAGTTCTAATCAGTTCTCAAGAAAGATAGTCATGAAAATATGCGCATCTTAAAGCTCATTACATTCGTACAGAGAGGCCTAAGAGGAAATCCTACAGTCCAGGCAAAATGAGTGTAGCAATTACTAACCCACAAGAAGTGTTTCGATTCGATTTGATGAAGACTTTTGTGTGACTGGACAGAGAGGGTTCCGCTTTTGGATATCTGATGGCGAAGATTCCCAGAGTCAAAGAGGAAAAAGTAAATGACAGTATTATTATTGGCCCACAGATCCGTAAATTGGCACAAGATTAAGATTTTCGCAACACATTTAATAATTATAGTGAAACAGATCTGGAATGCCCCTAAAGTCACATGTAATAACTTTCTATGAAAATGTCAAGCTGAAAGCATGTACATTAAAAAAACTAGTAGTTTTCGCGCAATATGGCGTGCAGTATGTGCAATTTTAAAAAATTACAAAAATAAGATTTTTCTCAAAAAGGCTCCAAATTTTTTCTTTAAACTTTGCATAAGAATAGTGCATAATGTAGTCTATGAGATGAAATTCACGCCATATTGCTCTATTCTTTTGTTTTTTTGCATAAATATAATTTTTTTGACTTGTCTATCACATCGTTAATATTTACGCTAGCGACGATTTGTTGACATTATTATATTAATGAGTACATGTGCTTTAATATTGTTAAGTAAAGTTTGTCGAAAACTCAACCGTTTTCTGTAAAAAGTAGTTCCAAATTCCGCATTTTCAGAAACGCTCAAACGCCATTTTTCATAAATGGCTCCTAATTTTTTCTTCAATCTTTTGGAATGGATAGAGCTAATTGCACTCTTAGTTTGACGTAAAGTTTATTTTAAGGCATTTTTTGTTTTTTCAGAAATTACACAAATTTTATTTTTTAAACATCTCTTACATCTGTAGTATCCACATTACCAGCAATTTGTAAACATTGTTATATTTGTGAGTGTAAGTGCTTCAAATGGAGTTTTTCGAAAACTCAAAACTTTTCTGTGAAAAAGAGCTTCAAATTTTGCATTTTTAGTTGCACTTAAACGCCATTTTCTTAAAAACGGCTTCAAATTTTTCAAATAAAATTGCCATTAAGGACGAGGTTTCACTATTCTTTAATATTCTTAAAATAATATTTACGTTCTACAATTATAAACCGAAAAATTAAAAAAATGTCAAAAAAATGTACTTTGGGCGGCGATAGATGGCAGCTGGCAAGAATATGTGGCAAGTCCGAATAGCTAGTCGAGACCCAAAGGAAATAGAAAACGAATACGGGGTAGTCTGTGCCATTCTTGTAGCACCACTAGTTCTCTCAGAATTTAGGAGAGTGACGAGCTAGGTGAACGTTCTCACCAAGATATTGCAGTGTTTGAGATGACGTAAACTGTCGGTTTCTGGGAAGGTGAGACTGCAATATGTTGGATGTAGTTGTATATTCTTGGTATTTATTAAGTGATTCTTCTGATTATGAATACGAAAGAAAAAATTTCGGAATTCTCATTTAAAGTACTACTGCAAAGTTTGACATATTTTCCAAAAGCGTAAAATATTCCGATTTTTTAATTTAAAAAAATACTGTTGAGAATGGTACGTGATAGAGCATTTTACTTTCGTATCCTGATTGCCTTTACTAAAGAAAATATAAATCACATAATTTAATTCAGAGGTAACAAAGGTTAAAATCGTTGTGCAGCCCTATCCTTTTACTCTAAAGTAAACCCTTACTCGCTGATGGAGAAACTGGTCCTAGATTAAATATAAACTAACATATTCTATATTACGTGAGTCGTTACAAATCTGCCAAAATCCAACTCCTCAACTATCATCATTTTTATAAACTCATAACATTATTAGTGAGATTTTCCTCTAGTCTTTTCAACTTTTAAATTCAGTTTATTATTTTACTTAACACTTTTTTCACGGTCATCTCTTGCTCGTTACCTAAACGGTTTTCCATCTCTAATTTCCTCCCTGATTTTTTTTTGTATTTCACTTTCTCGTCCCTCTCCTTTGCTTTTTTACCCCCTCTCTTTATTTTTTCTTATCTCTCCTCGTCGCCGCCGCCGCCAAGAGCTGCGTCGTCTCCAGTTTTCTTGCGAACGGGTAATTAATTTTGCAAAGACAAAGGTTAAATATTAACGGCTCTCGGTAGCGGCATAAAAGCGTTAAGTGTAACTGGAACAATGGCGCCACCTACAGGCGCAGATCCGCTTAGACGCCGACAGCGCTGCGCCTGGTGAGGGAAGGTACTAGCCTGGGGGAAGGCGGCTGGAAAGGAGCTCGGGGCGGCAGGCAGACGAATGGCGCTGAATTCGCCTTTTTGTACTTTGAGGGTTGTTTAAAAAATAATTATTTACGAGTGATTTAAAAAATTAAATGGGGATGACTTTAATTTTCTATACTTTAAAACTTTCGACTCACTTCCTTTATTACTGAGTGTGGGAAACAACTACGACACGAGTTGTTGTTGGAACGTTTGGAGTTATTGTACAAGAATGTATCGTATGAGAAGTGAAGATTTATTTGGTTTTATTCTGACTTCATTAATAACCCAGTTTATAGACGAAATGTATCACGTTTCCCTACTTCCCCATTTGTTCACAATTTTTTCTCATCTTCGCGCTGTCAATATTTTAGGCTATTAACAGTTGCTGGAAATAGAGTCCATTTGATCATATTTTAAACTTACAATTACAAAAAGTCTTCAACTTTCACTTTTTATTTTATAGATGTGGACGACGATTTTTGATTTTGCTTAACAATTTTTCACACATTTTCAAGGGTCGATTTTGAGCGTTGGTTTTTCCTTTTTTTATTTATTTTCTTCCTGTTCGGCATAATATGCATTTTAGGGGTTTTAATATACAATTTTTAATTCAACATAATTTTTGGCCTTTCGGCTAAGAATATTTGAGGAAGGTCACACGGCTACCTCGAAAAACAAAGTCTGCAGAGCAGTATTTCAGAAGAAATTCTTTTATGTTTTATATTTAGTTATTTCGCGTTTTCGGCAGCATCAACGGGTTACTGAGGGGAATGGATTGATTCTAATTTACGGTGGTTTAAGAGAATTTTTGAGATATGGGGAGATAATGCGGTTTGGAATGGAAGCATTTTTGCCTAAATTAAATATTTGTGCACTTGTTCAAGACGGAAGAAGGGTAAAAAATCTGTTGCTCATCTGTTGAATGTTTTCATTAATGGGAGAAATTTTTATCTCTCTGTGTATTTGCTTATTTGGAATAAACCACGGGGCTTGTACGGCTTTTCTTAAGTACTTGTTTTGGATAATTTGTAGTTTCTTTAGATAGGTGTTTGCTATATTGTTCCAAATAGGAGTTTTATATACGGACAATGCGTATATAAACAAAATTGGGTAATCAGGGCTGTGAATTTCAAAAAGTTTATCGCTTTTTCTCACTATTGGCTTCTCCCTACTGGCCAATCATAAACTGTGACTCAACTATTTTAGGAGGCGGTATACGTCGATCGCTATGTCGATGTCCAATAAACTGCGTATATATTATAACATAACTTCTTTAATTTTAACACAGCTTTCAGTGATTTCCAATATTTGGGGCATTTTGGAACTGTTGGGCAAAATATCATTCGTACAATAGTCTTATTAAATACAGCTCTTACTTGGGAAAGTCTCAGATAAATCAGATTTATCAACCATTTCCAAAGCACTCGTATTACCAATAATAATTTGACATAATACTCACCATTTTTGTGAAGGAATCAACGACGTAGCCATGAATATTTTCAACCCTACAAATTATTTTAATACTTATCGAAAGATATTATCAATATTTTTATACCACTTCTGCATTGACTTCTGCAGAATACGTGATCACCAAACATTTTTACAAACATGAGGGGCTGTAGTGCTTTTTAGATTTTTGTGTGGGTAATTGCACACTGTTCAAAAGTCTTCAATTCTTTCTTTCAGATCAACCGATATCGTTGATTGTGTCTTGGATAAGACAGAATACAAAAAACCTTGGGCAATATGTCTTAGAGGACAACAAAGGGAGAGTCATTATCGAAAGACTACCGTAACCGCAGGAGAGGAGGCTTTGATTGAAAGGGAATGGGGACAGTGCGTAGGCAGGTCGTGAGAGATCGATAAATAAAATAACGACGTAACAGGGTGACAAGGAAACGGAGCCACAACGATAATTCTAGGCTTGTGATTCGGTGGTGGGAAAGTTGTCTACTATTTGTAACAGCAAAGTATTAATTGCAGCAATAGATTCCGCAATAGATCGTGTAGCAGCTGCGAGGCACAACACAATTTTTTAATGCAACGACAGTAGTGTCGTTCCAGAATATTCCTTTCGGATCGAAGTTGTAGAACATTGCTAGAAATGATAAATGCTACACACTTTTGCAATGAAAACGAACTCAAATAATGAGAGCACTGGTGATATTATTTATTATGCATTTTACTAAAGAATATACGAATTACATACCTAACTGTAGTGCTGCAAGAGAACATACATTCTCGCATTATTTATAAATTTCCAATTTCCGAAAATTTCGACTTGAACCATTCTTTTAGCATCCCTTATTTCTATTATTTATTCCCTTCCTTTATTCTATCAGGAACTGCGGGGGACCATGATAAGTACTAAAAACTCACAACTACGAATCGCGATTCTGAAAAAATTTCACACAGCTTCTTATGTTTAAAAACAAAACATTAGACGTGGCAAAATGTCTTGCACATGCAACCCTTTCTGTTAAACACACATTGAATTTCACTATCACCTTTCCTATTTTGAACTGCCACAATTTATTAATCACATTAAAATTGTTAATGTGCGTGGAAATAAGCCCCAGGTTTCGCAAAATGTAGGTGATCACATATCGAAGAACGATACAGATAATGAATACAACGACAAGAGCGTTTTATAACTGAACTACTTCTTATAGCTTACTTCAATGAACCACTTCTGCATTTTGACGTCGTTTTGATCAGTATGCCATCCACTGTCGCTTCCTATAATAGTAGACGAGGAAGAAAGCAGGTGGCAAAAGGCGGCAAAAGGGGGCGTGGCGCGGTGTTTGTGTGCATTGCGACATTGCTTTTCTAAGGGCCGAACCGGGAATGGCGCCGGTGGCGACAAAAAGCTGACATTTCAGAGTACACAAGTGGGTGATGCGGAGAGGAAAAGCAAATATGAATTATGTAACAGCAGAAAACACGCGTAGGATACGTAAAAGAGATAGAAAATAAAGTTGTGCCTAATCATGAAGATGACATAGGAGGGAAGCGGAGAAAAAGAAACAGGAGAAAAGCCAAAGCGGGAATGAAATAAGAAGAAGTAAAAGAAAATGATGCTATCTTATTTGCTAAAAGCTACAAGATTTACTTGGTAGCAATACTAAAAACCAATCAACATCAAAGGAGCAGAGAAGAAACGTCACGATGCATAAAGCGGTAAAATTAAAATTGAAATGTTTATAAGGTTCATGATACACATTTCTTCTCTTCATTATTTATATACACAAATTAAATTAAGCATGAATATTCAATATCGCTGTCACCGTGTTTCAATATTGAAAAAGTATTTCACAATAACAAAGAAAGTATTTAATGATTTTCGGCCAATAGAAAACTATCGAGTTTACAACTTTAACTAGAGCTTTTTGTTAAAAACGTTAAAATAAGAAGGTAAGACGAAATATTACGCATATTTGCCATAAAATTATATTGAACACACTTTTCGAAATTACGTGTTCCTATCAGAATTATTAAAACGCAAGATACAATGTTCATGTTTTGCTGACCATATCAACGCGCGATGCCTGTATGGAATGTGAGGAAGTCTGGAAGGTGTTTGTGGTTTCCCGAGTTTGTTTGCGTTTGCGCTTTGTGGCCGGAGGCGTCGGGAAGAACCACGAGGAACCGGACGGAATGGAAAATGCCAGGTACTTCCCGGCGGAAGCGGTTGGAAATGCCAGGCACTTCCACAGCGGGAAGTGCCGCAACGTGCCAGGAGGAGCCGGGACAAACAGCGAGGTGCGTTGGGGGGACGCGCTTGTAGATGCCGTGAAGCGTCTGGTCAGGAGAAATGGCGGTAGATGCCGGTAAGTGCCTTGAGATGTCGTGAAGCATCTGGAGATGCCGTGAAATGGCAGGAGATGCCGGTAAGTGCCTAGAGATTCCGGTAAGAGCCAGACGATGCCGAGAAGTGTCGGGAGATGCCGAGAAATGCCAGGAAGAGCCCAGAGAAACTAGGAGGAGCGTCATGTGCAAATGGAGGGACCCGCCTGTAGATGCCGTGAAGCTTCTGGAGACGCCGTGAAATGGCGGGAGATGCCGGAAAGTGTCTGGAGATGCCGAAAAAGTGCTTGAAGATGCCGGGAAGTGCCTGGAGATGCCGGGAAGTGCCTGGAGATGCCGAGAAGTGCCTGGAGGTGCCGGAAAATATCTGGAGATGCCGAAAAGTGCCTGACGATGCCGAGAAGTGTCTGGAGATAGCGAGAAGTGC
Organism: Acheta domesticus; assembly: GCA_031308135.1. Lineage (NCBI taxonomy): Eukaryota > Metazoa > Arthropoda > Insecta > Orthoptera > Gryllidae > Acheta > Acheta domesticus. The sequence continues at coordinate 123,188,577 of JAHLJT010008756.1, forward strand.
CGCAACGTACCAGGAGGAGCCGGGAGAACCCGGGAGGTGCGTAATGTGCCAGGAAATGTTGAGAAATTACAAAAGAAGTCTAGAAGTTCCGAAAAATGCAGGAAACGCCTGCAAGTGCCTGGAGATGTCAGGAAGTGCCTGTTATGAGATGTGCCGCGAGGGGCCGGGAACCAGCCGAGCTGCGGGGTTGCGAGAGCGGTGTTTACTTCGCTCCGCGAAGAAAGTGTAGCATCTGCTTCTTGTTGTCGGGCAAAACGTCTCATGTCTGACACTTCTCCGAAACTTAATATTTACGGCACTTGGAGAAGGAGGGCGACCGGCAGACAGCCTCCACTCCCCGCTGCTTCCTTCTGAAGCGGAGCGGCGCTCGTGATGGTTTGCTTTACATCGTTTTTCATACGCTGAGTATTGATTAAAGAGGTTGATTTCATTATATAGTATATTTCATGTAATAAAACTTCCTTGGACATAGTAAGTTTTCGTTCAAGACCAATTACGAATATACTTGAATGGAGCTAAAATATTACATAGTGAAACATTCTGGATACAACAAACAATACGTAAAACAAATTATGAATGAATGAATGAATATTTATTTTATTGGCTTGAACCTTAATTATACGCCATTATACAATTATGTATATCATTAATCAGTGAAACAATCAGATCAATACTCTTACTCAAAAACATAAAAAAATACAAAAACAGAAATTACAAAAACACATTCATTACAAAAAAACAACATAAACTAACAAAACTCTTAGTGTATTTACATTACATGATCACAGGTCATGTTTTACAATGAGTTTTCAAAAACTATGACTTTTAATAGCATTCTATTATGGAAACTTAATTATACGCCAGTATACAGTTATGAAATCATTAATCAATGAAATTGTCAAATCAATACAATTACTCAAAAATAGAAAAAACTATAAAAACACATTAATTACAAAAAAAACTAGCTAAAAAAGGTAAATATTAATTTATTATTTTCTTTGATAAATATTTTAAATGCTCAGATATTCACCTTATTCACATTCAAATTAGTATCAGTTATCTTTTCGTCAGTTTAGTTATTCAATTTAGTTTCAAATACTAAAGTAAATTCATTCAAATAGAGCAAATGACCATAACTTAAAGACATTTAAGAAAATGGAAAAATGATTGAATATTGTTTTGATCATTTAGTCTCAGTAGTTCCAGGATGTTTTGATTTTTACCACATTGTTTCTTAATGGTTCATAAATTGGGCAGAGTTTTATAATATGTTCTAATGTTTCCTGTTGATTGAGATTGCTTACCATACATCTTTCTAGTTCCGATAGTTTATAGGTTATATTTTTGAATTTTAGTTTTACGGTGTTTAAACCAGCAAGCCTAATTTGTGCCATTATTTTTTATTTGTGCTAATGGTATTTTCGAGTATAAGTATGGTTCACATTTAGGGGATTCTGTATCTTTTATTAATTTGTAAATTGGACGGTGGGATAAGAATGTTACTCTGTTTAGATCCTTTTGAAAGACATTATCTGCGTACAGGTTGCACATATGTGAAATAGTCTTCTCAATCTTACTCGAATCTAGTAGATCAGTAAACAGCTGATCGCTACCGAGGAACTCGAGGTTGGTTTTCAGAATATTAACCCAGTTATATTTTGGATTATGAGTATTTTCGGATGTAACAATTTTCGGATAAACAAATTATAGAGTACGTAAAACAAATTATTGAAGGGAAGCATTTTTCTGTCAAGACCAAAGGAGAAATTTGTTGACAATAGCAAACGGTTAATTAAACAGCAATTATTCACAGAGGAGAGCGGTATCACGTTTGATCATGACCTTAAATTTCTCAGAGATTATCTTTCGGATGTTGGGCGATTGTGGAGAAGGAAAAGCTATTACCCATGCCTACTCGTCGGATTAAACAGAAGGTGGAGCAATTGGGGGAAGCAAACTTAAAGTTTACATTGGATTTGTTCCTGTTGTAGTACATCGATTGATCCTACTGACCAGAGGATTAAATTAATCTGTGACTAATTAAGTACTATTAGGACGTATTTATCGTCGAGGTAATTTATTTGGTAAATATTAGAATATGTAACCCAGTTTTCGTTATTAGTTTGGTATGTGAGATGGTGTGATATGATAAAGCATGATATTGTATGCTTGTAATATTTAGATAGAATGATCCTACATTTTGTTAATAATTGCCTAATTACATATTATCCCCATATCCAATCATTGTTGACGATACATATTTGACACGTTAAGTGAAATGATGTGCCATACCGATTCATGACATATGTTTTAATAACGAAGAAATTCATTAATGGAGTTGATATCCGCTATAGGGAAATTGCATACTCTAACATAACAGCAGAAAATAACACATCTGCATTTTGATAATTTATTTTATTCGTTGTAGTTTTTACGTTAGTGTAATAATACTTCGTGGTGTGGAGAAAAAGGAATATAATTCAAAGAAAATATCTATTGTCCTTTCAAAATTATTTATTAATAATATTCTGTGTTCTACTGATATGATCCAACTAACAAGAACACTGTTTTGTTGCCATTAAATATACGGGGCACGGTGAGAGTACGATTTGGATACATGAAACCTAGGTGGCGTCGTGTCATAAAAGTGTCAACTACGAAAACAAACTATCAATCAATTTTCCATCTCTGGAACCTAAAAGTTAGATCTAAAAGTTGACCAGCAGCAATTGCTTGCTATTATGGTTGCTCACTTTTAAAGAATATTAAGGAGTGCGTGTTACATATTAATATCCATTGAAACGTGGAACGGCACGAAGGTTGGGAAATTTCGAAGATAATAATATTGTTCCCTAAGCAATCAAACACCGAGAGTGGTGTGAATTCATGATTTACGCGATCTATATTAGGGAGTCTCGAGCCTGCGGTCTGGGTGAGGCTATTTCGAAAGCCTTTATTGACGGTCCGAATTGACGTTGCTGAATAATTCTGGAATGCGGTTGCTTTGATCGAGCTCTTTCGTGATTTTCTTGGTTCTCCGCGATCAATAAGGAAGTTGCATCTACAAAACCGATCACAACTGACTACTTTCCGCATCTTTCTTTCGGGAAAAAACAATGAGCAGAACCTATCAACATTTTTTACAATCTGTTTTACTTAAAATTAGATATACACGTACATTTTTACTATCTCGTATACGTGCTAATACATGAAGAAATATTCGTAGTATAGAAAAAAATATGTAATGTGGCAGCAAAATAAAGTCTTTCGACAGAAATACTCGTATTATGGAGTTCTTATAGAAGAAAAGTGGATAAATCTTATTCCAATGTGTAGTAAATTATTTCTTCTAACACATCGTGCAGTCAAAAATTCACGATTTGATACCGAAAAATGTGTTTGCGACACAACGTCTGACCGTCTATCCATCGTCTATCGGTCTGTGAGTAACACAGGCGCCTAAACTGTACCTAGAATTGTTTTTTCAAAATGAATTCTCTGAAGTCGAAACGTCTGTTTCAAAGCTCCGCGATTGGATGAGAATACTTCTCCTGAGACATTTTAGCTCCTGAGATATATTCAAAATGTTCTTAAAAATGGAATCAATTTTTTTCTTGAAATTTGTCTTAAGAAGAGAATGAAAAACACTTATGATGATGGCTTAGATCCTGATCCCTGTTAACTCTGATTTTTGAATTTGAATTACAGTAACTACTTTTTATATCAATATATTTATGCATTACCGACGTCGTCATTTTTACAAAAAAAGGTGCATTTGAAAGAAAGAAAAAAGTTGATTTTTATTTGTAATATAAATTTCGATTATCAGGTCTAACTATCTTTCAGAATTGTTTGTTATTCATTAATAATTCATTTCATCACGAGCGTACAGTGAATACACATTCACAACATTAACAGATTTGTTTAATGTAGCTAATCGGGCACATTATTAGCATAACAAATGACTACCATTTTGAAAGTTTATCGGAACACTTTGATAGGGACACGCTTTGAGGTGTCGAACATTTGTGAATGGATGAGCTACATCAAAATCTCTTGTAACAAAACATGAAATCACTTTGAGCTGGGGAACTATGTATTCGATATTTCTTTTTAACTTTATGCAGCAGAATGCGAATTCTATGAAAAATAAGTAATAGAATATGGATTGAATAGTGAATATCACAAGACCTTTGTACAACTCTTGGAGTTTAGCATGAATAGATTTATATGACTGGGAATATAGTACTCCAGGAAAGTCTGTCCGAACTGATCCTATTAAAAGACTTCCTATTAAAAATTGCATTAATGTTGGCAGCAACCAGATCATTGGGAAACAAATGAAGAGAACAATACTTCCAGCATCTATTATGATTGTGGTGAGTACACAATTTACTCTTTCAATCTGCAGCTTGAGCGTCCAACATAATTTCTGTGCGCCAGCAAGGTGCTACTGAGGATTGACTTCCCTGGTGCGCTATGGAAAAACGAGCGCATGTGAAAACAACAATCCGAGTGAAATCGTGAAATCTTGGTCGAATTTTTATTATACTTTTCGCGCTCATACGGGCAGTTCTATTTGTTATTATTATTATTATTATTATTATTATTATTATTCGCGCATGGGGCACTACTGACCACGCAACACGTTTCTCTCTTCCGAGGCCCAGTCGTATTTTTTCCTGGAGAGATCAACATGTGGAATTATAGGAATCAGCCTTTCGGTCGCATCTCTTGGTTAAGACAAGCCTTGAATAATCCATTTTGAGGTGAGAGGATGACGTTATAATTATTACTATTATTATTATTATTATTGGATAGAGTGATGATGAGGGATGAAAGGACTAGGATGATGGTGGGAGGTGTCAGGTCGTGTAATGGGAGGTGAGAGGTTTTCGTAGGCATTTGGAACCATCCCAGCATTTGCCTATGACCAAGGAAAACCCCGGTCAGGATGGCCGACCCGAAGATCGAACCCGAACCTCCCGATTACGAATTCAGCGCGCTACGCTGCGAGTCATTTCGCTCGCAGCAGTTATATTTATATTATTGTTTTGTATTCAAGTTGGATTTGAACGTCCAACAATTCTCTTTGATGTCCGTTTCGTATAACTTTGACGTTCGCTTTATCTTTCAATAGTTGTTCATCAGCTCAGAGTAAACTCTCATGGAGGCCGCAGCGATCCAGTTGACGCGTTGCGCAGATCTGGGTGAGCCCCTGCGTCATACACAGGCGATGATATATGCCACCCTTTAACCCCGTTCGGCTGGCAGTGAAGGTTCGCCGGACTCACCAACTTTGAAGAGAAGCGCCCATTGCACCGTACGGAATACATTCCCTGCCCATGCTAGTGCAATAGGAGTCGTAGAGCATGAACTGTGATCAATACAAAGATCTGCCTTAACTATAAATTTACTTCCCATATACATACTTCCAAAGCTATTGATTTCATACTTTTTTAGAACTTTGCTTATAAAACTTTGGCGGGATGTTTTTTATTCATAATTCGTAGGTTAATAACCAAACAATTTATTTAACCAAGCAGTGTTTGTCAGAATTCGTCTCAGTGTTTGTTTTAATTTCTTTTCATTACGTATTAAATCGTATATTTCTTTAGTTATCCAAACTTTATTTTTAATTTAAGTTTATTATGACATTTTTTGTTAATTTTGTTTCTTTGTTTAAAGATTATATCGATTTTTACTTTCTCATTCTTACTTTATAAGAAGAAAAAATAATCGTGAGCCTGAAAACTGTAAATTTTACGACAGAAAAACTGTTATTACCGGGTCTTGGTACCGATTTACAGTAAGATTTAAAAGTAAGGGATGTACAAATTGTCCCTGAATTGTGGTACGTTACTGGATACTGTGACGGTGTTTGGGAGAAGTTACTTGAAAGTTATTCTCACAAATTTAGCTATATTAATGCTAATTTAGCTATATTAACACTAACTATAAACACTAGTTTAGCTATATTATTACCATTTTCTCTTTAAGGCAAAAAATGATCCATTAAAATGAAATAATACACCAATCCGATTTTAAAGTCTTATTTGAAACTAAAATAAAAAAATTTCAATCAAAAGTTTGTTGATTTTGAAACCCTGTTTGCTTAAGAGTGATATAAAAGCGTGAATTTTCTACCTTCAGGTTAGAAGATTTAACAGACAAATATTCGTGTTTGTTAAATGCACTGTTCATCCGTAAGCGATAATGATTAACTTATAGAGACTTGTTAATTTATTTCACATTATTACTAAATACAGCAAATAATAAATAATTTAATAACACAACAGGAAACGAAAACAGGGAAAGAATTCGCGATTCAAACACATTCCTGCCACTCAACAAAAATGTTTATGTAAAAGAGAATTAAGTAAGAAAATAAGGATCAAATAGTAGTAAGTAGTGAAGAATATACTAAACATAATACAATTCTCGGTTATTTGATAGAAAAAAATTGTCAAAACATAGTTGTATTTTCCTATAAAGCCACTGTGCACCGCCTCGCGCTACTCAACTTGCACATGTACACCCTTTTCTGGATTTTAAAGGGAAATGAGTGCGGAGTGAGGGGAAGTTGCCCGTGCCCGTAGGAGCGCCGGGCTCCCCAGGCGGGCAAGTAGCTTGTGCGGGCGCGGTTTGAGTGCCTGGCCAAACCGTTCGATCGGGGAATATCAATTTTGGAGATAATCTGCCGATTTGTATGAACTCGATATCCTTAGAGTTTGAAATGGATATTTTGATTCTGGGGAGTACTTTGCATGAGACCTCAATATTTTCCTTTTCCGGCATCTTCCAACAACTACAATATTGAAGATAGGTGTTTTTCCTTAATGAAATCGTTTTTAAAAACAGATCTTGAAATGAGGTCATGTACAATCTTTTGAAACTAGAAGTAATTTTCGCGTAATTGTGTGTGAAATATGGGCAAATATTGATTTTTTAAACAATTTTTCCCCAAAATGTTTTCCTTAAATTTTGATTTTGAATGTTTCACAAGACGGTAAAATGATGCTAGTCTCACTCTCTGTATTTTTGAAAATTGCAAATTTAGAAATAATGCGAGAAAATGTGTGCTGTTGTAGCAAGACTAGTTACTTAATAGTTTTCAAGATAATTGACGCGCGTTTGAAAAATACATCGACTAAATATAAAATCGATACCGTGGTATGTCTAATTAATATGTCGTGTAAATTGAGCCGTTGTGTTTCTCGTAATGTTCAAGTAAATACGTAATGTTCGAGTAAATATAATTATCTAAAAATGTTTATCGGCCATATTTGGACCGACAGAATCTACATAGACTTGGACCTGCTGAATATTCATTGTGATACATATGAACTTAAATATTTGATTTAGATTATTCAGCAATTCATTATAAACTAAATGAATTATATTGAAAAAATTAAACAATTTTTGGAAATTGAAGGCGAGCGTCAAGATGTGAGGTGTTGGATCAATGTGGGTGATGGTGAGAGCAGAAGTCTGCGTTACTGTGAAGGGAGAAAGAGGTCTTTCAGGAGGCGAGATTGGATGCGAAATGGGAAGGTTGCATTTTCCCCCCAGGACAAAGATAGTGATGTCATGGCATGGAAGAATAGAGTGGAATTTTTCAGATGCATTGCATATACTATATTCAGATATTGGAGGGATTTAGAATGAGCTCCGGGTGGATTTGGGAGTTGTGTACAAACCAGAGGGCTTCAAGAGTCTGCCTTAAAAATTTATTTTATATTGTTTATTTTTGATTTTTGAAGTTATATATATTTGAAGTTTTCGCAAATTGGTTGGTGCTATGCTTTTCTATCACTGGTGGTGGTATCCCCGCTGCCTGCTTGCCCGCAGTGCGCCTCCGCCCCGGCCGTAGGTGTGGCAACGCCGCACGAAGGGGCCAACTATTAATCATCAACGAATTAATTAAACGCCCCACGGGCGCGTTTCCGGAAATGAGCGCTCCACCTCAAAACACTTGTCTTGGCGCCTCCGCGCGCTTCACGTCGCCAATTCTGTGCCGCATATCTTTACGCCGACTACAATTTGCGATTTTGGGAATTTTCTAATTGGCGATGATTGGGAAGGTTGTAGGTATTATTATTATTATTATTATTATTATTATTATTATTATTATTATTATTATGATTATTATTATTATTAAAGCAATCACATCCCTATCCAGGGCAGAACCTCCCACTCTCTGGTGGAATCGCCCACAAATAAGAACTTACCAGGTGAGCTAAAACCTGGCGAAGTAGAATTGTTTTCCTATAAAATCATTTACCATTCTGTTACTTTATACTTATTACTATATATATATATATATATATGAACTTGTGGACTATATATATATATATATATATATATATATATATATAGTCCACAAGTTCTTAACAATACCTGTGATTTTCCTGTAGCACTATTTTCACAGTTAAACAATAGTTTTGTTAGACACACTCACACTGTTTTTGTTAGACACTGTTTCACACTCACTTATCTTAAAATCTATTATTTACACTTCTATTTGCATATATATATATATATATATATATATATTTACAAATTTGTTTTTTCTATAATTTCGTTTGTCACTTCTTTCCACTTTACCCTGTCTCTATCTATGCGGTCTCATAAATTACCTGCTTCGCTAACAAATTTGTCTTGCCACCTCTTTCTTTGTCTTCCTAAGCGTCTCCATCCAACTCTTGGGTCCCACTGGGTGACTGCATGTGTCCATCTTTCCGGGTGAAGTCGGCTGATATCTCCATCTCCATTTTAATCTTTTTGCCTCTTGTGCTGCATCTTTTAATTTTGTTTTTCTTCTAATGTCAACATTCCTTATCCTATCTCTTAGAGTGATGTTTAGCATTTTCCTCTCCATTTTCCTTTGGAAAATCTCTATCATTGTAAGTATTAAGCCAAATGAAAGGCATGCATTTTACTGATTCTCGGAAGGACTCTTTGTTCGGAAGAAATGTTTGCAAAAGTAATCCTATTTATGCGATTTTAATTTCAGCCGAATTTACATACGATAATTTGTTAAAAAATATTGCTGGCTTGAGAATGACAGTATGTTTGATTCTGAACTGCGCAAGCATTCTATGCGAAGTTTGATAAGCTTATTGTTTATAAAATATCGAGTTATAGAATTAAATAGAGTAGCAATTTTTGTCAGCGTTGGGAACAAATTGCTATGGAATTATAGCTCATATGGATAACACAATATTTCTATTAATAGCGATGTATAATTTTGTAAACTTTTCTTTTTGTTATTTCTTCAAAAATATAAGCCATTTTTTAATATGTAACTTAACCTCTCACAAATATATTGTACATCTTTGTGTTACGTATTAACTTCATATTAAGGTATTAGATCTAAATTATAATGTACATATATTTAACTAAAACTATAGTGAAGTTCTTATTTCCTATAGTTTTTAAACAAAAAACAAAAAAAAAGATTTTGAATCTCCGACATTTTATGTAATACTTATTACAAATGTCCTCAGATTTAATAACGTTTATGTATTTCGCCAATGAAGCCATTGCTTTAGCTTCTACGTTATTGAAAATGTGGTATATTTTCAGAAAACTGTTAGTAGTGAAATATAAATCTCAATTTTTTAGAGAAATTAACGGTAATGGAAAATTAATGAAATCGTTTGCCGCTTCATTGTGATTCAAACGAGTCATTACGATATTATTAAAATGTGATTACAATAATATATTATTAGTTTACGAAACGCGTAGAAATTGAAAGAAATCATGAAGTTTCCTCTCATGTAATAGATCAGAGACTGCATGGTGGGAGCTTGTGCAGACCTGTAATGTTCTTTTAGATGCCCAGAAACTCCGGGAAATTCGAAAAACAATAAAACCGTTTCAGGTTTATAGGAGAATATATTTTTTTGATAATATTTGTATGTAAAGATCTGTTGTACTCTATAAATGTAATATACTAGCTGAATATGGCGTCACCGACGGTGTAAACTATTTGAAAAGTATCTTCATGTGTAGAAAATGTCTTTCATACTTCATTTCGTTCATGCGTAACTTTGTTCAAATATGTTCTTACAGCATCTGGCATCGGACTTACCAATGAATCATAGTAGCTGATAATGTTATACTCGCCTTCAAAAATTCCCAACATCCAATGGCCTTGTATGTTACCTCCATATGGGATATTAAGTTGTAATATTGCAATTTAAAAATTATAATTGTCGTGAGAAATACTTGAAGATACTGAAGATGCGAATAGTTAAAGTTTAGTCAAGCTACAATTTTTTCGATTTTTGCTAATATGCACAATAATGCACAAAAATCCCCTCTAAGTTGTTCTAGGTTATTCTCTAATCCTAACATAAGATCATTCTCAATTAGTTTCGAAAATTCTTCCGCAAAATCATCTACAATTACATTAAATGGAGTTATAAATGATTAAGTAAATTCTGTCCCGGATTTGCTTAACACTTCAATATTTTTCTCCTAATTTTTGAAGAGATTAAAACTCCTCAACCCCTATCTAATTTGTGTTCACTTCCACTTTTGCAATTGCTCTATTAATCGTTTCATTTGCGAATCTAAATAAACATTAAAAGACAACTATTTTGAAAGTTTATGTTAATAAGGTATTAGCTAAGTTTAATAAGTATAAGTTGTGGATCACATTCATTTGAAAATCTGTATTTGTGTTGGTATAGGTATCTGTATTGGTATCGGTATTTGTACAGTTAGGAACGTAAAACTGAGTAGTCGAACATAACAAAGTTCATTCTTCCTCTAACATTACTCACAGTTTTGTTTTCTCCGTATTCACTTGAAATTCTTCAAATTTAATAAGTTCCTAGGCAATACTGTTCGTAGATTTTGCAATTTTTTTAAAATACGGTATTAGGTACACGGTTATAATTTAAAATTAAATATCCCTCGTACGTCACTTGTTTAAATTAACTTCAATTGTTCACGTAAATATGTCAACATCAGTGTTAACAACGTCGTGTAAGAAAATGATGGCGTATTGAGCGAAAAAAATGCAATTGGATACTGGAGTTTAATCAACGTCACCTACATAGATCTATTTAGGTGGCAATGGTTTAATTCCCTGCATACTCACGGGTATGGCAGCGCCAAAACACGCTAAAACACGTTTTTGGAAATTTATTTTAATCTTCCGGCCGGACCCGAAAACAAATTATCAGTTTCCCATCAGGAGACCGCGACCTGTCTGAAGACACCTCATGTGTCTCGATTGTTGCTCGGGAAGTGGTCTAGCCGTGAGAGACGGAATCACATATCCTAACGCACGCACGCTAGTGGAGTTACTTAAATACTGTATTGGTATATGACTGCACGGTATGTTATTGCACGATTCGTGAAGACTGTTTTTGTTCAAATACGTAATATATTGCAGTGTTATACGATATTATTTTATTTGTTGTTCTTGGACAGTAAGCGTACTTTGTAGGAAACCATTTTATGTTTTCTTTCAGTAGCGTTTTTGTTGCCCCAGGCCAATATAAGTCTGTTAATTACCTACTGTATTTGTTAAATCTTTTGTTCTCTCTATATTCTATTCGTATGTTCACCCATATATGTGGAATTCCAAGCATTTTATAGACGTTTATATCGGTTTTGGTGTTAAAATGTGAACAGTGTTATGAGAATGAGAATATTTAGCATTTAAGAACACGAGAGCAAAGGGAATTGATCTGAAAGATTATTCTAAAAATATACTATTTTACTCTTCGACAAGATAGAGCGGTGTTATGGAAAAGAGAAAAACTACTTCGTTTATTATTTAGAGGGCAGGTTAAACAGTAAATCTAACTCTTTAACAAGGGAATTAAAACCTGGCGATGATGTTATCTTTGGAGGTAAAGGAGCTCATTGACTGAACATGTGCTTGATTCTACCGCTGAAAAACCCACATCTCCATGAGAAAGAGCCCTCACCTACATAAGAACTAAAGTTGCACGTTCATTCGTAGAATATCGCCGCAAACGCCTTTGCTAAGGGAGATGAGAGATAACTCTTAGGGTACTTGAGAGCGAAGTGGGTCATATATCGTACCCATGTGAAACTCAGCTTGCACGCAACTTTGGAACACGATTCTTGGAAGTATTTATCAATATATATTTTATCGTCATTTTCTACTTTTATTGAAATTTTCGGACCTGTGAAAGGCGTTTTTTATGAGAAAAGTTGGGTTTTCAGATACAAATGTTTCGTTTTAATGTTAATTTGAGATTCAAAAGAAAAAAGCATTTTGAAATACGTACTTCCTAATTTTTGGTATGTGTATCTAATAATATTATTTTATTTAGCAGAATCACAGTTAAAATTCTCATATCAATGAGCAGGTTACCAACTCGTATTTTGATCTGGTATCGCGAAATTGTCAAGTAATTAAATAAAACACACAATGGATTACTATATTTTGTCCATTTTTATTCGAATTAATGTTTTTGAAACATTTATTTATATTGTAAAATGTAAATATCCTGATTAAGCCGATTTGGAGAATAAATACGAAGTATTTTTGTCAAAATTCAATGTAAATAATACAATGCAAAAAATATTAAAATAAAATAAATCCGGGTGTCCGATTAAAGAGTAAATTATGTGGATTTTGTGAATAGCCAAAGAAAAGAGAGAAATTAAAAAGTTTTCAAAAGCCTAATGCTCTGCTTAAAAATATTTTAACTGAGATATAGTATTAAAAAGCCGCTCTTTTTTGAGAATACATTATATTTTCTCATATACGAATGTACGAGTATTCAGACTAGAGAGAAACCAGAAAATTGATTTCGAGTCTGCCCGACCGACGGTCTCTCCTTTAGTAAAGAACACTAGCAACTAATGTATCCATAGGATTTTTCTCAAAATGAATATTGCCCGGTCACTCTGGATTGACCCGAATCCCTGCGATTTTGTATAAAATTTCTTGAACTTTGCAAGTATTTGTAATAAGCTACTGGGACATTTTCAACATCTCAAAAATAGCTTCAATTTTCTCTTCAAATTTCTTGTAAGAATACTGTTAAACACACTTAAAGGTGGCATAGGTCTGATTTTCAAGGTTACTCTTCAAGTTTCAAAAATTGCACAAGTTTGAAATTTTTTGATTCTCTCATAAAACTTTTTCTTCAAATGAAATTAATTCTTGACAGTTAGTAGTTAATTGACAGTTATCCTGTCAATTTTTTAAATAAATGAGTACTTTTCGCACAATTTTGAGTGAATTGTTAAAACCATATAAAATCAAGCTTTTCTCCAAACCGGCTCCGCTTTTTCTTTAAACTTCTTGTGCTAAATCCACTGAATAACATGACATAGACACCATTTTGGTGTATTATTTTGTTTTTCAAAAAATATACAATTGTACTTTTTATTACATTCCCGTATACGTACGTATACACCCGTATACACGGAGTGATATACGTAGTATAGGGAAAGTTATGTAATGCTGCGCGAAAAAATGGCCAATTTTCGGCGGAAAAAGATTAATTGCCGGGCCGTGAAAACGAATAAGTGGATAAAACCAGTTGCTAAATTAAGAAAAAAATACCCTAACACGTGGTGTAGCCAGAAACCCTGTTTTCTAGGTCCTTGATACCAAAAACCCAATTGAAAGGAAAACGTCCGTCTGTCCGTCCGTCCGTCCGTCCGTCTGTGAACACTGCTAGTACATGTGCAACATGTACGATTTCTTCCAAAATGGATATTCCCTGGTTGATCTGATTCTAGACGAAGCTTTGAGATTTTGAAAAAGATTCTTCAAAATTTGGGGGTACTTTATATGAAGCCCCCCCCCCCGAGGATTTTCAAACTTTTCTCGAAAACGGCTACAAATTTTTTCATTAAATTTCTTGTATGAATAGAGTAAAATACACTTATTTACATGGCATATGTCCGATTTTCACATACAGCTCTGAATTTTCGAAAATTGTGAAAGTTTGAATTTTTTCGGCGTCTTTCTCCAACTACAAAATTGAAGACAGAGATTTTTTCTTCAAATAAAATTTGTTTTGCATATTGAGTTCTTTCATAAAGGTCACGTAAATGTTTTTCAAAATTTTAGTAGTTTTCGTGCAATATTGCGTGCAATATTAGTAGTTGCAAAAAGTATCTCAAACATTATTACATTTACGAGTACATGTGCTTTAAAATGTCAAGTAAAGTTTCTCGGAAACACAACCTTTGTCTGTAAAAAGTAGCTAAAAATTTCGCATTTTCAGAAACGCTCAAACGCCATTTTCTCATATATGGCTGCAAACTTTTTCTTCAAACTTTTGTAACGGATAGTGATAAGTACACTCTTTAGTGTAGTGTAAAGTTTATTTTTAGTTGTTTTTTATTTTTCAAAAATTACATAATTGTAATTTTTTGAAAGATCTCTCACATCTTTAATATGCATGTTACCAGCAATTTGTAAACATTATTATATTTGTGAGTATAAGTGCTTCAAATAACTTCAAATAAAGTATTTTGAAAACTCAAAAATTTTCTGTAAAAATGAGCTTCAAATTTCGCATTTTTAGTATCACTAAAACGCCATTTTCTCTTAAACGGCACATAATTTTTAAAAGAAAATTGCCATTTATGACTAGGTTTTTGTGTTCTTTAATATTATAAAACTAGTGGTGCTACAGAATGGCACAGACTTTCCCGTATTAGTTTTCTATTTCCTTGGGTCTTCGCTTGCTATTCGAAATTGCCACATACTCTTTCTTGCCAGCTACCATCTATCACCGCCAAAAGTACATTTTCTTAATTTTTCGGTTTCCTATTGGTAGAACGAAAATATTAATATTATTTATATTTGAACACTGCTAGCACCTAAACCATACGTACGATTCCTTCCAAAATGGATTATCCTCGGTCGATCTGATTCTAGTCAAAACTTTAAGATTTTAAAAAGATTCTGTAAAATTTGGGGGTACTTTACGTGAAGCCCCCTGGGCATTTTCAAAATTTTCTCAAAAACGGCTCCAACTTTTTTCTTTAAATTTCTTGTAAGAATAGAGTAAAATACACTTATTAAGGTGGCATAGGTCCGATTTTCACGAATAAATCTGAACTTTCGAAAACTGCAAAAGTTTGAATTTTATTCGGCGTCTTCCACCAACTACAAAATTGCATACAGAGATTTTTCCTTCAAATAAAATTTTTTCTTGATTGTGAGTTCTTTCTTTAAAGTCATGTGTCATTATTTTTTGAAAATGTTTGTACTTTTTGTGCAATTTTGCGTGCGATATGTGCAATTTTAAAAAATTACAAAAACAAGATTTTCTCAAAAACTGCTCCATTTTTTTAAAACTTTTGGTAGGGATAGTGCTAAATGTACCCTATGAGATGATATAAACTCCATATCGGTTTATCGTTTTGTTTTTTCAAAAATTGGAAAAATGTAATTTTTTGACTTGTCTCTCACGTCGTTAATATTTACATTAGCGGCGATTTTTTGAGATTATTATATTTACGAGTACATGTGCTTTAAATAACGTCAAGTAAAGTTTCTCGAAAACACAACCGTTTTCTGTGAAAAGTAGCTCAAAATTCCGTATTTTCAGAAATGCTCAAACGCCATTTTCTCATATACGGCTGCAAGTTTTTCTTCAAACTTTTGTAACGGATAGTGCTAATTACTCTCTTTAGTATAGCGTAAAGTTTATTTTGAGTTATTTTTTTATTTTTTCAAGAATTATATAAATGTAATTTATTTGGAAGATTTCTCATATCTTTAATATGCACGTTACCAGCAATTTGTAAACATTATTATATTTGGGAGTGTAAGTACTTCAAATAAAGTATTTTGAAAACTCAAAAATTTTCTGTGAAAATGAACTTCAAATTTCGCATTTTTAGTAGCGCTAAAACGCAATTTTCTTTAAGACGGTATATAATTTTTAAAAGAAAATTGACATTTAGGACTAGGTTTCAGTGTTCTTTAATATTCTAAAAATTAATATTTTCGTTCTACCAATAGGAAACCGAAAAATTAAGAAAATGACAAAAAAATGTGCTTTTGGCAGCTGGCAAGAAAGAGCATGTGGCAATTTCAAATAGCTAACGAAGACCCAAGAAAATAGAAAACTAATACGGGAATGTCTGTGCCATTCTGTAGCACATATAGTTTATCTATATATTACATCGTTTAACAAGTTTTTATATTATTGAATTTGTAAGCATATATGCTTCAAACGATTTCAATTAATTTTTTATATACATCATAAATTTTCAGTGAAAATAGGCTCAAAATTAAGCATTTTAATAAAAGCTCAAATGACGATTTTAAAAATCAGCTTCAAGTTTTTTAATTAAAATTTGGATGAAAAAGTAAAATCTCACTCTTCTGTGATATTCTTATTGGAGTATTTCAATTCAACTCTAAAAAGAGTGATAAACTGAGAAAATGTGAAAAAACATTAGGTGTTGATAGAAAGAAGCTCGGAATAGGGTGGAGAAAATCCGAAAATTTAGCTCACATTAAATAGATCAGGAAACTAACTAGTACGGGAAACTCTGTGCCATACTATAGAGCTAGTAGTTACGTTATGTCTTCCTCCGTATCCGTTAAGTTAAAATAGAGTCATTCGTTGGTGTGAAATTCGTCTCCAAAATGTTGGAATGGATAAGAATGTATAAAAAATGCTCCTAATGTAAATACTGACGAAGTAAGAGATTAAAAAACTCATTTGCGTAATTTAAAAAAATAAGAAAAGAACACAGCAAAATGGCATTTATGTCGTGTTATGTATTTATGTCCTATATACTTTTCATGAAAAAGTGGAGCTGCGTTTGGAAAATATTGTGTTTAATGCCTCTTAATATTGCTCAAATTTACCCAAAATTACAGGGAAACTACTCATAGTTTCAAAACCATGAACGAACCAGCAATGGAAGTATTTACTGTGGAGAACACATTTCCTTTGTAGACAAATTATCAGTCCTCAATATTGTAGTTGTTGGAAGACAGTTATTTGTGTTTCTCTGTAAGGGTGAAGAAAAGGGACTTCCCACAATTAAATTCAAATTGCATGTATTGAATGAAATTGAATCGGAGCAAACAAAAAGGTTCGTTGTCACATTTTTTAGGGTTTTGAGTTAATGGCGGGAAACGTCTCTTAATACATAAACACATCGTTTCATGCATAAATATTCGTGGTAGGGCCTCTGTAATGTCTGTAAGGAGACCTACTCTTAGTGGCCAGCAAGAACGTTCGATGTCCGGGACTTAGAACCTTTTTATTCGCTCGGTTGGTGGTGTTTCGCAGATAAAAACGTTCTGATATTATTTTTTACGTTAATTTTTCTTTTTATGTGTCTGCCTTCATTTTATTGTTGTGTCCACTTAATTGTTGTGTAATTTTCATTATCTCCTTTTTTAGTAAATCAGGGTGAGATTAAAGTGCGTATTTTTGAAATTTCAGTTTGCAATCAAGTTGAATTTTTTCCATTTTGTGTGGTTTAATATCATAATTTTTTTGGTGTGAATAAAATATAATACATTTTTAAGTAAATGAGTTTTTTTTCATTTCCCCAAACGTTGAGGCCCCTGGATATCGAACGTTTTAGTTTTCTTTGATTCAATTTTACATGGAACAAAAAAATCAATTAGGCAATAAAACCAACTGAAGATAATAACAAATAGCTATTGCTCAACATTTGCAGTTTGTGTCTTATTTTTTTAAGAAGTGTCGTTTTAGTTACTTGACATTTGGTATCCGTTTTCGTGATTTGTTTATTTTTTTCAAAAATGATTCCAAATAATATGCACCTGTTTCTTCTTGTTACTGTTTCCTATGTTCTTCGCCGGAATTAATTTTCACGTAAAGTGCGAGAAAGTGAAGTAACTGGAAAAGGAGATTTTTTGATTTCGGTACGAGTACAATATCTATTATTATAGGCAAAAGAGCGCTCTCAGATAATATGACATGATTCTGAGATGAGGTATATGAACAAAAGAACAAAATTCTTGTCTGAAAATTCAACCAAATATTATTTGTCCAATTATAGAAGTGACTTCAATAATTAGGCAAAAACTATATAATTAGGCAAATTATTACTATTATCAAATTATATCAACACTTTATTATTTGTATTGAATACTTGCCGTAGAAATGAAAAATGTGAAAATCGTAGAGATTTTTGTCTAGTTTTATTTTTCTAATATTCAGAAATCTGGTTGGTCAAAAGTCCGAATTTAGTTGAACATCTAAATCTCGTTGTCAGTACACAAAACAACAAAAAACTAAAATTTCCTTATCGCCTGGAAAATTAGTTCTTGCAACGCAGATAAACATTAGAGCTAAAGAAAGTCACAGGTTTCGAAATATTTCATGGAAATGAATAAACGTCGGGCACATGGACAGGATTACAAAGGCGCTTCTAGAAAATATTTAGAACCATCATATATAATGGCGGATGAGGGCACAGTATCGATTTTGATGGAAAGTAAATTGCTTGGTATCAGTGTGTATCCCCATAATATCGTAAGAAGCATGGTGAAACATGTAGTCCATGTAAAACAGAAGAAGGTGCACAAAAACCTGTGTTGGCCCAAAGATAAAAAGATTTTCGTTTTTTCTCATTTCGGACTTTCGGATTATCTAAAACAACGTAATGAAGATCTCAAACAAATCTGTTATTTTAAAATAATTAAGTGTATTAACATGTTTGGAGGAAATTCACTATTACTGCGAGTACATTTATTAAGTGAGTTCTATTGCGGATTTCTGACTGGATTCTTTTGATTAACTTTGTGGACGATGATTTTATCCACGGCATAATGGCTTCGCATTGTGTGACTACACTATTCTATCTCAACGACAGATCCAAACAAAAGGGCACACTAAAAACAAGCTATTAAAAGCACATAAAATTGGATTATCGGTTGGCGGTATCACAAACATTCCCCGAGCTAGCAGGCGTGAGCGGAGGGCGCTGCCCCGCGTCGTGACGTCAGCATAGGCAGCCCGCGCTACTCCCGCGTGTGGCGGTCGAGTGGGCGCGGCCCCTGCATTTCCGTCGCTTCATTCCCTTACCCGCGTAGGTTGCCTTTCACGTCGCTCTGTTGGCTATCATTGACGCGATCGTAGGCCGTCGTTCTTCCGCTGTACGCCCCCAAGGACAACGCCCATTTCGCTCGGCGTAGTTGGTACCGCTTCGGTTGGCCTACCGCCACCATTGCTCATCCTCGTCTCCTCCGACCTGAGTCTCCTATTTTCTTCCGCACTTTTGTTATTTTCACTGTTCTTGCAGTTCTCGACGATTTCATTACGTAGCCGACATGACCGTTTTGACTGACCTTATCTCATGGTTTCATTCCTTTGTTTGCCGTCTGCTTGCGATTGCATTTCTTTTGTTATTCTTTACAACCATTCTATGGAGATTTCTTCATTTCTCTTTGGTGTATTTTAAATTACAGCAAAGTAAAGCATATACAAAAGTTTGAAACTTTCATTATGGTAAATTAGTATTCACAAAATTGATTACTATGCCTCACGACTTAATATTTATTTTCTTAATATTACTTTTCTTCACCATTTTCTGTTGCTCCAAACCATCTATACATCGTGCTACGATTCTACTATTACAAAGTCATTCCCTCCGATAGATTCAGACTAATGTATTTATGTTTTAAATTTCATGTTATGAGTTTCGAACTTTGTGGATATTTTGCCTATTTATTTATTGTCTCACACGCATAGATGCAGGTCCAAGATGATATGAATCCTATAGCAATCAAAGATATGTGTAGAGGCGGGTGAGAGAGCGCATGGCAGTTTGCTGCCTGCTGTACCCGAGTTGCGCCCTCGCGATCGCTGTTGACCTCATCCAACATCGCCCCTCGGCCCCCTCCCCCATCGTTGCCGCCATGGCCTCCTGCATTCGACGGCGCGTTGCGGCGCGCGGGGCGGGGCTGGGGCAGGCAGGGAGCAGCGACGGAGGTGGTGGTAGCGGTGAGGGGGAGGAGCAGGTGTGGAGATGGAGGAGAGTGATGGCTAAAGCTGGGGGAGGAGAAGAGTGCTGGAGGCGGCGACGGTGTTGGTGATGGTGTGGATGGTTGGGGTGGGAGAAGGTGAGGTGGGGTGGGAGAAGGTAGGGTAGGGCGGGAGAAGGGGGTCTGTGGTAGCATACGCAGTGGTGTGGAGGGGCGGGGAGGGCTGAGGGTGTAGGTTGATAGGCGGTGACGGGGGCGTGACACAGCGTGGCAGAGGTGATGGTGGCGGCGGCGGGGGCGAGGTTGTAGTTGAGGCAATATTGGCAGTGGCAGTGAGGGGAGAGGAGGGAAGGCGGGAGGAATGGTGGGTAGGGAGACGGGGGGAAATTAAAGCCAAAAGGAGGGCGTGGGGCGCTTTTGGGCGGGCAAGGTTCTGTGGTGGTGGCGGAGCTGGGGCAGGGGCGGCGGCGTGGTGGGCAGTGGAAGTGGTGAGGGGTAAAGGGGAATCGGGTGAAGGGTGAGGAGCGGTAGGGAGGGAGACGGTGCGTAAGCGATAGCGAGGAGGAGGGTGAGCAAGGATTCGTGGTGGCGGCGGGGGCGGCGGCGTGGTGGGCAGTGGAAATGGTGAGGGGTGAAGGGGAATCGGGTGAAGAGTGAGGAGCAGTGGGAGACGGTGCAAAAGCGAAAACGAGAAGGAAGGTGGGCAAGGATTCGTGGTGGCGGCGGGGGCGGCGGCGTGGTGGACAGTGGAAGTGGTGAGGGGTGAAGGGGAATCGGGTGAAGAGTGAGGAGCAGTGAAGACGGTGCAGAAGCGTGGTGGGCAGTGGAAGTGGTGAGGGGTGAAGGGGAATCGGGTAAAGGGTGAGGAGCGGAAGGGAGGGAGACGGTGCGGAAGTGATAGCGAGGAGGAGGGCGGGCAAGGATTCGTGGTGGTGGGCGGGGGTGGGGGGTGGGGGCGGGGGCGCGGTCTGGGGCGTGAGCGACTCGGCACCCTCGGGGGCGTGCGCAGGCCACCAATCAATCAAACGATCGCCGCGGCCTGTCGAGCCGGCTTCAACACCTGGATTACGGCCGCCCCGCCCCGCCCCGCGCCGGCTGCTCGGGCGCGCCGGAGGGGCGAGCGGGGCGGAGGGAGGGCGCGCGGAGGTTTTTCGCCCGCCAAGGAAGGGCGTCGGGAGCGATCGCGGCGGGAAAAGCAGCTGCCGAGCTTCTGGAGACTGATGGCCGACTGAGTGGTGTGATGCGCTCCCGCAGGGGATCTCCGTTACGTTGGGAATCGCGGGAGAGATCAGATATCTCCGACGATATTCGGACATTTATTTCATTACGTTAGAGACGAGAGGCAATACAGACGTATCAATATATACGGTGATACTTTGAAGATGAATAACATGATATTTATTTCAAGAATTGGTGTTTCTTGTTTACAAGACTTTTTTTGGAATATGGTATCTTCTTCTTTTAGTGCCTTACACTGGTTAGTGCACATGCTTGAAGTCCCGTGCACCTTCTTGTGAGACTGATCCTGGGCTAGTATACCTAGGGTACGTTGTCATTGCTTTCCCTAGGGGCGCTAGCAATTTTAACTCTTGATTTTAATATAAGGCCGGCAGGCCAAGATTTAATTTCCGCAATGTATTCAGTAATTCAAATCCATACTCTGATAGGTGCTAAATTACTAGAGGATTAATTTTGCCAGGGTCGGCCAAGTGCCTTTCGTGGGATCTGTTTTATATGCCGACAAGCGTCCGCAGGCATGCTGTCGATTTTTGGCACCTCAAAAATCCCCCAACCTTGACCGAGATAGAACCCACGAACGTGGGCTTCGTAGCCCGGCATGATAACCACTGGTTATCATGCCATCAATGTTGGTTTTATATGGTGTAACGAAAAGTATTCAACGACACGCGCCCGATTACACACGTTAACACCCGAAATATTGCATAACAAGAAATGAACGGAGGCGGAAAAGTGGAAGTTAGAATCTCCCTGGTACGTTGGGATTTGATGATGGTGATGAATAATGGTAATACAGGCTGAGAAGCATGTGCAATAAGAACCTTGAATCAACCTTCCATGAACTCTCTGTATTCACCACAGATTGCAGAACGCGGACCGGTAAGAGTCAAAGGCGGAAAGCGCACACCTTTCGCTTAGCCCTCAGCAACAGGAATAATTTTTGCTTGAAGGTTTGTGGTCCGTGAAATATGAAATTATGATGTCCAATTCTTACGTCAACTTTATGACACAAAACTTGTCTTCAATTTTAAAAAGGACGAAAAAGATAGGTGAGGACATGCCGTTTTACGTTGCACATCTTCTTTGTAACTATTTCATAATGCGTGCATATTACTATACCATGTTTTCTATCCATTAACTACAACATTTCATGTTATATACATTTTGGAATGTTTTTGGAAACAAATTAAGAATTAATAGTACGTTCTCACTTAATTAGCGCGATTAGTTTAATTATTTTTAATTATAATATGTAATAATTGTATTCCAAGTGACGTTGAACGGTGCTAATTGTAGCACGCACGTAATTCCAAATTTCGTAATTCGTAATTCCAATAAAGTATGAAGTTCAATATTCCCATCAAACCGAACTTGTTTCGAGTTTAGAAAATATGCTGGGAAAACACACCACGCCGATGTGTCAAATGTCCTCATCTTGGTCTGCCAAAATCTCAACCACATCTCTATATATTCTCACCAGTGTAATACATTTCAAGATTTAAAGAAGAAGAAAAAGGATCATAAGACAACTGTGACATCTGTTATAAGTCAGTTTGTCATTCTTATTTGGACAAATTTTGATTCTCGTCTTAATTAACTACGTAAATGAATATTAATTGTGTCAATAACATCTTCGTAGCACATGCGTGTGTGTGCATGACTTTCGTTTTTGTCGATGGACTTGCTGTTGAGAGGGAGCAACGCTCACGGCTGGCTCCCACTCTGCGGAGGTTGAGTTGAGTCCGTGATTTTTTCGCAGACGCGAAAAAAGAGAGGCGGAGACTATGGGGCGCCATTTTGCGTTAATTGAGCCGACACTTTGCAAAAGCTTCGGCGATGAGTCGGGTGGCTGCGATGAGAAATTTACGAAATGAAACCTGCACTTTCAGATTAATGCCCCTCCATATTTTCGATTTATGGATCAGCTGACAAATCCATAATACGGAGAGTTTTCCTAAGCACCCGGTACTTGCAGCGCACCGCCGTTGCGTCTAAAGTTGATATGTCTCGCGAAAGATTTAAAAAAGTAAAATTACTTTAATGGGTATTCATGACAAGACATTTTTATCTCGGAACTGGGTGGACCTAATGGTTAAAAGCTTGCTCGTAGGAGATTTTTGATATTAATTCATTTTATTACTTAAATGAAGGAAACCTCGATAAAGATTCTATAGGCAATGATCGTCATTCAGACGATCGCGAAATGCTAGGAGTTCGCGAGGAAATTTTCACGAGATCGAAATGTCATGCTTAGATTGGTTGACATGGAACAGCTCCAATGAACTATGAAAGAAAACAGCTGCTTACACACTTTCGCTCCATTGTTTCTGACAATCTCTGGTTGATTGTGTAAGCTTGGAGGTTGAGTTTTGTGCGTGTACATTAGACATTTGTTAAAGTGGATAGTTGAATTAAAGTTCTAATTTTTGTCCTGGTTTCTGTTTGTAGCTCACAATAAGATTTAAAAACGTTGCGCGTACCTAGAAGCTTTATAAGTTATGCGACCACTGTTCTAGAGAAATAATCTATGAGTGTGATTCCTAACAGAAATTTACATTGCTTTGTCGAGAAAAAACTGAAGGAGTTGTGGAAAGTTGACGTGCTATGCAAATATTTTTCCCGAATTCATTAATAGCTTTCAAGATGAACTGATGTGGCACCTGAAGGATCTTTTTTACTTTTCTAGAACATGTTCACTTACAGTACAGCTTCTTGGTGATATTTCCAGTCGCATATTTCTTCAAAAACGTATTCGGGTTAAAACCACATGCGGAAGTCCCTCCAGCCAAGTCATTGATTTGATGGTTTCAAATTGTAATTTTTTGTCTAGGCTTGAGTGGCATGATATCAAATTTAATGCTATTAAAATTGTCAAAAATTTCTACATAAGAGTTTTGAAAGATGGTTAGATCATCGGAAAGAAGACTATGAAGAAAACAGTGTGTTATTGTGAAATGTTTCGGCTAATTTACATGTACTTAAAATACTAAACGTGCAACAGAAAATCAATAGTATGAACATTCATTGAGAGACTCTCCCTATTACTATCCACACTCTTCCACTTCAAAACTTACATACACTTCAATAATTGGGAAATTGTGGAAATTATAGTTTCATATAGATTTTATTGACCGGAAAAGCAATGGAAATCCTTTATTTTACGACTGAAAGATACATTGTTTCACAATAAACAAGTCAAAATAATTAAATTGCTCTTCTCGTCGTACGAAGTTGAAATGACAACAAACATTTGGTGTTAAAATTCTCAATAAAGCTAACGCATTTCATTTTTAATGTAAGAAATTCTTACATTTATGAATTACATTTCTATTGATTTGTATGACGAAAATTTTCTTTTCTTTCCGAGAAATCAACTGTGGATATGTCCATGACAAAATACACCCCATTACATGTAATCGATATCAGAAAAAACTTTGGGTGCACATTACTGATCTCATACAATTTCCCCTGATCTCCGTTCTACTTGTTATGCTAGTTATATGAGTAAAAACTAATAATTGTCTCTTCTACTGCGGGTGTGCTCCATCAACAGTATCGTCGTGTTATCATTGAAGTAGCACACTCGCGTCTTGTTTCCCCTAATTTTCCTTTTTTTTTGTGAATCAATTCCTGACATGTACTTTCTACTTAGCATTCTCCTGAGAACCAATGCAGAGTGAAATTTCATTGGTAGTTAAATCTCATGTCGACATTCATAAGTTCGGAACATGGAAAAAATTGAATTATCTCTAATTGCCAGGAAACTAGGAATAGAATAATCAAAATCACAATGTCATTAAATGATTATCTTATCACAGTATCGGTGTACTTGTACACGACGTGTTATCTAAACAGTTATTAATGAATGAAATGTGTATTCTTAACAACGAGCAAATACGGTGACAGAATTGGAAATTAGCATTTGTCAAATCACTTGTTGAAGAAACAAAATGTTTGTGATGTTTCTTAATGTCTTTATTTTCTTACAATTATTAAACAACATTGTTCAACACTTTTCAAACCTCCCAGCAACACAATATTTACGTTGAAAACTAAACTTTACATTCTCACTTATATGAATGACGCAACACGACGAGAAATTACGAAACACCAGAAAATATTGCATTAACAAAATTGATTTTTTAATCTTCCACAATTACTCCGTGTCGTACATCACGTGGTACGCTCTCGGCGACCAGAAAACAACGGAGGCGTGCCTAACTTTTTGCGCAACTATTTACATAATGGCGCAGCGCACGCGGTGGCGTCGGCGCGGCGGGCGAGGCGGGCGCGTTCATAAAGAGGAAAACACCGCGCGCACTCCGTACCTGTGCAGCGTCTCCACGGAGCGGCGCGCGACGCCACGACGCTAGCGCTCGGCCCCGCGAGGCGTCGCACGGTGCGACCAGACGGCCAGAACGTGGCCAAAACATCACATGGCATCGAATTCAATTACCAAGTTCTACATGGGGTTTTCGAGGTCGCTAATTTCAATTATACTGATACTAATAGATATCCCGATTTTGTATGTATGTATATATATATATATATATATATATATATATATATATATATACATATACACACACACACACACACACTGTCTTAAAACATGAATCTGCAGCGACACGCAGCCAATTTTTCCTTTAATTCAATGAATATTAAATAACATAAATTTCTCTACGAAGTTTCAGGTGTTATATTCTGTTATATACAACTTTTATGGTAGTTATATTTTATACCTTACTACTTTAAATATACATTATTGTAATCTACCTTAACTAGCATAATTTTTGATTTGCTGGCCATTAATAGGGACATCAATGATTGAAAAATGTAGTAAAAATATTTTAGAGCAAGTTTTTATACATATTAGAAACCACAGCCTACCATCTTTTTTGACGGCACAATAGTGATGACCGCATATTCCACCTTCAAGCTTCCACAGCGCCCAGCAGGGACAGGGATTAGGCTTCATACTTTCAGCAAAGATGTACAAAACATTCTTCTTTCGAGAAGATTGGTCAGGAGTTCCTAATATAAACTTTTATTTTTGAGGTTTTGGCCACGATTTTGCCATCTGGTCACACTGTGCGTCGCTTGGAGGCACGGGGTAGCGCCTGCCCCAGTCACTGCCACACCCGTCTCTACCCTTCCTCTTCACCCACCGCCTCTGCCCGCTGATTTCTCCCTCCGTTTCCACTCAGCGTCTGTATCTTTCGCCTCGATTCAACATCTCTACACACCGTCTCCATCCATTGCCAGCACCCACCGACGCCCCCGTCGTCTCTACCCGTCATCTCCAACCATCGTCCCCATTCATCGCACCCCAGTCATCGTCTTCACCCACCGTCTCCATCTACCGCCTCCACCCAACGTTTCCACCCACTGCCTCCTCCCACAGTCTTCTCTTACTCAATGCCTTGTCCACCCCTTATCCACCACCCACTGCCTCCACCAAGTCTCCACCCACTGCATCTACAGCCTCCACCCATCGCGTCTACCCTCCACCTTCACCCTCTTTCTCCACCCACCCTCTTCACCCTCCGTCTCTTCTCAGCGCTTCCATACTTCGCCTCCAACCATCGTCTCGACCCATCGCCCCCACCCACCGCCTTCACCCACCGCCTTCACCCACCACCTCCAACCACCGCCTCCAACCACCGCCTCCAACTATCGCCTCCATCCGCAGTCTGCAGCCAATGTCTCCCCCTCCGTCCCTGCCCATCGTCTCCATCGACCGCCTCCTCTCACAGCCTTCTCTTACCGCCACCACCCACTGCCTCCACCCAATGCATCAACAGTCTGCCCCCACCGCCACCACTCACCGTCTTCACTCATCGTCTCCACCCAATGTTTCTATCCATCGAATCCACCCATTGCCTCGTCGCCGGCATTATCTTGAAGAAAAACATCGAGTTTAATTTCTATGACAACTCGTTCTGCAAGAAAGCAAAAAATATTATATTTACCTTTTCCACACGAGATTGTGACGCACTTACTTCAGAAATATTTAAATGTATGTCCATTAGAGAGCAAGCAAACATCACTCAGATTTGTGTAAATGAAGTGCAATTATCTTAAGAGTATGTGCTTCACAAAGGAGATCTCGATATAAATATGAGATAAAATATATTAACCTCAAGGGGAAAGAGAAAATCATTTTAAGTTTCTCTGCACATAACTGGTAGCAAATTCTCTTTGAACGAGAACAAAAGACGAGTAAGAGAAAATGCGACTTACTGCAAAAGCTAAGAGATTACAATTACAAAAATGTTAATAAAAAGCATATTTAGTGAGATAATTATTCCTATTCATAGAATTAATATGGATGTCGAGTTCAGATTAAGAGAACATTTTGTATTTATCGCTTGAATATTGAACATTTATGCATTGAAAAAATTTCGTGTTCCTGATTTAGTTTAAATGAATCAAGCAAATCACTCATTCAAATATATTCCACATCGATATGTTTCGTATGTAATTTAGAAATAGAAATACAACCTGAAGACGGAATTTACAGTAAATAAAATAATCATAAATGTATAAAAACACGGCGATATTAATAATTCAATGCATCTACGCAATGATTATGGTAAAGATTATTGTAGCAACCATTCGCGCCTACCCTATGACATTTTCGACCACTTGGCATTTCATTTCCTGGAGATGAGCCTTCGCCCCCGCCGCCACCGCAGTCGCCGCTGCCTCCGCCACCGCCGCGGTGAGCTCTGCCTTTATCTTTTCCTAAATTTGCTTTTCCCCGCATATTTGCTCTCCGGGCGTCGGCAGAGTGTCCATTATATTTAACAGCGCGCTGCCGCAGACCCGCCCTCTCTTCCGCTCGCCGCGTGCGCACCTCACCCCTCCCTCCACGATTCACCGCCCAACTCCCCGCCTCGCCGCGTTTCGCTCCTGTCTGCCCCGCCCCGCCACGCGCCACCCCTCGTCGCCCCGTCCCTCACCCCTTCTCCCTCCCCTCCCTCCCCTCCCCTCTCTCCACGCCCCACCGCCCAGCACCCCGCCACGCCGCGATTCGCTCCTGTCTGCCCCGTCCCACCCCGCCACAACCCGACACGCGCCACCCCTCGTCGCCCCGTCCCCCTTCATTCTGACCCGCTCCACCCCACCTCGCTTTGGCTCTCTCCGCCCCGCCCTGCCCCGTCCAACTTCGTTCCGCCTTGCACTGCCCCCGACCCGCGCCACACCTCCTCACCCCGCTCTGTCCCTTCTTTCCCTCCCGCATCGCTGCGACCTCCTCCAACCTACCTCGCTCAGGCTCTCTCCGCCCCGCCCTACCCTACCCTGCCCCATTTCGTTCTGTCTCGCACTGCCCGCCACCGCTCCTCTACGCCCCACCCCGACTCGCGCCACTTCTCCTCGCTCCGCCCCGTCCCTTCTTTCTGTCCCGCATCGTTCTGACCCCCTCCATCCCACCTCGCTCACCGCCTCGCACGGTCCCGCCCCCGCCTCGCCTCGCTCAGGCCCGCTCCACCCGACTTGCGCCACCCCTTCTCGCTCCGCCCCGCCTCAGCCTCCGTCCCGCATTGCTTTGTCTCTCACCTAAGCCAAAGACCCCGTTCCGCATCGCGCTATCCCGCCCCCGCTCCGCTTCGTCCCACCCCCACTCTCGCCACTCCTCCTCGCTCCGACCCGCCCCTGACCCGCTCCACCCCAAGTCGCTGTGGCTCTCTCCGCCCTGCCCTGCTCCGCCCCACTCCAACTCGCTCCTGCCCGCTTCCTTTCTTTTCCCGTCCCGCCTCGCTTTATTCTACCTCTGCCCCGTCTCTCTCCGTCTCTCTGCCTTGACCCGCCACGTTATCCCCGTTACGCTTGGCCCCGGCACTCTCTTCCAGCTACGCTCTCCCCACCACGCTCCCCTCGCCATGGTCTGCCCCACCCCGCTCTGCCCCGCCCCCTCTCCCCCTCTCTTTGCCTCGCCCCTGTCTGCCCCGCCCCTGTCTGCCCCGCCCCTGTCTGCCCTGCCCCTGTCTGCCCTGCCCCTGTCTGCCCCGCCACTGTCCGCCCCGCTACTGTCTGCCCCGCCCCTGACTGCCCCGCCCCTGTCTGTCCCGCCCGTCTCTGCCCCGCCCGTCTCTGCCCCGCCCGTCTCTGCCCCCCTCTCTTCCCCGCCCCTCTCTGCCCCGCCCCTCTCTGCTTCGCCCTCTCTCTGCCCCGCCACGCTCTGCCCCGCCACTCGCTGCCACACTGTACCTCGCCACGCGCCGCCCGGGCACACTCCGCCCCGCCATGCTCTGCTCCACCAGGCGCCGCTTCGCCCTGTCGCACACCCTTGCTCTTCGCGTCCCGTCCTGCCCGCTGCGTCCCTCCTCGGCATCTGAGCTTCGCCCTAAACCGCTATCTGCCCCGCCACACCACGCTCACCTCGCCCCGCTCTGCCCCGCCACGCTATGCCCCACCACGCTGTCCCGCCACCCTCTTCCCCGCCACCCTCTTCCCCGCCACGCTCCGCCACGCCCCGCTCCGCCCCGCCATGCTCTGCCCAGCCACGCTCTGCCCCGCCACGCTCTGCCTAGCCACTCTCTGCCCCCGTCACCGTCTTCCCCGCCACCTTCTTCCCCGCCACGCTCCGCCTCGCCGCGCTCCTCCCCGCCACGGGCTGCCACATCCCTCTCCACTTCGCTCTGTCACACCGCCCCGGCCCCCTGCGCTTCGGCCTGAACCGCTATCTGCCGAGCCGTGCCGCGCCCTGCCACGCGAACCGCCCGCCCACCCGCCGTGCGGCGGACGTGGCTGTCCGCTCGCCGCCGCCCACCCGTCGCACGCGCGGCGGACGCGGACACGCGCTTGCGGGGCGTCCAGGCCAACCCGGCTGCTCCGCCCCTCGCGAATAAACTTCATGCGTTGCCGGCCCCGTGGCCGAGGTCGCTAAGACAGTAGTGCCGTAGCGATCTCGGGCTGAGGGGTCACGGGTTTGAGTCCCGCCTCGGGCATGGTTGTATGTGTTCGTCCTTTCACCCCCTATCATCACCATATCGTGTCATCATCATGTCCTAACGTTACTTCCAATAGTGGTCGCTAATGGCCGAGTAGTTGATGCGACCTTAAACAAAAAGAAAGAAAAAAAACAACTTCATGCGCGAGCCCTTTAGTGCATCTCAGGACTAGACCTCTGATTTTGGGACAAATGCCTATTTACTTCCTTTAGGAGATTGTGGAAAATAATTGTAGATGTTAACGAATCACGATAAAAATCTAGTGACACCATCTACTAGTGCCTAAAATGTCCTAAAAGGGAGTTTGATGTCTAGTTTAATTATTTTGCCTAAAACTGCCTAAAAGAAGTAATTTTGAAGAATTTTCATATTTTGATTACTCACTTTATAAATGTGTTATACTCTTCAGAATTTCCTTCAAACTGCGAATATTTCAAATTCAAATGGGCAACCAAAATCTCTCATCCAAAACACCGAAAATAAGGAGCTCTGTAACTTGGTAAAAAGAGGATGCTTCACACTCGTTTCCGGTCTTAGGCAATTGCACCATTCCCGGTGCAGCTACGCTGTTGACAGCTTCAGGCTTTTCGCAGCGCGCGGCGCTTATGCAGTCCAAGTGCCTAACTTAATCCTTTTGTGATCAACTTTAAATGCCAGGAAGAACTTTTCATGTCTAATGATTTTAAAATTCTGGATTAATCATTTCGTAACTTATTTTAACAAAGGTCATTTTTAATGACTAAAAGTGCCTAATGTCGTAATTTTGTTTATTTTATCATCACTTTCTTGTGCCTAAAATTTCGAGGTCTATTCATGACTAAGAATATACGAGTGTGTGATAGTTGAAGAAAGAAGTACATTACCAAACGGTCTCCTCTAAAAGACGCCTGACGGCGATAGATTTAGATTTATTTTAGTAATTCCGCAATTAAGTGTCCGTAATTAATTACTTGGTGTCAGAATACACTCATTTGATATTACATAACTTCACAATTTTACAAAATTTACAAACTTCACAAATGAATATGACCATTTCACCGTGCGAGCTTTCATAGCATCCCACTTCACCACACTTCACTCCACCGCACTGTTGATCACTGATCTATAACGTCTTTCTTACACACTTTTTCTTCACTTTCACAACGTCACTACACTACACTGCACGTCACTGCACATAATCATTACAATGATAGTAAAAAAATAATAATACAACTTATTTCACATAACAGACTAGTAATTTAATAATATTAAACATATTTGTGATACACATACCAAGATATAGGAAACTAATTTATTTTTAAATTTGCTCAGGCTTTGAGGAAAGATTTGCGAATTGATATTTCCCAACGTCCGTTTTCTGAATTAGTCTGAATTTTGTGCATGTATCCACTCTGCCGAAATTCAAGCCTTATACCCATAATAGCCTCTTCCCTAGTCGACTCTGAATTTCTTTCCACGCTGGAAAGACTGCCTATGCTTTATACATAGCATAAAGACACGCCTTTTTCCCCTTCTTTCAAGTGACTCCCATTCTCCTTTATGCTTTGTAGCCCTGGAAGTAAATTTTGATGCTCTATGCTGGACCTTTTCTAGATTCCTTTGCTGCAAAATTCTGTTTCGGTCCCAAAAAATTGCGCCATACTCCAATAAGGGTCGCACTAACGATATATATGCTAGTTCTTTGGCTCTGTACTCTTTTTCAGAAACCGCATAACAAAATGCAAAGATCTCCAGGCTTTCCCTACAGCGAAATTAACTTGATTTTCCAGGCTTAATTTACTGTTCAGCTGTATTCCTAAATATTTGTAAGACGTGACTCGAGGTATAACATTATTGTTCATAGATGTATTCATTTGATCATGAGCATGCTTTTACATGTTTCCTTATAAAGTATGTTAAAAGGAATTATTCTTAACACACTTCATACATGAGACCAAATAACATTGGTTCAGCGACTTTTTAAATAAATTGTCGGAAGTAGCCTCTTAACTAGTTTAAGATAATACCGTACTCATTTTAAGTAACTTAAATATTACTCTAGCTCAAAAAGACTGTGTGTGTTTCTTCGATCAGCGAAATCTGTTAATTTTTACATGTCATACGAGAAGGACGAAACAAATTTCATGGTGAAAAACATTACATGTTTGTTGCGAAGTCTGTCACAGACCTTAACAAAGCTTCCTTTTCAGCTACCTTTTTTGTGTTTGTCATGTTTTCACAACAGATATTGTGTTTTTGATGAAGATGTGGGAAACGCGAAGGAAAATATTGATCTCAACTTCGTAGAAAAATGAAATTTCTATTACGTTGTATAACAAAATATATTATAATGAATTTTTCTAGAATAATTTCCAAAATTGCCACTTAGTGGCGGGATATAAGTGTTTTCGTTTGCCACTACACCGTTCGTGGAATTGTAATGCGGAAGTTTTTCTCAAAAGCTATTAATTGTGGCAAACAAAATAATAAGTTGAAAATATCTTTTCTCTTGAGGTGGATCTATATTGGCAACCAAACACACCATGATTATTTAAACTGTTTTATCTCTGATCAATTTTTCTTCTAACACACCCCTTACATATAAAAACACTTGACATCAAAGAGCTTAAGAAAATTATTAATAGAATTTCCTTCTCAGGGCACAATGTGTTGAGTCCAGAGTACTCGTGCAATGTTAGAGATTAAACTACCTTCCCAGATTCTGAAGAGGTCATTGAGGTATGGCGCGATGAATTTTCGGGCTCGACATAGCCCTGTGTGGCTAACGTGACATCCTTTGATGTCTGTGAAACCTCCGATACTCACAGGAACACAAGTTGAGAGGTCCAACAGTTTTCGTGTATATTGATGACACGAAAATCTCTCATCGCTGCTTACAGTAGATTCGAGATCATTATTTTGACGAAATTGCTTATATTTCAACTTTTGGGTTAATTTAATTTAAGTGATATTTAATTCGACAGTTAAATATTAAATTAAATAAATGTCTATTGGTGGCGAGGCTCAGGCTATTTAGCCTGCTCTTCCACCTGACCTATTTCAAAATTTTATTACATTAGTGCATAATAATAAATTCAATCAAAATTACGTACACAATTTGGGTGAAGGGTTTCTCACGTAGGAGACAGGAGGGAAAGCGAGGGAGGAAGGAGTTGATAGAGAGGAATGTTCTCAGAGCATTTGTATGTTTAAATTTATTAATTTCAAGTTAGGGATATAATTAAAAATAGACCACAAATATGTCAAGTTGAACACTACGAGATTTTTCTCCAATTTAGATAAATTATATTTTTGTGATTCTTCAAGTTACGTATAGAAGAGGATTCGAAAGAAATTGTTTAAATCAGTGAAATGTTAATAAGTACTACGAATTGTTTCAAAGAGGTTTTGAAGAAGCTAAGATTGCGTACGTATTATTGAATTACTCCTAAAAAAAAAGCTGGAAACGGAGGGAATCAATTATTTAGGTTATTTTATGAATTAATCAAACGCAGTCTTGCATCTATCTATTTCAATATTAGTCTTCGTGGACTTCGTAGACGTTTTGGTGTGTGCTTAAATAAGAAATTATTGACTACTAGCAGAATGACCCCCCGCCGCTGCCTTCCCGCTCCGTCGGGGCTGCTAAGACCTGGGCTCTCGTGCCGCAATCGCCCCCGCGGTGTCGTCTCCTAGCTCAGCATTAGCTTCGTCCTATCTACATCCCGTCCGCACGCTAGTCCTGTCCTACTCGATCCCGCCCCGCGACTCATGACAACGCCCTGCAACAATGAAGCTCAGGTGGATTGGAAATTGCGTTTAACTGAAGCGTCATCTAGTGGAGAGTAATAACAAAGTGAGCAGCACAAAAACCTTATCCATGCAAAGAACACTAAGATATGTTAAGTTTCCGGGAGATCGGCCGAACTGTGTTGGAGTTACACACACACACACACACGCAGACTCCTGCACACTCAAACACTCGCACACTATCACACATTCACACTCACTCACTCACTCATACACATTCACACTCACTCACTCATACACATTCACACTCACTCACTCATACACATTCACACTCACTCACTCATACACATTCACACTCACTCACACTCACACATTCACACTCACTCACTCATACACATTCACACTCACTCACACTCACACATTCACACTCACTCACTCATACTCACACATTCACACTCACTCACTCATAAACACACACTCACACTCACTCATAAACACACACTCACACTCACTCATAAACACACACTCACACTCACTCATAAACACACACTCACACTCACTCATACACACACACACACTCACTCACTCACTCACTCACTCATACACACAAACCCACACTCACTCACTCATGCACACACACTCACACTCACTCATACACACACTCACTCACTCATACACACACACTCACTCACTCATACACACACACTCACTCACTCATACACACACACTCACTCATACACACACACTCACTCATACACACACACTCACTCATACACACACACTCACTCACTCATACACACACTCACTCACTCATACACACACTCACTCACTCATACACACACTCACTCACTCATACACACACACTCACACTCACTCATAACACACACTCACACTCACTCATAACACACACTCACACTCACTCACTCATAACACACACTCACACTCACTCATACACACACTCACTCACTCATACACACACTCACTCATACACACACACTCACACTCACTCATACACACACTCACTCACTCACACACACGCACACTCAGACTCACTCATACACACAGTCACAGTCACTCATACACACACTCTCACACTCACTCATACACACAAACTCACACACTCACTCATACACACACTCTCACACTCACTCACTCACTCATACACACACATTCACTCACACACTCACACTCACTCACTCATACACACTCACAAATTTGAATTTTCTCTTTCAAACTTTTTACTCTCTGCCTTTCAATTTAACTCGTTTACGTTTTAATATCCTGCTATATTCTTAAATCTACTTCATTTCTATATTTCTTCTCTATAATCTACTTCACTGATATATTCTCAAATCTACTTCATCAATCATTTTTTTGGTGCCATAATGTCGATGTCAAAAGATTGCCAATTACGTGGATGCCTTAAAACGTTTAGAATACGACTGTTCTCGCAACAATCATTATTATCCAACCAAGTATTATTGCCAACGAGCTACATATTACACATCTTGATTACGGAACTGCTTCATTACCCTTAATATTCTCTCGCTTCCTTTGCCAGTTCATCACGAATGTGTGTCACTTACTGCCGGCAACATTCTCCACTGTTCCTCCAACACACTGAAGGGTGGGCGAGGGCTTGTTCATGTGATTGCAGCCGAGGCTGTACCGCACGCCCGTCACTGTCCATTCCTGTTCCACTTCCTGCGCCGTTGCCCGCCGCCCTCCCCCCGTCGCTCCCCACCATCCGCGCCCGGCCACCGTTCCCCCTGCCCCCCCGGCCCCGGCCTCCCCGCCCCCGGCCATGCGAGCCCCGCCCCGCTCCCCCCGCCCGACGGCCCCGTCTCCCGGCGCGACGCGACGTCCCGGTTAATCCCTGGAAGCCACGACCGCCACGCCAAGCCTCCACCCGCCCCCCCTGACCCGGAGCCTTAAACCGTCCGCCCTCCTTTCCTTATCCTCCTCGCACCTCCCTCAAGGCCTCATTTGGCTGCCTCATTCCGGAAGCACTGCGCGCTCCACATTTCCTCCCGACGCCTCAGCCTCGTCTCAGTCTCTCTGGAGGAGCGTACAGTTCGAAGAATATTTCTGTCTACTCGACAGCTAGCGGCTGGCTGGGGAGAGTGGGTTCTGTTATCCAATCAGATGCTTTAAATTCTGCCGACGTCACAGCAGAGTTGCCGATACTTATTTTGAAAAAATGAAATCTTACAGCGCGAAGCATTTGTAAATTGACGAGTGTCAATATTTCTTTGGTTATGTTTCGTCGTCAACAGTTGTAGGCTCTTATTGCAATTTGTTTCTTGCTACTGATGTGATCTGATGCATGAACGACCTATGACCACTTGTTTGCCGCACGAGTAAGTGGCTACATCGATTTACCCCTTCCCCAGCTGACAAGTAGAAGTATTATTCGAACAATAGTACCTCAATATGATGGACATTCTGACCACACATTTGTACATAGAATCTAGGAATCATCAAATGTATCAATAATTAAAATTTACACCGAATCACACTTTTCATTGCGTGAAGCCTTAAGGCCAAAGAGCTAATAATCATCACAGAGATGCTACAGGTAGGAAAATGCGAGTTTGGTTCTGAACTTCGTGTAATGAAAGGATAAACATTGACATGCCAAAATAAGAAGCCGCAACAGACAGCTGTTTTCAGGAAAATAATCTGCAACGTTTTTGAGTGTTTGAACGCATCTCGAATGGACAAAGAAACTTCGCGCTGATCACTTAGTCTAGTAGTTCACAAAGAAAGGTTACGTCGTTCATCCTGACTTTTAGATCTTCTCATCATTATTACCAAACAAATCAATTTTTATGGAAAGAAAGAAAATGTTTCTTTTCAGGATGTACGAGCTTAAAATACTTAAAAATCATTACGACCTGCGCTAACACGTTTAAGGATTCAAAAGTTCAATTGAATCAGTTTTTAGCCTTTATTTTATTAAGTTCCTACTTTTTGCTATGTAGTCTAACGATATTCTTATTTTCCGTCTTCCACATTTATCGCGTTAATCTATTCTCAAAAATTTATATATCTGGCCTTAAGGATGTAGCGTTTATGGAAGTTAGCCCCCCTCCAAACCTCACTGCGTGATAAATTCTCTAATAATAAGTAGAGAACTCACGTGTCACTTCGTTATATGAGATTTACCACCTCATGCTCATCGACATATGCTCATCGACTCACCGACATATGCTTTAGAATTAGTAACAGTTAAGGTACCTGTATACAAATATTTACTTTGTATGGTAATATGTCGTTTAGGCTTTGCTAAAATAAGAAAATTGTTTGATGTTCTCTTCCTTCTACATCTTCTCCTCTTCTCGTTCTTCTTCTCCTCCTTCTGATCATCTCCTTCTCCTTTCGTGTTCTCTTTCTCCATTATCTCAACCTCCTCGTCCTCGGTGTTTCAGCTAATGTTAATGTGAAAGGGGTAATAATCAATGTAAATATTGTTCAAACTAAAATATTCATTGAAATTACGACACGTCTAATTGTCTCTTTAAAATATTTTTTATTAACATCCATACGAGTCTATATAACGTAGTGGATTAACAAAAGATCCGAAAACGTCTTATTTGACTCATGTTTATATTTAAAAATGGAAAATCTCATTTCGTGAAAACAATGCTCTCCTTGCAGCACATACTGTGATTGATAGTGATTCCGCAAGCGTCAACTAAGGAGTTTATCATTCCCGTAAGTGTAGTGCATGTTTTTCATCGGGGGGGGGAGGTGGTGATTTTCTCCCACTGGATGGCAAGATCCAGCGCCGACCTACCGTCGACTAGTGGGGTTTTCTCAACCAGGTATCTCCGACCACCGTGGCACCGCCCCAGCTGGGACAAACTCTAAATCCCGACTCTACTCCCGGCATGTGTGGTAGAATGTGAATGTAGTGAATGTGTTTTTAAGGTGTGAGAATAGAACAAGGAAGAGGAAGGAAAGATAGCGGGGGCCCGTTGCCCGTTTGTTAGGGTACTGCTCCGGCATTCGCCGGGTGTTGATCGGAGAAACCACGGAAAACTACCGATCAGAGCAGCGGGCCGTTAAAATTCTCCTCCAGACAATGAATTCGACCTAGCTGACAAGCTAGTCGAAACTCCTGCCATCTTCGGGACTAGAACCTATGACCTTCCGGTCAGACGTACTCCTGTGACATCAGTTGATGCACTGAGCCCCTCTGCTGGTCACACCTGTGAATACAGCCGTGTCTGCTCTGGAGGTATCGCTCCTTCCCCCACCCGCGTGGGTGGGTATGAGATCCAGCGTGGTTGGTTAGTTAGCTAATGCTGTATTTTACGTGGCGAGACTCGGGCCATCAGGCCCGCTCTTCCGTCTGACCACGCAAATTTCACTACGCTCCTTTCACTACCTAGCGGAGAAAGAAGGTATTATCTCGGGCGACGAAACAGGCGATTAGAATTTATCTCAGAGGCTTCATTTAGGCTTGAGGATCTTTTACATGCAAGTAAATCTACTAACATGGGACAGCCGCCTTTACTTCCCCTCCGAAGGAAGGCGTACGGAGGATTTTTTCGCCCTCAAAAATCCACGGCTTCGATCGGGTTTGAACCCGCGAACTTGGGTATGTGTCAGGATGCCAGCAAGGCAGAGGCAGAAGCAGTAGCGCGCGCCCGGGCGTCCGGGGCCGGCAGAGGAAGCGTGTGTATGTGTGCACGCCGATGTATCTGTATGTGTGCACGCGGATGTGCGCTCGCGCGCGCGCGCGCGTGTGTGTGTGTGTGTGTGTGTGTGTGTGGGCGTTTGCGTGCGAGCGTGCGGCGCGTTGCAAACGCTGACTTATTTCTTGGAGCGGACCGCCTTCATCGTGCTGCCCGCGCTGTTTCTCTTTGCCTCCGCTGTCGCGCGGTTGCGTGGCCACGAGGCCGCGGCCGCCGCCGCCTCCGCTGTCCTGTCTGGCGCGCCGCCGTCGCGTTATGCCGCGTTTGGTCTCCGAGTGGCGACTCACAAAAGTCGCGGCGTTTGTCTCGGGTGCTGTCGCCCTTCTTTTTTAACGGTTTATTCCGAGGACGGTGGAGCTCATATGACTTTCAGCCTCACAGATCTAAATACCTCCTCCATCCTGTAGTTTGTAGCAAGACACCACAGTAATTTTGCAGCTATTGCCAATTTTGTAGATATGGACATGAAGGCGGAAAGGTTCCAAAATAATGGTTTCATTCTATATCAATTACACATATGATAAATTCAAATAAATAAACAACTATTCCATATACTGATTCTGCATTTTCGCCTGCATAATACACATTTTCGGCAATAGTTATTAATGACATTAAACCGATAAATAGAAAATACCAACAGTCTATTATTTGTCTTAGCGGCCCTGTTTTGTTCAATACATTGCGTTACACAAACTTCTTTTGAGAAAAATCATTGAAGCAAGAATAACGATTTCTCGGAATAAGTGTACTCGTAAAACATTTTTAGCTACAACTTATTTGTTTCCATTGTTCATTACGCTCGGCGGACAGTTTAATCGTTAACGGCCACCGGCCAATAAGAGTAGTTTTTCCTTCCTCTGTTTGGTTGTGTCAAGTTGACAATTACAGTATGGTATTACAAAAATTTATTAATACATGATTTTACATTCCTCTTATGACCAACCATTGACGGGAAATAGTGGTCAGAGTTGTTTCTACCCTCCAGTACTTCAGCTCCCTCACTGCCCTTCCTTCCTCACTGCCCTTCCTTCGTTGTGCCGATATCTTTCTCTCCTCCCTGTTCGCTGACGTCTCTTTCTCGCAATCGATCTTTTATTACTTCATTTAATTACGTCAACAACACCGCTTCAGAATTCCCACACGCTCTTTTCCGGTTGAGTATCCACTGCTTCGCGTTTATCCCGACAAATGCTCATTCACTCTCACCCGTACAACCTTCTCCGCCTCGGGTGGCTCAGGGCATCAGCTGACGTCACTGCAGTGCGTCTGCGAGGTCCTAGGGTTCTGTTCCGAGGCAGATTTTCGACACAATCTTCATAGCTAGATAGAATTCAGCAGCTATCTGGGGGAGGATTCTAGTGACCGGTTGTGACAACGGTCATGTTCTATGTTTCTCCGATAAACACCAGGTGAATGCCGGAGTAATAAATGGACCACGGGCCGCGCGCGATATTTTGTTTCTCATCCTTGTTGTAGCTTTACCCCTTACTTACAAAAAAAGACTTACACTTACATGCACTACACTACACTACACGTGTCGGGAGACGTGTCAGGAGCTTAGAACTTTTCCCAACTGAAGCCGTATCCCGCTGGTGGGAGATTCCTGGTTGGAGAAAATCCAGCAAACGGCCGTGTAGGTCGGCGCCGGATCTCACAATCCAGTCCACTTACAGTTTATTTTTTAATACTAATCTTTCATTGGGGTTACAATGTTTCAATCAAAACAGCCTGCAGTTCAAGCAAAGCCTCCAGCAGTTCATTATCTCGGGGAAGGGGACAACTTTCGTCTCTTGAAGGAAACAGTTCCTCTAAAAGAGCTTAAAACATCTATCATTCTCATGCATTCGAATATTTAATTTTTTTGTGCCTTATGCCGAAATTGACTATTGTTCTGTCTATCCCCTATCTCGAGAAATGAAATCTAAGTTGAAAAATACCTAGTCATAACAGGATGCAAATATTAGATTTACAGATAATATAGCCTGAATCCTGACTTTCAGATCTAAAGATGAAGCTGAGATATCATAAGCTCCATATAAATTAATTAAAAACGTTGGTAAATCAAGTGAAATTATTTACAATTATGCCCATGAATATCTGAAAATTAATTGAAGTCTGAAATTCACAAAAGTTTTAAGCATCAACGACATTACTTGCTATTTATTAAGAAACTAAGATTTAATAATTTATTCCCTGAAATTCTAGTACAAGGTGAAATATCACGTACCTCCAAGTACATGATAACATCTCTACCTGAACAAAAATCGCTGTAAATATTAACTTGCCTTATTCGATATATTTTTAACTAGGACCGTTACAAATATTCTTAAAAAATAGACTCTAATTGTCTCAGGAAATCGATGGGAAGAGGTCAATAGTATTTGAGATTCTAATTGTGGCCACGAATATCTCATCATAAAAGAATTCCGAATCGATCTAGCGTGAGACAATATCAGAGTTGAAATAATTGCAAAATTTACAAATCCCTTGATTTGGTCACTACTTTTGTTCGGTCAGAATGTTCTGTGAAACAAAATTCACTGTTTGAAGATATGAGAACTTATAATTGATATTGAAAAAACTGTGAGAACTTCAACATTAACATAAAGTCTACCGTTTTTAATTGTTAAGTCTGACGATGGAGATGGTATAATAATGCGGTCATATTTGAATGAGACGCAGATGCTGGGATAATATCTATGTAAGGTACCGTATTTTGTTCTTAAATACTATTTAATAACAGGTTTAAAAAGGAAAGATATAAGAGTTGCCGGAGGCTCCAATTTAATCAAACATGGTGATAAAACATTTTCTCATTAGAGAGCAAGTGTCATTTTTGTTATTAAAAATCATTTGAGAATTTTAATATTCATTTAAAGTGCTCCGGTAAGAAAACACTCAAGTTCAAAATAGCAATTTTACAGAAGAAAATAATTATGGCAAGTCTCTTCCAGGCTCTGAAACCACACAGCGACATTCTGGGAAAGTAATATAAAAAAGATACCGATACAAGCATTTTCGCACGCTACTGGCATTACATTTTACTCCCAGATCTGTGAAAAAACGAAAAAACTTAGTTTTGGACGTAACGCCATCTGGTTACGTGTGAAAGCTCGTCAGTTGGAGCTTACCGCCAACGGTACGAGCGCGAAAGAGCAAGTTGTGTTGGAGAGACTAGAAAAACCTGCCAATAATGATGCATCCGCTTATCCACATAGGACGGATTATGCACGTTTCTCGTTGTTGCACTTAACTGTACACAACCCGAAAGGTTTCAGTAATGTCTGAATACTTTTAAAATGTAACCCACCAGAAAAAATTAATACAGGTCGTATGTGTTATTAGAAAAACATTTTTTTTTTAAAAAATCACTTGTCTAAATTTGGAGAGACGTGTTTGTCCTCGGAGATAATGAGTGACTACCAGAAGTGTTTACACTTGTTTCATTAATCCACTGGAGACAAAATACGGCTGTTTCCAATTCTGCCATTTTATACACAGTTGTCAGGGGAATTCGAACTGTGCGGTCGTGTGTGCGTTGGGGACCTATCTAAAACCAATATTTAATATCCTTGTACATCTCCATAATGGACTGAATTTCCATCATTTCTCCTCAATTCCTGAGTGATCTGAGAATTCTATACGAGAATTCTAATCAAATTGTATCTGAGAATTCTAATCAAATCGAGCATCCCGCTTTTGAACGAGAATCTTCGCATTTTTTACTTTCTCGCCACAGAAATTCCCCGAAAAAACGGGGAATTTCCTGCAGAAAAACTCGTATAATGGGACTCTGATAATGAAAAAGTGGATAAATCAAGCTACTTAATTTAGAAAAAATAATTTTCTATCACGTGGTGTAGCCAGAATCCATGTTTCATGGGTCTTGGATACCGAAAAATTGAAGTACTACAAAACGTTTGTCTGATCATTCGTCC
This sequence comes from Acheta domesticus, assembly GCA_031308135.1. Taxonomy (NCBI): domain Eukaryota; kingdom Metazoa; phylum Arthropoda; class Insecta; order Orthoptera; family Gryllidae; genus Acheta; species Acheta domesticus. Next base: position 123,231,088 of record JAHLJT010008756.1, read on the forward strand.
ATCCGTTTGTCTCTCTGTCCGTCTGTGAACAACGCCGGCCATTAAACCGTTCAGCTGATTTTCTCCAAAATTTATATTCCCAATCGATCTGGCTGATGTCAAGGCCCCTTGAATTTCAAATCAATATTTTAATTCTGGTGGTACTTTATATAAAGCCCCTGTGACATTTTCAAAATTTTCAATATATGGCTCAGAAATTTTTAATTAAATTTTGTTGTTGTGTGAAGGACGTTTAAGAGAATAGTGCAGGTCTCATGTTCATTGAAAACCGTAATTTTTCGAAAATCACAAAAGTTCAATTTTTTTCAAAGTCTTCCAACAATTAAAATATTAAAATTTTTTTCCCTTAATGAAATCCGCTCCTTGAAGATAGATTTTAAAATAAGATCATGTACAATTTTTCGAAATTTTGGGTACTTTTCGCATAATTTTGCGTGAAAAAATGGGCGAGAAAGTAAGTGATGTTTTAGCACCACTAGTTTGATGAAACGAAGGAAGACTAAACCTTCACGATTAAATTCCGTGGTGGTAGCAGATGTCTTGTGGTGGTCTTGTGACAATTGTGGTAATGTAGCAATGAGAGGTAAGGGGTAATCAACCACAATAAGTATGAAGAAAAAGGAAAAATGAGAGTCTTCATGTTGATCTCTCATTTTTCCTTTTTCTTTGATAGAAACCCACAGAAGATGGGAAATTTTGATCCCGTGACTGTGTCTTATGTGCAGTCATGGTTGGGAAAATTCGCAGTGTTGCCTACTTGTGCCCAACCGTCTGGGTTGAGAACCACCTCTTCCAACCTTCGGATATGTTTATATAAATTACTGTTTACGTGTGTGAAGGGTTTCAGAAGCTCGGCATTGAGGGTGTAGAGAGTAAAAAGAGTAGAACGAGCAGTAGCCATGTCACAAATGCGTATTAATATATGTGATAAAATTGGAATAAATACAAGAAAACTCAGATAAAAGCAACAATCACATAACTTAATATTTTAAAAGTGTAAGATTTATGTGTATTGGATATTATATAAATATATAAGTATTATGTTATACATTAAAAATTAAGATTTGATACAAGAATGAGAAGATATGCTAACTACAAAATCTATTGAAAGCTAGTAGTTACGAAATTTGGGAATGTGGTTACGTATTTTCTTTCACTTAAGCTGCAACTGTTTAATACAACCTGTCGACTATACTTTACAGTAAATAGATAAAGATATTAGATGAAAATTTGTCTTCGAAATAAGGAATAAAATTTGAAACGCAAATTCAAAAGTACTCGATACACCGTCCTCGTAATGTTCAAATAAATTGAATCTTCACTCGTCACAAAAATAAAATAAATCTTTCAGTAATTAAGTTAGCACAGTGATAAAATATCGAAAATAAACGAATCTGTTTATAGCTTTTGACACTTATCACTAACTCGTAAATCTGAAGTTCGTTAAGGTTCAGTAATGTTTAAAATCCGTTATCTGTTGGTTAGTCTTGGTTATAGCAAAAAAAAAACCAGCCAAAATTATATTTCCAGCTAACCTGCATCAAATAATAAAAGCACTTAAAGACACAAAATGCAGTCAGATCGCTAAAAATAGTACATAAATCATAAAAAAATCAAGAGCACAACCAGATGCGTCAGTCTCAAAAGATGGCGTCAACCAGGAATACGTTCTTTCTCCGCCAGTTGGGGAAGGGAGCTTAGCGAAATTTGCGTGGTCAGACGGAAGAGCAGGTCTCATGGCCGGAGTCTCGCCACGTAAAATAAGGCATCAATTCAATTCAATTCAATTCACGATTAACTAAAGAAATCGCGTGTGTTCAATTTGGCTCGAGTCCGTTGTTCGGCCACTTCCTTCAACGCTTGCCTCATTTGCGCGTTCTCTCCTCTCCCGTCGGCCGCCGCAGCGCCGAGCCGACGCGCGGCGCGAAGTTGTTTCACTGCTGTTCGTCGACTCTTTCCGACTTGGAAATGGCTTCCGAGAAAAACTTGGCCGATTCAACATTTAAAAACCGGCGTTCCGCGGCGATAAAAACCGCCACCGCGAAGGCAGCGGGAAAGGGGGAAAGGGGGGGAGTCTACACAGTCGCACGGGAGGTGCCAATATATATACGTGCTGTGGTAGTGTGGTGATTGTGATTGAGAAAGTGAGGGTTAAGGTACTGGCGGTTGCACTTAGATTTGCTGACTCGAGCGTAACAGTGATTGCGAGGTAGCAATTGTGATGTCGGCTAGAGGTTGTAAAAAAATTACTTGCGTTGAATATCGATGAGTTTGTGACGTCTGTTGGAATCGAGTTGGCAGACCGACTGCTCTGATCAGTGATTTACGAAGTTTTCCTGAACTGTACAACAGGCCACGGACAGCGCGCGATCTTTCTTTCATATTACTTCATCATCATCATCATCTCAGCGTCTCTCTCAATACGTCCTAGGGCCGTAAGGAATTACGTCCGACCCAACCCACCTCTCCATAACCGTCATTCAGTGGCAGGGAGGCCTTACGGATCCTGCAGTTGCTTTGGACTAACCCTAGGAAAAATAAGAAATATTGCAAATTACATTAATCTTATATTTTTCTTATTTTTCATGGCTGAGGCTAATGTCTGTTCCGTCCTAACAATTTCTCTGCATCTCTATCATTATACTGATATTGTAGAAACAATAATACTTACTCATAAATGTAGATGTGACGTTTACTATTAAATAGTAAATTGTGGTGGTCGCTGTAGTTTGGTAAATATTGATGATATTCTATCGCAATTAAAATATGGTATGGCAGAACAACAAGTCGAGAACATAAATGAGGTATTTTTACATTGTAGCCTTACTTTGATGTCTCGTATTCAAAACACATTAACGTTTCTTTCACTTTTTTGCGCATCGATTTTCCCGTTCATTACAAATCATTATTTGTACCTTTATAGCTATTTATTACACTTATTACTGTTATTAGTTTCCTTACTGATGGACTCGAATAGAGAGCAGTGACACGAAGATCAATTAAAAAGAAACGAAAAAATACATTTCTGACATCCTCTGAAATGGTAAGGTAGTTTGTGTTCGACAGCAGGAGATACGTAAACGAGCAACCTGGCAGACATGTCAATGTAAAAGCTGGCAATAAGGGTGGTTGGTGACAGCGCGGAAACGGCAAAATGACATGAAAACTGCGATAATAATAAACGATCGATAGCGTTTCAGGTGGCTGAAAGCAGAAGCATCAGACGTGACATCACGATGACAGGCCAAAAGCAGCCCTGATGAGAAGAGATGAAACACTCCATTGCATTAATGGTTGGCACCAATGAGCACGCATCCATTTGTTGTGCAGAAATTTTGGAACTTGAGAATGACGATCCGTTAAAGAAGAACAAAATTTGATATAAAGGATGTTACGCTAAAATTTATGAGTACGGCAAACTAATTGGATTAGACGATAGATAATAATATGAAGAGCGTATTACGGTGATCAAGTTGATTGACTGATGAGGAAAAAATGTACCGGGAAGTCGGGTTGTCTCGGTAAAGATTGTGGATTGTCAGGGTTGAGAAGAGAACCATAACGCGAAGAAAAGTAGAGGCGGAGAGTTGCAGCATTCAAAATTAATAAGACGTTGACAGAGACTGCGCGGGAGGATTTCAGTCTGCGTTATTTTATTTATAAATGGAGATGGAGGAAAGATAAAAGATTGAACAAGGAGAAACCAAAGTCACCGTCACTTTAGGAAATCAACAACTATTAAACGAATCGGTACTTTTTAAATATGTCTTCCTAGATAAGTGAAGTGTTATTTAGATATTGTAGAATTAATTAATCATCACCACTTGATATGAACTGCTACGAATCTTACTTTCTAGTTTATTACGAATCTTACTACTAGTCTTTACTTTCTCGCCTTACGAATATTTCGTAAGAAGAGAAAGTTATGTAATCGTGCGGCGGAAAACGGGGAATTTTCGCCAGAAAAACTCTTATAGCAGGGGTCTGGTGACATAAAAGTGGATAAAACGTGTTGCTAAATTTAGAAAAAAAATCCTCTATCTCGTGGTGCAGTCAAAATCCATGATTTGTTGCTTCTTCATACTGCAAAATCGATTGACGGCAAAACGTCCGTCTGTCCATCTGTGGTCAACGCTAGCGCCTAAACCGATTTTCTTCAAAATTGATATTCCCCGATCGTTTTTACTCGTCTCAAGGCCTATTGAATTTGAAACCGATATTTTAGTATTTGAGGGTACTTTACATGAAGCCCATTTTTAAATTTTCTAAGTTAAAAGAAAATGGCTCCAAATTTTTTTTCTCGTTATTGTCCACTCCTCTTCCCTTACAGACACACAAACACACACACGCGCGCGCATGCATTACCGAACTTATGGAGGCACAGGGCGGGATCTTTGATTACCTCCGGCGGGGCACCTGGACAAAAGAAACTACCCGCATGTTGCTGTTTAGCTGGGCCGATCCCCATGCTACGGGAAAGGAACAGCGCCATCTCTAGCGATGCAACACGTACTACACTAACGGAACAAATTACCAAAGCAATTGATGCTCCCGGCAACGCAAAATAATCGACCACCTTGTTCATCGAGGGGCAGTGTGGTGCCGCCGTGTCACTTGATTGAATGTTAGTGATTCGGGGCGCGTCAACTACAGAGGTCAGTGGTCCCGTAGGTGTAGTGCATGTTTTATTCTCGAGGGGTGTCGATGGTCTGGACGACGAGATTGGGGGCAACGTACCGTTGGCTAGCGGGGTTCTTCCAACCAGGTGTCTCCTACCACCGGGGCACCGCCCCATCCGGGATAAACTCCCGACCTGTCTCCCGACATGTGTTGTGGTGTAGTGCATGTGAGTGTAAGTATATATAAGTAAGGAGTGAGGATAGGACAAAGAAGAAGAAGAAGAAGAAGAAAAGATCGCGCGCGGTCCGCGGTCCTTTTTTTAGATCATTGCTCCGACATTCGCTAGGTATTGATCTGAGAAACACGGAAATGTACAGATCAGAGTAGCCGGCCGCTAGAATTGTCCTCCAGACAGCGACTAAACACAACCTAGCTAAATATACTTTGGTTTTTCTTTCTTGGCGCGTGGGGGTGTGTCACCAAAATGGAATATCTCACGGTATTTCGCGTCGTTCTCGGTTGTTCAACTAGGAGTCGCATGATCGCCAGCACTGCTCGATACAGTCGCGATCATGCGACTCCGAGCGGCACAACCGCGAATGACACGAAATACCGTGAGATATTCCATTTTGATGACACACCCCCACGCGCCAAGAAAGAAAAACCGAAGTATAGGTAGTGTCAAAACCCCTGGCACTGTCGGGACTGGAACGTGGGACCTCCCAGTCAGAGGCACTGCAGTGACGTCATCTGACGCTCTCCCGGCCCGCGGCGTCGCCTGCTGGAAGCCTCTCTCCTCGCGCCTTGCTACCGGAGCGCTCGCCCGAAGCGGCGTGTCAAGGCTTCGGCGGCAAACACGCGCCCGCCCACGTGCCCCCGCCCGCGCCCCCGCCCGCGCCTCCGCTCGCGCCGCCGCCGTGCACCGACGCGAATAAAAAGAGGCCGCCGACGAGTGATATACGGCGCAGCGGCGTCGCGCCGCGCCTCGTAGCTCGAGTGGCGGGAGGGAGAAACAGCCGCCGGGCGGCACAATGAGAGCCCGGCAAGTGGGTCAGGGGGTGAGCGGGGAGGGGGAGAGGAGAGGGTGAGCGGCGCCCAAGAGGCTGTGAGCAAGACGCCGAGAGAGGGCCCCCAAGATCTATGGGCGCAGGTTGGCGGAGAGACGGTGTTGCGTGGCGAAAGGCCACCCCGATGAGAGCCAACTTCGATACAATGCCCGCGATCTGAAGGGAGAGAAGAAAACATCCGCCCAGATTAGACGAACTGGTTGGGTTTTCTTACAAATAATCGTCAACTGATGTTTAGTTAGAAAAGTGCATCAACACCAACTATAGTGTGATTTTTGTAACTTTGCCTCTCGATGCCTTATGGCCACGATGGAACATCACACGGCATTTCGCGTCTTTATTGCTCGTGCCGCTGGATATCGCATGATCGCGACCGTATTGTATCAAGCAGTGTTTGCAAACATGCGATATCCAGCGGCACGAGCAATAAAGACGCGAAATGCCGTGTGATATTCCGTGAAAATGTGCAATAAAGATATGAAATGCCGTGTGATCGCATGATCGCGACCGTATCAAGCAGAGTTTGCGATCATGCGACATCTAGCGGCACGAGTAAGAAGGACGCGAAATGTTGTGTGATATTCCAACGTGGCCATCGGGGATCGAGGGCCAAGTTATAAAAATCGCACTATAAATGGCTCGTTGGTTAGTATGCTCGCTTTCCACGGCGCCTTCCCGGGTTGGATTCCCGGTCGGGGTAACGTTGTAACTATGCGCTTTCTATCCAAATGTCCCAGTATCTATTGCTGTCTGACGATGAGAAAGCCCACGCTAAGGTTATGAAGACCAGTGTGTACAGTGGAGGGGCGACTTCGTGCTTAACACACGAAGTCCTTATCCCATGGCCCAGAGGCTGGGTCACAGGATTCGGATAGTATAACGGTCAGCGTATCGGATTGATATACCCAAGATTGCAGGTTCGAAGCCGTGGATTTTTAAGGGCGAAAAAATCCTTCGTACGCCTGCCTTCGGAGAAGTAAAGTCGGCTGTCCCATGTAGTAGATTTACTGCATGTAAAAGATCCTCAAGCCTAAATGAAGCCTCTGAGCTAAATTCAAAATCGCCTGTTTCGTCGCCCGAGATAATACCTTCTTTCTCCGCTAGGTGGCGAAAGGCGCGTAGTTAAATTTGCGTGGTCAGAGGGAAGAGCGGGCCTGATGGCCTGAGTCTCGCCACGTAAAATAAGGCATTAACTAACTAACTAACCGCTGGTCGGCCAAGGCCTGTGGCGGGCTATCGAGCCAAAGAACAGAACAGGACAGCACCCAACACCAACATCAGTGAAGAAAAGGGGAAGGAGTGTGCGGGACATAGACGAAGGCGAAATGAAACGAATTTATGTTGCTACGCTAGGCGAAGAAAACAACACAGAAGAACGAAAGTTAATGAGAAAGGGGGAATGACTCGACATGGAGAGAAAACAAGCATACAAGGAGATAGGGCCCGTCGCGACGCGCCAAAGGCTGCAAGCGACAGCCTCGTTGCGCCGTGTGCTGTGTTTTTATGCACGTAACTATTTACGATTTTGATGTTACCATGTTTCATCACGTCCTGTCTGTTTGCATCCTAAAACATAACTGAACATATCGCACATTAAATACATTATCATATCTTTAAAACTGTTATTCTTTTGCAATATTTTGAGTCATTTTATGAACCATTAAGTGCATGTGTATCAATTTTGAGGTTCCTTAATCAAAATATGTGGATGCGAGAACCTATATTACGAATTAATTACATATGCATAAATTGAGGAAACTATGTCGCTTCTGACCATCTGAGAGGCATATATACTTTTGTTAGCTACCTAGGGCTTGGGAAAATCAAAAAACAATTAAACAAATACACACACACACACATATATATATGTATATATATATATATATATATATATATATATATATATATATATTCCGTCCACTCTCATATTGCGCTTACTCGCTGAATTTTCAAACTCAGTGTGCCAGGGCTTAGGACAAAGCTGACGCTATGCGACAGCAAGGCTCAAGGAAGGAACCACCTGCTTTAAAATTGGCTATTCAGGTGTTACGTTACGAAATATTTTATTGGTAGTTCTTGAGCACTGGGCGTGTACATTTTGGAAATCCATTTTGCGTGCATTTGTTCAGCAGCAATTTGCTTATGTAGGCCACTAGTTTCAAAATATTGTCAATTTCAGTGAAGGCAAATGTAATCTTTTGACGGATTTTCTAGGAACTAATTTTTCTGTGGTTACCTAAAGATTTGTATAAAATTCTTCAATCCAAGAAAAAAAGAGAAATTGAAGTCAAAGCAAAGGTTTGCAAGACGAAAGAAAGAAAGAATACGAAGAGTTAAAATAGAAGAAATATGGATATCAGCGCAGTTTACAGACGTTATGTTAAGGCTTGGATAATGCATGTTGTATCTCCTGTGTTCTTCCTCGTTGGAACGTGACATCCAACGTCTTTGGCTTGCGGGCTTTTCCCTTCCATCTTAGCCAGAGGGACACTGTCGCTGAAGGGGCAATATCTAAAGTCCCGAATTCTTTCTCGGCATGTGTACTTCACATCAGTGCGTGTGTATGTATGTATGTGTGTGTGTATGTATGTGTGTGTGTGTGTGTGTAAAGAGAGAAGAGGGAAAAAGTTTGAAAAAAGAAATATCGCGCGTGGTCCATGGCCCGTTGAGAAAATAATACTGTTCCTTCTTTGAAGAAACCACGGAAACTAATCAGAACAGCCAATCCATAGAATTCTTCCCCAGAAAGTGGTTGAATTCTGCCTATTTAGCCAGCGTCGAAAACCCGCCACTGGACTCGGGACTCAAACACCCGGCACTCAAACCCTAGAACCACTCGTTCAGTGACATTGCGGTATTACTGCCTCTGAGCCATCGTATTCTGTCAGCGATTTAAAAAAAAACACACTTTAGAACAATCTCAAATACAGTCCACCAACATTACGAAACCCATTCCTACATTAGAGTGAACTGATCCGCTGGATACAGTTGAGTCCCGCGCGAGAACGAACCGTCGCTGTCGCCGGCGCGACGTCCTCCAAACGGCGCCGTTGCGTGCTCCTTGGCTCTTCCCCCGCGGGGGTTGGCCTTTGCGCAGTTGCCCTGGCGAAAGGATATGAATCCCCCCCGCCCCCCTCTGCCAGCCCCACTCGCCACACACGGCGCCAGGCGCTCCTCGATGGAGATCCGCGGCCGCAAGTGACTGCGCCGGATGCGCGGGCGTTTACACAGCTTGGGAAGCGCGATCGAACGCGATATTCCCCGGTTCCGCCTCCTTCGGCCCCGTCGCCGTCGCTGTTGCCGTCGCCGCCGTCCACGGCGCTTCCTTCGCCTGCGCCCACGCCTCGCATGATCAGACCGCCGCGGCCGTCGCCGCTGTTGCCGACATCACGGTTTCCTGAGGCGTCACCTATAGAACTGTGTCGGCGGCCGCTTCCTCCCTCTCCGTCACAGCTTCTTCCCCCTCTGTCATCGATTCCTCCCTTTCGTCGCCGCTTCTTCCTCGTCCATCGCCGCTTCCTCCTCCGTCACCGCTTCCTCCCCCTCCGTCACCGCTTCCTCCCCCTCCGTCAACGCTTCCTCCCCTTCTTCAACGCTTCCTCTCCCTCCGTCACCGCTTCCTCCCCCTTCGTCACCGCTTCCTTCCCCCCGTCGCCGCTTCCTCCCTCTCCATCGCCGCTTTCTCTCCCTCCGACAACGCTTCCTCCCCCTCATTCAACGCTTCCTCTCCCTCCGTCGCCGCTTCCTCTCCCTCCATCAACGGTTCCTCCTCCTTCATCGTCGCTTCCTCCCCCTTCGTCACCTCTTCCTCCCCCTTCGTCACCACTTCCTCCCCCTCCGTTGCCGGCCCTGGTCCCTACATCATTGCTGCCTCCGCCGTCACCTCCCTTCACCTCCTCCACCCTCACTGCCTCCCGCCTTTACCACAGTTGCCGGAATCCGCTACTCTTCCCTCCTCCTCTGCAGCCGTTCCTAGGAGCGTTCGCCCTCCTTCATACCGCTCTCGTCGATTTCGCTTACATGGTCAACGACGCCGTTCCATCCAGCTCCGTCTCAATTTCCCTCGTGCTCCACCTCCGTCATCGTACCATCTGCCATCCTTCGTTCCCTGCTCCCCGGAATTCCTCCCACATGGTACCCTCCGCCTCAGATGTTGTAAGGGTCGCCTTCAGTGCTGCCGTCGCCTTCTGCATTCTCCTCCGCCAGGATCACCTTTCCTTCCTCCTCTGACGCCTTCTCCTCCTTCACCGCCATCGCCCTCTCCTCCCCCTTCTCCTCTGCTGCCACCGCCAACTTCCGACACCGTCACATTCCCCTCACCCTCTCGTCACCCTCCTTCGCCGTCACCACCATCATCCACCTCCGTCACCTTCTCACCCTTCTCTAACGCCGTCTCGTTCTCCACCGTCGCCTTCGCTTACGCTGCCGCCTCCAGCTTCCGTCGCCTCCGCCTCCAGCACCGTCGTCGCCTTCTTGTCCATCTACTCCCCCGCTGCCGCCGCCATCCTCCCCTTCCGTCACCTTCCCCTATGCCTTCTCCTCATTCGCCGCCACCCCCGCCATCATCGTCGCCCTCTCCTCCCCCTCCTCCCCTGCTGTCACCGCCATCATCCACCTCCGTCACCTTCTCTTCCTCCTCCTCCTCCGCCGCCGTAGTCGCCCTCTCCATCTCCTCCTCCTCCGCTGCCACCGCCATCATCCACCTCCGTCACCTTCTCTTCCCCCTCTTCCACCGCCGACTTGTCCTCCACCGTCGCCCCCGCCGCCGCCGCCGCCGCCGCCCCCGCCCTCGCCGGCAGAACCGGCGAGCGAGACGCGTCTCTCAAACTTTTCGCTTCGCACTTTTCTGGTGTCGCAGCGAAGTCTTCCGGTCGGAACTGGGGCGGGGCGGCGGGTGTGTTTCTTGCCTGAAGCGACGATGTCTTCGCGAATGCGCGGGTGGATGGAGCGGGGGCGGGGCGAGGAAGGGGAGGGGAAGGGGGCGGCTGCCGCGATATGAGAGAGAGAGAGGGGGAAGCGGTCGGGTGCCGCGAATGGAATTCCTCGTCGCAGATATGAGGAGGTTTACAACCTGGAGGTTGGGAAATACTGTGAGCGGTAGTGAAGGTAGCGGGAAAAAGATCGTCGTTGCGGTTGAGATGAAAGTAACCGTCCTGCAAATCCATTGCAGCGAGGGAGACGTTTGTTCGTTGCAATGATGATAGGACAGTTTTCAAAGAAGCAATGTACATCAATTACTTTTTGAAGTTCGGCTTCACGCTATTGCATTCACTACATTTTCTACGTACGTAATAAGAAACATATCACTACGTTTACGTCACTGATTAAATTACTTTCCATTTTATTAACATCGTTGTCACAGTGTTAAATTCAATTCAACTCAATGTTAAAGAAAATATTTTATCAATATCAGAATATTTATTTTTACTTATTAGGGTATGTATTATAACCCCTAAGTTCATTAAGTGGTTCTATTTGGATCGAAAACTTATCTGCCATTAGATAACATACAATGTAGGTTTCTGCCGAGAGTTTTTATCAATAGTGCCGTATTTACTGACATTAAAAAATGCGAGAACAATATTTTTGAATTTCGAAACTATAATTTAAAAAATAATACACGAAACATTTGAAAATGTTTGACGAATGAAGACGAATATGTTCAAATAGTAAAAATTTTTATTTCTCTTAAAGAAAAAAAACATTATCTCTATTCTTACGTAATTTTAGACTGTCAAGAATTATTGTCGGGTATGTGGATTTACTATTGCAGTGGAAGAGACGTATAAAGAATTTTTTGGAAAACTAGCGATTACTTTTTTGGCAAACCCCAGCTGGGTGAATGGAAGCCTGAGGCTTAGGGCTGAGGGGAACACGGAAATGCTCATTTGAAGGGTGGAAATCGAATACTTCCAGCTTACAAACTTTTGCAAAATCTTGCGACTTCTTACTTGCAACGATACGCATGGAGCCACGTCTGAGATTCGTGGAATTTCAGGGAAAGTGCTGGAGTGTATTTTCCGAGTAATAACATGTTTACACTTGGTCGATTTCAAGTTATATGAGCAGTTTTCAGTTTCTTGTACTTTTATTTAAATAAAACTTTTCTGAAAATATACAGACATAACGAAATCGGTAATAAGAAAGTGAAACATAAAATGCGCACAAAGAAAAATTTAAAATAGAAATTTTCTCTTTGAGAGCAGGTTTAGTTAACCCAAATAGGCCCAGAACTTTTTTCTTCCAATATATTTCATATTTACAGAACGTGATACTATTGTGATTATAAACGTGTGGGATAACAATATACAGAAACACTTCCATGGGTTAAAAATGTACTGTTGCCAAAACGCAACACCGGGCAGACACAAATTTTTCACTTCTGATTTGATAAAGTGACTGCTGCTGATAATAAAAACGTATATCGTAGTAAACGTTGCAATTGTGGGCAAAGGAAATTGGTTTGACCTTGATCTTTCCGATCATTTTCGTAGTAGTCTACCATTGCTTCGTCGCAACAAGACCCTTTCTCCCAAATAGTAGGTTCCAAAAAAAATGAATTAGAAAGTGAATTGAGATATGTTCTTTAGAAATTTTGTCGTTAGAGTCCAGAGCTAAGTTGTCTTTCAGAGGAGTAAAACGCATAATTTCCTTTGAATCTGTTTCTAGGATTGTATTGATATCAGCTTTAGTCTTGTTGTCTGGTATTTCTTCCCAGTACATTGTTCTACGTAACATCGGTACCTAACCACTCGAAATCGAAACCTTTGCATCTTATCAAAAGAATGTTGAAAAATTGATTTACTTTTAGTAAAGGATATATTACATTCTCCCTTACTGTAAATTGTAATAGATCTGAAAAAAAAAATAGACTGAACAGCTCCAGGGATGAGTGAGGGTAATCAATAAACATTGATCTGAACATTGTTGACTCATTTCCATTTACTTTATTCCTTTCGTTTTATTTGAAATATCTTATTTCTTTCATTTTCTACAACAAGTATCATTAATTTGATTTTTTCCTCCTTGATTTTCATTTTGTGAACAAGCTGATGTGCCGCTAATATGAAAACACTCATATTTCTATCCTTTCTTATCATCAGTTTTCCTTTTGCGGTTAACTGTTTACCTGTCGAATTGTTGCATATTCTACAAAATTCTTCATCAGCATTCTTCATTGTTCTCATTTTTATCTACTCTAACGTCAGGAGGAACGAAAAATACGTCAAAACTATCAGCATTTTCATATACCTCCGAAAAGTAAAAAATTCGATAGTAGTAAGTTTCCCGAAAATTAAAAACAAACTGTTGCTGCAGTAAGTGCAACATAGTATACCCAGTGTTGCGTTTTCGCAATATTCATTTTGCAAGACGAATAATTTTCTTTAAATTATAAATGTGAGCAACTAATAATATTCATGTACTAAAACAGAATACTACACATAAGTCATGGTACTAATAAAATATTTCGTTACATTAAGAAAATGTGACCTTTTTTTCACATGGGCGGCGTCTCTTTTGTCTTTCTTCAATGTCACGAATACGACATTGTTAACCCTCAACCAACCAATAACGACCAACACCAATTTGTTCCCCGAACCTCTAAATTCAAGTACATAATATAGCATGCTTTAATTCGTTTTATTCCGCCCTTCACAGGAAATCTCGAGAACATAAAGGGCTGCATTACTGTACCTCGTTGCGAAAACGCAACACTGGGCGTAAATAGGTTCTTTATAATCACTAATCAGCTTTCGTTGTTGGTCGTTCAATAACCATTTATGAATAGCCAGTAGTGTAATTTTGTTGCTTACACTTTCTTTCCTCACTTTTATCATTGAATGACAGTTATTCATTTCATCTGAATTAGGGTGTGCCATGGCTGTGTTGGCTCAGAGATGATAGGTAGTTTTCCGTGATTTTTCTGATCAACACTAGGCGAGTGCCGAAGCAGAATCCTAGCAAATGGGTCACGGACCGCTCGCGAACTTCCCGTCAACTTTCTTGACTACCACATAATTCAGGAGGCCAGTCAGGACCTTAGAGCTTGTCCGGGCTGGGGGCGGTATTGGGAGACACCTAGATGGGGAAATCCGCGCAAGCCGACACGTAGGTCAGCGCCGGATCTCACCAGCCTGCGAGGGAAGATCACCGCCACCTCCCGTCATAAAAGCATGCACTTCACTTACGGGACTAATGTCCGTAGCCGTTGACGCAGCCGGCAGCACTGAATAATTAATCAATGAGCTTGGAGTTGAGTATTATTGTTGTCCCTGCAGTGACTCTGACTGGGGGATTTGAATCCTCAAGGTGGCGATTTTCGATACTGTTGTCAGTAGAGTATGAACGTCAGTAGAAAGCAAGGGTGAATTCAGCCGCTGTTTGGAAAATAATTCTAGCGGCCTGCAGCTTTTGTCGATAGTTTTCCGTGGTTCCTCTGAACAACAGGAGAAAGCAGGAGCAGTGCTGGCAACAGACCGCACGCGAAAATTCATTCCTCTTTCTTCACCTATGCTTTCGCGTTACTAGAACATAATTCCATGCACTCCGTTACGACATATAACCGGTCGGAAGTTTAAAGCGGTCCCTGTTGGGTGTGCACACCATTGGGGAAGATATCTAATGAAGGATGGGGGAAATCCCCTCAAATGGAAGTTTTAGTCGACGCTGAAACTCTCGTTCTAGCGGAAAAAGAACGCCACCACCTTACAGAAATGTAAGCCCTTGTAACCCGTTCTAGAAATACGGGACTAATGACCATAGCAGTTGTCGCGAACGAATCATCAATACGTCTATGCACACGTACAGTGCTATCGACACTTGCGTCTCCCTCGCCCCGCCCCCGATCAGAGGTCAGTCGACCGCAAGGTCTCGGAGAAATTTCACACATTGAGACAAGAGACAAATGCCCATGCCCATGAAGGAATTTGAACTCACGACTCATTGGAATGACGCGCTGAATTGCATGCCCAGAAACCACATCAGCCATACATGCAGGTTTTATTGTCTCAAATAAAAATATTATATAAAACCTAGCAGATTTTGCAGTATTTTATCAAGAGTTTCTGTTGCAGCAACGGATTATCTCGAAAGGAGATTCGGGTGTCTCTAAATTCTTGCACAAGACTTTTGACATTCAGAAAATCTTTGGTAACTGGAAGACAAAAATACGCTAAGAACGCGCAACTCGTTGACGTGAGTGAAACGGATGGCTGTGTATCGTAAAACACTGATTCTCTCTAAAGACGAAGTTCGAACAGTGGCAATGAGAGGAGGAGGAGGAGAACAAAGTTAGGAATGATGGATGGCGCTGTCAGTTTCGACACTTGTGGCTGTGCATTCAACTAGAAGTGGTTATCAGAGTTGCGGGGCACACTTAACTTCGTAACACTCTTCTCTGATAGAGAAATAATGTAGTTTTAGATATAATATATTTTCAATCCTTGGATTTCATAAACGATATTATGGATCATTAGGAAATTTTTTGTCGAGAAGCCATTAATTTTGAAACAAAAAAAGACATGAATTTTACACGAACTCCGTACACTGCTTCCTTCAGTTTACAATCTACATTTAGAGCGTTATTATTATGTATCATAAAATGTCATAATTAACTAGTGGTGCTACAGAACGGGACAGACTTTCCCGCATTAGTTTTCAATTTCCTTGGATCTGGGCTAACTATTCGGAATTGCGGAGTGGTTACTCATGTGAAAGGCAGATAGTTATGTTATTTCAGGATCTAGCAAAAGCAATTGATGCGGACGAAAGAGTAGACGCAGTAGTTGTAGATTTTGACAAAGCGTTCGATGTCGTTTCACACAATCTTCTACAGAAATTAATAAATTAAGGCATCTATCCTAGGGCGCTGGTGAGGATTAGCGAGTTTCTACGTGACCGAAAACAGAAAGTCCGAATTGGTTACGCCAGGAATACCGCAGGGGAGAGTCATTGGATCCCTTCTATTTCTAGCGTTCGTCAATGATCTGTGCCAGCGCATTTAATCTAAAATGTTCGGATATGTGCAGACGATTGCATAACATATCGTAGTATGAATTCCAAAGAAGATGAGGAAATGCTGCAACGGGATCTTGATGCGTTATATTATTGGGTGGAAAATAATGGAATGACCATAAATAGCTCTAAAAGCAAATGCATCACTTTTTTGGCAAGGGTCATAATTACAGAGAAACAAATTACCATGTAAATAACATTATTCCGAGATTTTCCTCGTGAAAGTACCTAGGAATCCATCACGATAGTAAATTAAGTTGGAAAAATTACGCAGATTTTGTTGTAGAGAAAACCTGGAAAAGTCACGCAGATTTTGTTGTAGAGAAAACCTGGAGATCTCATCACTTTGTAATGCGCATCTTAAAAAAGAGTATGACAAACGCGAAGGGAATTGCTTATTTATAGCTTGTTCGTCCGATAATGGAATATGGAACAATTTGTTGTATCCGCACAAAATTATGCAGGGTAAAAATTTGGAAAGGATTCAGCGTAGGTCAGCTAAATTTACTTTCAGGGACAAGAAAATGGCAGGGTGGGATTCACTCGAAAACAGGCGATTAGTAGCAAGACTCTGAGCTTTCTATAAAGCTTCTAGCGGTCATCCAGGAAATTAATCGGCGATCGGAATACATCAGTAGAGGGTATCACAGGCACAAAATAAATTTAAGACCGCAGAGAACGGATGCCCGGAAATTTTCTTTCACAAACCGAACCAAACCGGAGTGGAATAGATTGCCTGCAAAAACCTGTGAACCCTTTTCTTGAAGCATTCAACAGTTTAGGAAATTGATTTAGGGTTAAGTAAATGAAGGAGTTAACTAAGAATAGTAGGTTATACAGCGATGCATAAGTATTGTATTGTGAACTGAAGTGTCGTGCAGTGCTGAGCAAAGAAATAACGAAGAAGTGATTTAAGGCTTATAGTGAAGTGAAGTGTAGTGCAGTGTCAGTGCAATGTGGTCTTAATTGTACAAATATGCAGTGCGAAGTTAGATTACAGAAATTTCTTTTTTAAAGTAACTTAGTGTTTTATGAATCAGTCAGTTTTTTATTGTTGTTGTTGTTGTTATTATTATTATTATTATTATTCCATTACATCACGACTAAAGATGTTATGAGTCGGCTGAATATAAAATCTACTCCAGGTTGCAACCAGCTACCTAAGGAGCAGATCCGGTGACTATCAGTGCCTCTACAATACTTTACGCAAAATGTGGGCTGTTCCAAATAAAGCAATTTCTTGCACTTCCCAGTCTTTTGAATTACCTGGGAGTTTAGACAAGTTCTTACTCAAATTTTGCGGAACAAATCCCAGAGCTCCGATAACTATCGGGACGACCTGTGCTTTTACGCCCCACATTCGGCTGATCTCGATTTCCAAACTCTTGTATTTAAGACGTTTCTCTGCCTCCTTGGTAACGACGTTTTGATCGCAAGGCACAGCAACATCGATAAGTAAACACGATTTTTTCGCCAAATCCCGGATAAATATATCCGGTTTGTTTGCCGCTATCGTGCGATCTGTTTGAATTTGTTGGCCGTACAATATCGTACACAATCCAACAGACGTCACCGGTTTCGGTGAGTGTTCGTACCACTTGGGGCATGTGTTTGGAACTTCAAGGGCGGTACAGATCTGCCAGTGGAGGTAACTACACACCCTGTCATGTCTTTTCAGGTATTCCGTCTTTGCTAGGATTGGACAAGCTGAGACAATATGATCAATGGTTTCTACTTGCTCCAGGCAAATGCGGCATTTATCATCTTGGGAAATTTTGAGAACCGCTTTATCATAATGTCGTGTTCTCAACGCCTGATCTTGGGCAGCTATCACAAGTGCTTCCGATTCTGGCTTCATTCTTCCCCTTTTAAGCCACATAAATGATTGATCTTTATTGATCTGCACCTTGTCCATTCTTTTTAGGTATTGTCCGTGGAGTGGTTTGTCTCTCCACGATTTCTTTAACTTTTTTGTGTTTCACACTTCATGTTTAGCAGCATCAGAAGTTCAGTGTCTGTGTTATTCGACGTGTCTTGCCTAGTTTTCTTCGCAATGCTTCTAGCTACACTAACAATGCCTCTGTTTCCCATTCTTCGGTCAGATTTCATGACCTGCATCATTAGAGGGTCATCTTGATGGCTGACTACATACTTTCCCATCCCGACTATTGCGTTGTGCCAGGAGGCCTCAATTTGTCTGAGGCCTCTTCCTCCTTCCTTACGTGACACATAAAGTCTATGTATATCAGCTCGAGGGTGGGAAACATGATGCATTGTTAGCAGTTTTTTGGTTTTTCGATCCATGGTGCGAATTTCCTGCTCAGTCCAGTCCACTAGTCCAAAACTGTATTCGGCTACAGGTACCGCCAAACTACCTATTGCAGAAATTTTATTCCTGGAATTCAGAGCGGACTGCAGGACCAGTCTCACTCTCCTATAATACTCCCTACAAATTCTCTCTTTCATTATGTCGTTCGAGATTGTCTCACATTCTTCAATGCCCAGATATTTGTAAGTTTTACCTGGCTCAAGATCTTGAATCACAGTGTGCGTATCAATTTCAATGTTCTCAGACGTTGTGAGTTTCCCTCTTTTTAAATTGATTTTTGCACACTTGTCAAGACCAAACTTCATGCAGATGTCATTGCTAAAGTCATTCACGACAGACAGCATTTGGGAGAGAATCGCTTCATTCTTAGCAAACACTTTCAGATCATCCATGTAAAACAAATGTGATACTGGCCTTTCATCACCATGGAGCTTAAAACCAAAGTCAGCTTGCGACAACTGTCTCGATAGTGGGATCAAACTAATGCAAAACAGCAGAGGGGATAGTGAATCTCCTTGAAAAATACCCCTGTTAATCTGAATACTTCTGGTTTCTACTGCTTCCTTTCCGCTGTGGATTAGTAACCTGGTACTCCACGACTTCATACTAGCCTTGCAAAATTCAATAAGTCTAGGATGAAATCGATAGATCTCCAGGGTCTTCAAAATCCAATCGTGTGGTACACTATCAAAGGCCTTCTGGTAGTCAATCCAAGCCATGCTCAAATTACGTTTGCGTTTCTTTACATCATTCAAGATGACTTTATTCAGGAGCAAGATTTCCTTACAGCCATAAGAGCCTTTACGACATCCTTTTTGTTCAGCTGGCATTAGATGATTCTTATCTAGATGTCTGTACATTTTGTCAGCTATGGCTGAAGTTATAACTTTGTACAGTACTGGCAGACAAGTAATTGGCCTGTAGTTCTTCGCCAAAGAGCTGTCTCCCGCTTTGGGTAGCAAATACGTGATGCCGCGTGTGAGCCATTCCGGGATTTCCTTTGGGTTTTCAAAAATTTTATTAACAGCCTTTGCTAGATGAGAATGCATTGCTGTTAATTTCTTAATCCAATAAATCTGGATCTTATCAATCCCGGGGGACTTCCAGTTTCCCATGTTCTTAATTGCTTGGAAGAGGTCCTCTTCCGAGAATTGGTGAACATCTTCCACTGTTTCTACAAGTTCATCGGCAGCATCAACTTCAGATTGAAGCCAAGATGCGTCTTTGTTGAAGGATCTGCTCTCCTCCCAGATTCCTGCCCAAAACGCTTCGACGTCTTCTTTTGATGGAGTGACAGCTTTGCCATTCGGTTTTTGAGTCAGATTGCGATAGAATCTCTTTGCGTCTGTTTCAAACAACCGGTTCTGTACACGGAAATCTATTCTACGTTTGTAACGTCTAATTCTTTGAGCCCATGCTTGAATTTTCTCTTTTAGCTTTTCAACTACCATTAGCCTGCTGGTGTCATTTTCAATTTGGTATTTTATTATTATTATTATTATTGGTATTATTTTATTATTATTATTATTATTATTATTATTATTATTATTATTATTATTATTATTATTACTTTTTCACTTCTCCCTCACGTGTTTAACATTCGTAGTTGCCTGCCGTAGTCACTTCGGCTAGACTCACTCATACAGCTCCGGCGATCAAGTAAGGCACTGTTGATGGATTTTGCTAGTTTAATCAAGCTCTTCTAGGAATTTTCTTACTAAATGACATGTGTCCAGAATTACTGAGCTTCCATAGATTTGTTTTCTCATCTACCAAATCTTCTAATTTACTAATCTTTGTACTGTAGGTAGAACTAAAGTTATGAGTAATAAAAATGGCAATGTCAATACTATGCACCTCTTGTCTATTTTTGTCCAAAAACAAGATGTAAGAGCGGTTGGCTGGTACAGTAACATCAGTTCTTATTTCCATGTCCCGTTATAGTCTCATATTCTGGTTCTCAATAATATTCAAAGGTTGGTATTTAAAATAAGGGACTTTCATTGTTTCCTATTAAGGGTTGATGAAGGATTTTCTCCACATTTTTATGTCTCTTGGTGTATGTTCTTGTCTCAAGTATGTGCTTGGTAGATGTTGACACGATCCAATTATATGTTCTATGGCTTCTGAAGAGCTTTTACATTTCCTACATTTATCATCTATGCTTGCTTCTTTGGACGGACATTCGATAGTTTCTTGTTGGTATAACCCTGTCTTGAATAGCCATTATGAACTCCGTTGTCTCGCTAAATAAGTTTTCTTTCCTAATTCATAAGTGTGTTGACTCCTGGTCAACATCCTCGTTATCCGGCTGGTTGGCATACGTTCCATGCAATGCTTTTGATTTTCAATCTGTCTTCTGGTTCTCAACTGATTTACACTGCAAGTCGAAATTCTTATTTACTAGATGCAACGGTGTTGCATTCACATCGGCCCTGCAGATGACTCGAAACATATCGAGAGATGCCTGTTTGCTGTGAAACTATTGTCTCAGGTTATTATCATTTATGAAAGTATCATCTATTTCTTCTTCTTGTTATTATTATTATTATTATTATTATTATTATTATTATTATTATTATTATTATTACACTACATACGACGAAAAATGTTATGAGTCGGCTGAAAATAAAATCTACTACAGGTTACAACTAGTTACCTAAGGAGGAGGTTGCGCAGCATGTCCTTATCGTGTGATTCATGGCCAGATGAATTTTCACCACTGACGGATGTTTTACTTGGAAGAGATGAACGTTCAAAAGTACCGTAGTTTTCAGGGATATTAGAAGGTTCTAAATGTTTGTCAACTGGATAGTTCGATCGAAGAACATAATCCGCCTTTTTCTGGATGTCTGCAAGTTGTTCTGCTGTGAATTTTCCGCTGCTGAATATGTATCTTCGTTGACGGGCAAGCTTCTTTGAGTCTAGTTTAAGTCTCATATCTGGGTTCCGCTCTTTTCGTTTCTTAAATACGTCTATTTCTGAGCTCCTATTTTTCGCTTTTGCCTAGTAAAAGCACCACATACCTCCTTCAATTCATCTCTGACGAGGGCTTCGAGCTGCTGCCGGCTCTGTTTCCCTGGATCTA
This sequence comes from Acheta domesticus, assembly GCA_031308135.1. Taxonomy (NCBI): domain Eukaryota; kingdom Metazoa; phylum Arthropoda; class Insecta; order Orthoptera; family Gryllidae; genus Acheta; species Acheta domesticus. The sequence continues at coordinate 123,252,206 of JAHLJT010008756.1, forward strand.
ACATCCGTGGGATGGCCAGATGTGGACAAGGTGACATTAGCTCACAGCTAGGTTTCGGTGGAGGTATGGGAGATTGGTACAAGGCACATTAAGATTCATTACATTTCTTGTTCTATCGATTTTGCTCATTGGTTTTAAGTGACGATTCTTAGGTAGCAAGTTCGAGTTCACAGATCACACTTAACCCATGGGTTATATCCTGCCATCCGTTACTGCGACCCACAGTGACCTCGGGATATCCCCCCGCAGGGCCTAGCAAGGGGTCCCTCCGATCGCCAGTCGGCATTACTAAACCCTACGGGGTTTTCACTGACTGTTGAAGGCAGCTTTCTTCGCTGGCTAATGCAAGGTTCGGGCCTCCACTCCAATCAGTGGCCTGGTGAGCCTACCCAGTTTCTCTCCTGTACCCTCCATGGGCCGACAACACGAAGTCCAAAGGTTCATGACCCTTTCCTCTCTACTTACTTCCCACTCTCCTGAAAATGAAGTCCTCCTTCGTCGGACGCCTCACCTTCAACCTATTCAGCCCTAACGGTAGCTTGGCTACCACTGACAGCTCTCAGGCTCCTGGGGGTACTCAAGCTCCACCACCAACTATAGGTTCGTGTACCCCCTAGATGGAATTGTTGTTATTATTATTGTGACGTCGTCATGAGATGAGGAAGAATTCAGACACGGAGTTTACTGTACATATTTATTTACAATAGTTTATTACACTATGTACACTTCTAAGGAACACTCCTAAGGAACGCTGCTCTCCACAGCACTCCGACTCCTGAGACGAGCCGCCTCAGTATTTACCAAGAGAACCCCAGCTCGCTACACTAGCGCCGCCCCTGGCGAAAAGCCACGCCTCGCAAGACGTTGCTCGCGATCACCTCCGCACATCTCTACGGTCAAACTCGAATGCCCAGGAAGCTTATCCCACCCGCCTCCTTTCGAGGCATCACGTGACCGACCTCCCACGCACAAAGCGTCATTTCCGCTCGAGATTTGGGCTGGTTGCAGATGGAGCCTGGCGTCCACCTGCGAACGATTTCTGTCGTCACACATCACTTGTGCGAAAGGACAGCCGCCTTCTCAGACACGCCCCCAGCGGAGAGACCCTCCAAAGACCCCAGGGGTCCTTCCGGCCGTGCGCGGCACGAGAGGACCAACACCTCCCCCTTGCACGACTTGTGCGGTCGGTCGCGCCCAGTGCTGTGATGCTACATTATTATGATTGGTTTACCATTGTTTTCGTTATTATTATATCATTATATTTATTATTGTACCATAATTATTTAATTTGCATGTTAGTTATATTATCTTATTTATGCAATTAGCTGCTACCGGGTTATACCCAAGTACAGTGTAAATAAATGTATTTTGGGCTTTCACTACGTGTATTATCAGTGTGATAATGTTAGCATATGCTTTCTGCATCCGTGATGAGAGTAAAATAATGTTCAGAAACGTCGCCTAACTTTCCAAATAAATATAAACTACTAGAATAATAAAATTACTGCTCAATAGTTATTTACGTAACTAGTATACAAATCGAGTCTGGTGCACAAATGAAATGTTAACGGACGACGCAACAATGGGAGGCGAACTCAGTTTTTTGAAGTGAGTACACCAAAGACCATTTGGTACTCGAGTTCAGTACATAATTTTCGAGTACGAATTCGTAGAAACTTACAAGTGTATACCCTTGGAGCCATGCTAGGCGGTCGCCATGTTGATTTAAGTCGACTCCAGAGTTTTGCTTACTTTGCAGCACCAATATCTTTTATTTAGCCACGACTTTCTTACGGAGCGATTAAACCTCTTTTGCCTATCGTTTTTCGCAAAGTTACTCTTTCCATTCAATAAAATGTGAAGGTAAGTACTAGTTTCCCTGCTAAAAAATACAAAAGAATGCGTTTTGTTTACAGAACAGCCCACTGTTTCTGTTGCTGTACTTGTCAATGGTGCTGGTATGGGCGGGAACAATATTGGCTGTGGCGGTCGCCCAAATAACGGACGAACTGCCGGGTAGTGAAGATATTCCTCTCAACCTCCAAGTACTCACTTTGGTGTCGGCTATTCTCGCGGCAAGTAAGTTGAACTACCTAAGCCATGTAAGCATTTAGTAAGGTCTCTTAGGAGCAACAATCAGATTGGCATACATGAGGGTATATACATGAGTATATGACTCCCGGTCTGGGACTCCCGGTCTGGGACTCCCGGTCCGGGACGCTGCAGCGCCAGCAGTTGTCGTCACTGAGCTACCAGAGCCCGTGACTCTCGGTGAATTGCCCTATGTTGTGCCGCAGCGTCCTATGTATACTTCGCGTTTGTGGCGCTGAAGCTGCAGAAGTATGTGAGGGAGGCGCGGCAGGTGCACGACGAGGAGGTGCGGCAGTTCGTGGCGGACCTCGCGGACCGGCGCCGCGTCGCCAGGATGAGCAGGGTCCAGGCGCCCAGGAAGTGAGTCGCCTCTTCATGCCAGTCAGTGGCGGATCCAGGGTGGGGGACAAAGGCTTGGACTTTTCGTTTCTCAACCTTCCTTTATTTGGCAAAAAATGATTTAAATATATATTAATTACTATGTATTATTAATATTATTTGTTATGTATATTAATTATATATATACAAATATATATGTATATAATTCTAACATATACTCATCGTCATAAAAAGAGCTGCGCCCAGAGTGACAAGACGGATTGCGATCATTGTTGGCAGGCAAGTATATGGTACCACGCATACAAAATGATCACACTTTGACATTTGTAGGACCAACATTTATTACTCTACATGGCCACAGACGGTACATGTTGGAATGACGTGGGGCTGCCATGTTGGCGAACACACGCGCCCAGACGTCGTGGCATGGAGTTGTACAGGTCTCGAATGGAGTCCTGTGCTAATCCACGCCCTGCAACTTGCACCTGAGCGTGCAGTTCTTACAGATTGAGGGTAGGGGTGGGATCCTGATCGCACACTCCATAGCACCTCAAACATTCGCGATCGAGGAGAGGTCCGGCGATGCGGGTGGCCATGGCAGAGTATCCATAGCTGCAAGGCATGCTCTGGCGATGGTTGCGGTATGCGGACGCGCATTGTCCTGTTGAAATAGGGCATGAGCGTAGGCGTTCAAGAACGGCAGAGCCACCGGTTACAGGATCTCCTGAACGTACCGTGTGGCTGTCACGGTGCCTCCGAAGAACACCAAGGGTGAACGAGCACCATGGGATATCGCACTCCACGCCATCACCAGGCTGGCGAGACATGTGATGGGATACCACAAACCGCTCGTCGTGGCGCTCTCTCACTGCGCCTCCACACACGATCCGGTGGTCGTCGCCATCAAGGCAGGAGCGAGACTCGTCTCTGAAGATGACCCGCTCCCAGTCTGCGTGGCCCCATGCCATAGTTCCCGACACGAAGCGAGACTGTAGCGACGTTTCTGGGGTGTAAGAGGCAGGCGTCGTAATGGTCGGCATGCGAAGAGTCCTGCGTTGTGCAACTACCTGCCAATATGGCAGGCTGCACAGCCCGCTGAATAGCACCAACCGTTGCTGTTGGCTCTGGCGCGTGGCGGACAATCCGTCGGTCCTCGCTTCTCTTGATGCGTGGCGGGCTTCCAAATCCTGCATGTCGTATGTGCATGCCTTCATCAATCCATTGCCGCCAACAGCGGGTGATGGTGATGTCCGTAGGACCGGTGTGGCGCGCATTACGGCGACAGGACCAACCAGCCTCCCGCACACCCACGATGCGGCCCTTCTCGAAAGCGTCTAACTGGACAACTGGCTGTCGTATGCGTCGCCTAAGCATAGTGTTAGTGCTGGTGACGCTCTGGCGATGATATCCGATGTCGCAATGGCTGGTGTCACCGTTTGAAGCCCGGTGGACGTCACGCATCAACGTGGTGCGAGACGCACCAACGTTGGTGCGACGTCACGCACCAACCACCGACCCCCAATGCGCGTTCGACCGTGAAAACGAAACCATTGGCTTAGCGAATGGTGTGCAACATGGTACCTATAGAGTTTGCAGCGAATCAGTAGGGTCCTTCGGGTACAGTTTTTTTACGACGATGAGTGTATATATGATAGAATTATGTAAGTATTTAAAAATTATACTGTATCATACATACGCTTCAAAAGTAAATAGTATCACATGTACGCTGCAAAAATAATATACAATATAATACCAAATATGTTTATTATTTAACAAAAACTTCCTCCAAATGACCCCTCTCCAAATGATCGGCTCGATTCGCCTCTACCTCCAGCCGTATATAGTTGGGAGATGTGTGTGCAAAAAATAACTTTGGTGTTTCCAATAGAACCCGAAGGAAAGAAAAACAATGCAACCCAATCATTTTTGTTTAACAGATGTCCCTTGCTGTTAACAGTATTTTGTTGCTTGTTTTCACATTTATTTCAAGCGACTCTAGATGAAACGGGGATTATAGTTCTGTGTCAATGTGATTCAAAAAATCTGATTTTAATCAAGAGATTTTAACATAGAGATTTACGAGAGTTTAACAACTAGACACTGGTTTCTGACACACGGATATGTGTAAAATATTAAACGCCCTCTGCAACGCAACTCAGAATACGAAAAAGAACAAATATTTTTGCCCAGAGCGGTGCTTGATTACACGATCCGATGCGTTCAGACAAAGCATTTTGCCATATAGTACAATAACAAAGAATTTGAATGATGAAAAGCCGAAGTCGTAGGGTTCCGCGACTGGAGTCATGTGGATGATCTTGGCTGTCTGGGTTACGCCGCGTCGAAAGCTGTGTTGCAACACAGCCTTCGACGCCTCGTCACCCGGACAGCAAAGATCATCCGATGAAAAGTCAAATCAACAACCATTATATGAACTTAAGAATTTTAGACAGTTAAACAGTTCCTAAAGAGAGTAAAACACACATTTTCTTTAGAGTTTTTTAATTCTCTAATTTTCTTACGCTCTATTAATATAAATTAGCTGTCGAATTGGCTTTAAATAAAGTGCGAAAAAAATATGAAAGAAGTCTACATTTTAGTCGTTAGCTTCAATACGTAGATTGTAAAAAAATACGAAAATTAAACTTAACTTAAGCGTATAACTTCAATTAATAGTTTTTATTTAATAGGTAATTATTACTCATGTAAATTAAATAACTTGATATACTGTATGGCTAGGCCGAAGGTCTTTAAGCCATTACAGCACCTGCCCCCTACCGCTTTCTAACTTTTCGAATTCTGGTGTTGACTCCAAATGATCTCTCCATTGCATCAAAGCCGCCGAAAAGAAGTCTTAAGGTACGGCTGAGAAAAAAAAACTCTGAAAGGGGAAAAAGCTGTTGTCAGAAGACGAGTACATGCTAATCTACCAAACATTTTCTAAATTTCAATGAATATATCAAAAGTAAATGTACATGAGTAAAATAGGACAGACATGATTTGATTTTGAAAATATTTATACAATTTAAAGGCTCTGAAACTATATCAAATAAAACCTAGCCCCACGAGTCTTTTTATAAAGCAAGCACGGATTCATTCAAGGTAAAAAGAACTTGAATGAAAAGCTTTGGAAGTTAAAGAAAGAAAACGACAAATAAACTGGATCTCATATTTGGGTAAATGATTTCATTGGAATGCAAACAATTTCGAATGTTTGTACTCTCGCGGGTTTGTTTTTTCTTTTAAATAAAAATTTCAAATAGCAATGCATTTGAAAAATCAAATGCATTGGTCATTGGCTCTAGGGAAAGGAGAGTGGCAGCTGGCCCGAATTCTTGTATTTGGGCAGCCCTAATTTAAATTAACCGATTTTAATCGTATAATCCATTAGATCGTGTTTCTGGGCGACGAGTTAGTTTAAAACTATTACAATTGTCAGGAAACGCTCTCCACAACATAAACCACAAACACCCATGTTGTAAGCTGAGTTTGATTCTATGGCCTTTTGCATCGATGTATTCAGATGATGTATCTTTTACCCATCCAAAATTTATCTTAATTTTAACAATTCGCTAAGTACTCGTGTTATTTCTTCACAGAAATAACGAATTGTTAAAATCTGGCTATTGATTTACGGCTATGCTATTCTCTCTAGTTACCATGAAATAACATCTGATTGTGAAAATCAATGACCATATCTAAAAATTGATAAAAAAACTCAATATATTTGCAAAGCATTATTTTTGCACAACTCAGGGTAAAGATGGATTATGCTGACGTTTTATTTTGATTAAGGATGAAATTCACTGGTTGAAGAAGGACACCCACCAAGTTACTCCCATGGAATTTCTACTCACAGTTATGTGATTTTATTTAAGTATTCAATTTTTATCAATCAAAATTTTACATAGTTTGATCTCTAAGATCCATAATACTTGAAAAAGACCCCAATGTCTAGGATGAAAACGTTTGTTCCTTAGTTATAAAATGTAAATATCGTACATAGAAATCTTATTGCCTTTCAAATAAAACTAGATCAGCGTAATTCATTGGTAAAGTGATAAAACAGGCCTATACCTTCCAACTCAAGGTATAGTTTTGTTATACATTCTCCTTATACCGGATGTCCCATTAGCCTGACAAATCGAAATAACTCGAAAATTAAGCATCGTATAAAAATGTTTCCTGGACAAAAAATGAATGTCTCCATGGGGAATATCTACCTGACCGAAAATCAAACCTCCCCCTCCCCCTGGGGGTGGGGTGGGGGGCAACTTTGAAATCGTAAATGGGAACCTCCAGACAGTGGGGTAGGTGATAAATTTCAAATCTCAAACCGAACCCCATTTTTTCATTCACATTCATTCTTTTTCGTGTGGGAACGTTTTGATACGATGCGTATTTTTTGAGTTATTTCGATTAGTCAGGTTAAATGGGACACACTGTGTATAGTTTTATGTCGGAAAATAAGTCATCAAAAAAAGAGACAATAATATTTTGAAAGTGTTTTCTTGGGGGGATGTTTTCGTTGAAGAAGCTTTCGAATCTCGGAGCTGGACGCCCGCGCGACGCTCTCGCAGTCCTTCTACCCGTCGAGGCGCCCCTCCACGTCACACCCCGAGCGCCACGGCGCCGCCGAGGTGGAGCTGCCGTCGCACATACTGTACATGTCGGAAACGGTACGTTTGCACTCGAGGCCTAGTGGCAGCGACACACAGCTTCAAGTGAGAGCGTAGGCTTCCGCGGCCGGAGTCAGTACTTGCATTGCTATCCGGGAGACGCCGCGTCCAAGGCACAGGTCCAAGGCAAGGCCGTGGACGCGGCGTCTTCCGGATAGCCATGTAAGTACTGACTCCGGACGCGGAAGCCTACGCTCTCACTGGAAGCTGTACTTGCATGGCTATCCGGAACACGCACTAATCCATGTAAGTACAGCTTCAAGTGATTGACTGGAAAAGCTGCTGAGGGGCGGGTGGAGATGCCTTCGCACATACTGTACATGTCGGAAACGGTACGTTTGCACTCGAGGTGTATGGCAGTGAAACACAGCTTCAAGCACTGATCTCAACATAATAATTGGATGCACAACCGCAATGCTTTGAAGTGCTGGAAATAGTGGCGGTCGTTTTTTATTAGGTTGGCTGCAATGAACGTCTTCCTACAGACTTTCTTACGAGTGAAATATGTCTTGTCTGTTGTTAGCGATGCTTACAATCGTCTCTGTCAAAGAAAATGCCAAAAGCAATCGGTTGTAAAGAACGCTAACAAACTGTAAACTAGATGTGAATGTTATTGGATGAGGTATTTAGCCATTACTTTTGTAACATTTTTTAATGTTTTCGACGACTATTATTTTCTATAAGTCGATCTAACAAAATTATTAAAGATATGCAAACCAAGAACACTCCCCTCCTTAATGTTAAAAACGTTTCCAAGAAATGAAAGATTGGATTTTGTTTAAGTATTGTAGGTAAATTGAAATGTCAAAGTATTAAATATTGAATACTTTCAACTTTTTTTAAGTTCTAGTGAACATGAAAGGGAATAACTGTTTAAAATTGGAATGAGACCCTATTTCCTGCTATTTGGTTGTGAGGTAACTAGGACAGAACAGACGTTCACTATTATGGTGGTCCGTCACGAGTTCTGAGCACAGAGTGTTGTGTCCAGTCTACTCGAGAGCCTACTGGCTTCAAGTGATTGACTGGGAGAGCTACTGAGGGACGGATGGAGATACACAACTGTGTATTTAATTCTTTCGCTGAAGTTCTGAAAAACGGCGAATTACGACTCTTGGAATATTTCTGTAAAAGAATCAGTGCTTATTGAATAGATTGTCAAGTTTTACCTGCTTTGGGCGAGGGAAAAGCTGTTTCATACTCTTTCACTTATATATACACTGTACCACACAATATTCTAGCGGGAAGCAGCTGTAACTTCTTAGAAATTATTGCTCGTTGCCAACCTCCGAGTTTTAAACCAATTTCCACGGCACGCTAATATACATGCTTATACTTTCTTCTAGTCCAACTGCACGACTGGAAATTACCGTTGTAGTTATGAATTTCTAAACAAAGATTTAGCCGCGTCTTCAACTTATATTAGTTTTCTAGGAACCCTAAAAATGCGACGTACGGCTTGCCAGGTGACCAGTAAGTGTTGCAGTCTCGCGGCCGTGTTTGAAAGCATTTAACAGTTGAAAACTACAGTCTAAGAACTTGTCTCCCAAAGCACCTCGTTGAAAAAAGTGACTCTGCTCTTTTGTTGGAAATTATCGCGCGGAATTTGGGGAAAAACATCTCGAACGCACCACGTTTGAAATGTATGTTCTGCGCTGGTAATTAGCGCCAAAGTTTGTTATAAATATTTAATTCACTCGAACGGCGCCAAATTTGAATCAATTTTGGCCGCTCGTCCCAACATGAGGGATTGATGATTCCGGGCGCGTCAACTAAGTTTGTTAGTCCCGTAAGTGTAGTGTATACGCTTTATCGCTGAAGGTGGCGGTGATCTTCCTCCGCTGGATGGCGTGAAGTCCCTCTCCGACCTTCGTCGCTATTGCGGGATGTTCCTAAACCAGGTATCTCCCACCAGCGTGGCACCGCTCAAGGCGGGACAAGCTCTAAGATCCGGACATGTGTGGTAGTGTAGTGCATGTAAGTGGACGTGTGTGTAAATAAGAGAAGAAGATAGGGCACGGAAGAGGAAGGAAAGATCGGGGGCAATCCATGGCACTTTTGTTATGGTACTGTCATGGCATTCGTCTGGTGTTTGTCGGAGAGACCACGGAAAACTACCGAGAGCAGCCCGCCGCTAGAATTCTCTTCCAGATAGTGTTTGAACTCTTCTCAGCTATCCAGCTAGTGTCGAAAACCCTGCCACCGTCGGGATTCGAACGCTAGGACCTCCCGGCCTGAAGCTCTTCAGTGATACCAGCTGTTGCCCTGGGCCACCTTTGTCGGCGTAGGTTTTCAACCACTGCGCCCAGACTCTTTTGAGTATGGAGGTTTTCTCCATCGTTTTTATTTGACTTGCAATCAATTCTAGCTTCACTAATTTTTTAATCCATAAGGTAAAGAAGAGACACTTGAGAATATAAATAACTTCGAAAACACGTATTATTTGTGAAGTTTTGGAAATGGCTTTCGCACTCTTCCAACACAAACGTTATACACACTTATTACTTATACTTATTATTACTTATAATTATTATACATAATTATACAAATTCCAAAAAGTATAAAACTTCTAAACTAATTGTTTTTATGAAAATTGAAATTTTCTAATAAATTTGATTACAGGACAAGGCTATTCTGATTTTGTGTCGCCCACTCAATCACTCTTGGAAATGAGAAGGACTTCTTAAAATCATTTAAAAATGTTTTAATAGTAATTATTGTTTAATTGTACAGTCCATGAACCGGAATGAACCACATATTCATACGGTCAATTTTTCTTGTAGAAACGGATGGTAAAACATTGACAATTCTAAGTAAATTAAAATTTTTAGGTTCTGAAATACAAAATGTGTGTGGTGTTCAAAGTTCAGGGAGAGCAGTCGATGACTGAAATTGGTAATACGAAGTAAACTAGATCAATGAAAACATTTTTATTATGAAAAATTAGTGTTTTCATTTTAAATAAGAAGTATTAGACACGGATCGAAAACTTCAGGGGCCTTCAAAAAGGACGAAATAGTTGGAAAGGTTGGGATGTACACTAAAAAATGGGTTAAAAGAGTAAGCAAGTGTTTTTCCGTGACTGAACAAAAGAATTGGACTTATCTTCGCGGCGGTCTTGTGAATATCATTCCGTCTTTGGAAAATTACAACCAATCAACGGAATTTGACAATAAAAGAAACTATTTGGGATGATTTCGAAAATTCTTTGTAACTTTAAATAGAATTACACAAACGCCAATATAACAGGATGAATGAATTGACTCCAATGGCAAGTGACTAATACTTGTATTTAATTGTATGTACCAGTCGAATGTTGCGTTCCATAGGAATGATTCTGCCATATGGTTAACCTTTTGGCCCTGCGTTTCTGACGACCGCTGACATCGTGGACTGCGTGCGCGCCATGGAGAGGAGCCATAGGGTCGCAGTGTCGCCACACGCGCAAAATCAATAATTGCACGCGCGAGCGGAGTTGGAGGCGGTCGCCTGACGCGCGCCACAACAGCGCGGGGGCGGCGCGGGGGCGGCGCGGGGGCGGCGCGGGGGCGGCGCGGGGGCGGCGCGGGGGCGGCGCGGGGGCGGCGCGGGGGCGGCGCGGGGGCGGCGCGGGGGCGGCGCGGGGGCGGCGCGGGGGCGGCGCGGGGGCGGCGCGGGGGCGGCGCGGGGGCGGCGCGGGGGCGGCGCGGGGGCGGCGCGGGGGCGGCGCGGGGGCGGCGCGGGGGCGGCGCGGGGGCGGCGCGGGGGCGGCGCGGGGGCGGCGCGGGGGCGGCGCGGGGGCGGCGCGGGGGCGGCGCGGGGGCGGCGCGGGGGCGGCGCGGGGGCGGCGCGGGGGCGGCGCGGGGGCGGCGCGGGGGCGGCGCGGGGGCGGCGCGGGGGCGGCGCGGGGGCGGCGCGGGGGCGGCGCGGGGGCGGCGCGGGGGAGGGGCGGGGGGCGCGGGCGGGGCGGGGGGCGCGCGGAGGGGGACAGCGATGATGGCGCAGAGAACCGTGAGCGGAAGGCATGGAGGTAGCAGAAGTCATGGGCTGGCGGAAGTTATGGGGACAGACTTCAAGGCACGCGGAAGTTGGGGACAAGAGGGTCAGGATGTGAGAAAGAACAGGCCAAAATGAGGCCAGCAGATGCCAGGTCGGGACGGAACAGGTGGAGTCAGGAAGGTAGCAGAAGTCATGGGCTGTCAGAAGTCGTGGGGGCGGACTTCAGGGCAGGCGGAAGTCGAAGAGAGAACGTGAGGATATGAGAAAGACGAGGGCGAGGTAGTGTGCGTGCGTGCGTGCGTGCGGACGGCAGATGAGGCTGACAGATGTCAGGTCGGGACGGAACGGGCGGACGGACGGAGGGACGTCAGAGCAAGACGGATCAGGGAGATGGACGTCAATGGGACGGGACGAGGGCCGTCGGATGGGATGACAGGGTGGGTCGAGTGGACCTCAGGGCGGGTGAGATAAATTTTTATTTAACATCGATGGTCCTCTTTCAAGTGGAATTGAATTACACATATATAACCTTTAATTTACAGGTAGTAATTCAAAGAATAAGCAAATGCTAATAAGGTATCCTGACTCAGACTCATTCAATAATTCTATTTACATGAAATTAACAAGGGTTCACAGTAATCAGAGTTCATAACGTATCCAAAAAATGCATTTAACAGAAGGATGATCTCTGTCTATTGATGAGGGGAGTCATTGTGTGTCCCCGCGTTCAGTTAGAGCAGGGTTTGCAGCGTCCTGCACATCGGGGAGCCAAAGGCCGCTCGGGCTAGGCGCAGTCATAGCGCTAATGTATTTTAATCACGTTGCCGTGTCATACCTTCATTTTAAATCACTACATAACACATAAGCGCTGTCGCCCCGTTCATAATCATTTCTCATGAGGGTCACACCAACCATTCTGCAGTCAGCGGAAGGAAACGGCAATCTATAACAGAGGTCTTCAAAATGAAAATTGTTGAAATCATTAGAAAAATCATCATATTTTTGTAAACATGTTTTTTTCACAAATTATGGTTTTGAATTCGGATTTCTACTATCACTCACAATTTTACTTGAATAGCGAGTCCATTTATCATCCTAAAAATTGGCTATATTAATGCTCTTATCGTCCCCAGCAACAGCAGTTCCTGAAGGAACGGCTTCGCCGTTGGCGTTACGCACAGTCACCCTATGAAAACAATCCTTGCTTATAAACTATTCGTGTTAGAGAAAATCTAAGCACGTATTTGGAATCACGAAGTAACATAGTCAATCTCCAATATTTTCTTTTCTTATGATTTTCCGTTGTTGACTTGGTAGGTCCTAATTTGGGGGGATAATTCGCACATTCGCAATATTAAAACCGTCTTAACACAAACAAGATGCATGCTAGAGAAATTGTATGTACTTGGATACATAGTAAATTACGCATAATTTTATTTCTGATGATTTTTTATCGTCGACATGTGTTTTCTGCCTCAGAAAGGAAAATAGAAGGCATATACATCATCATGCTAAAGGATATGGCACTCATCGTTAGTTTTTATCACTCTTAAACAGATGTTTCAGAAAAATGGTAGAGACAGGACACGGGGTCGACTTTCAGGAGAAGGGATCGAACATGACTCTTTGACAATAAACATGTGTTGGAAAATTTCATAAACGAAGTCACACATGATTATATATGAACTTTTTAGGCAACTCTCCATAAACTGCTCCACCGGTCATGTTCTAACGCAAAGAGATTTGGTGCACCTGCCCAACACCAGCACGCGCACAGATGCCGAACAATCAAGGGCAAATGCTGTGAGTGTACCATCGTTGTATGAAATTTCCCACCACTCATTCATTGGCATAAATTGATCATCTTTGACCCCCTTTGTCATGTCCTAGAACAGGGGTGTCCAACTGGCGGCCTGCAGGCCGAATGCGGCCCACGCTGCCGTTTGTTGTGGCCCGCGAAAAGTTTTCAGTCAAAACTGAAAGTCGAGCGAGCGCCTAGCATTAGTGCGCCTAGCACTTGCGCCCTACCTGGATCTACACTGCCTTTTATATAAACATAGGTGGTTTACATTTAATTTTTTTCTAGTTAATTCAGGCATTGAAAATAATTCCAAAGCGTTTCACTACGTTACGCATAGCACGTCCTGATATCACGCATTTTTCCATTTCACCCCTCCCCCTTTCATAGCAGTCGGGCAAAGTGATTAAATCTCAATATGGGAAAATCAGATTTGGATCGTCCAAGTAATGGAAGTATGGCTCGCAACCATATTAAAGATTTTAGTTGTGGTTCTTTAAGCCTTGAAAGTTGGACAACCCTGTCCTAGACGTTTGTAACTTTTATTCTGAGACATTTTTAAATGCGCTCATTTCGTGCAAATGCCTGCGCTTCGGGCTCAGCACCAGCCCAACACCAGCGCCTAACAACCAGGGCCAAATAATGCGTGTAACTTCGTTGTATGAAATTCGCCCCCCCCACACACACACACAATTATATGTAAAACAGTACATGACAAAATTAAGAAATACAGACAGCAATGAGTGACATATTGGAAATATGCTTCAACGCAAAATTCTAGTGCAAGACCTGAATTATAAACTTAGAGGAAAGAGAAACATTGGAAAGCCAAGAATGAGATAGAAAGAGGCTGGAACAAGCAAAATGCCTAATCAGTAAAGGAAGATAAAGGTGATGACATAAATTGACCTTTTAAATTCATGTTTGACCCCCACTTCATCATGTCCTAAGAGTTTGCAACATTTATTCTGAGACACTCATTTCGGGCAGCTGCCTGCGCGGCGCGCCCACTGTGCAGAGATGGAGTGAGGGATGCTCTTGAAGGTGCAGGGAAAGCAGCCGGCACGACGTCCCCTCTTCGCCCCTGCCTCCGCCCCCTCCCACCCCCTCCGCCGCCGCGCTCATCCCCGCCCCCCTGCCCCGCCCCGCCGGCGAGGGGCGGGGAGTACACTACAGAGTTGTGCAATTAGCAAGAACGCCTAAGGGCGAAGTTCAGTTCGCCGCCAGGAACCGACTTCTGCGCGGGGGAGAAGTTGCGAATTTTTGGTCGAGTTGGGAATGAAATGAAACGTGAATGCAGAGACCAAACACGATGCGCTCGTCCATTCGATTTCTGCTCAGAAATTAGGTTCGGTTTCTTCTGTTTGTTACGTCTGGACTGATCTGTGTAGCTAAACGATAATGAAGTTTGAAGTGAATGTCACGATAGGAATTAACGATGTAGTCTCCCAAATTAGTGAAGAACAATACCTCTTAGAATTCACTAATGAAACATGATTTGTAAGTCTCTTAAAATGGAGTTGTTATTCTTGCGAGATATAAAGCAACATTCCAACAGGATGGATAGTTAAGTGTCAAGTTCATTTTCGAGAAACGAGGTTGCGTTATATTTCCGTTCCTAGGTTAATGAACTCTTTGCCACAACTACCGCTTCCTTTCCAGATATAATAGTCGAATATTACTTGGTGATTTTATGTTTTTCCTTTCTTGGTAATATAGCTAATCAAAAGTTTCTACAACCACCCTCACTCCCCCTTTGTGATGCAAGATAATGGTTATTATCTAATTGTAATTTTCTGGAAGAAATTACATAGTTTAATTTAATTTTTGTAGTGTCCACACATGTTTAAAGGCAATCAACATTAAGTCACTGTATCATTTATTCAAATTGTTGCAGTTCCTGAGTTTCTAGTAACATTTCACATGCCGGGTATGCACGCATCCTCCGCCTGACAACCTACGAGCCCTTTAAAGCCCAAATGGAGTAACACACAATTTTTAATCTTCCAAGATATTTAATGTTTTACTAGAGTTGTTATAGAAAACTCACCAGTAGATGACTACAATTATTTTCATTTGTGTTGAAAAAAGTTTGTTTTAACTCATATTGGCGCTACTGGTTCATTTTGTCCAATTGTACTTCATGTAATCGTGTTTTGTGACTTGGTAATCGTATTATGTGACACACCGCTTGTGATATGGTGATATGAACAGGTGCGCTTGTGATATGAACAGGTAAAGGATATGAGAAAATATCAAATGCAGTTCCCAAAACTGTATTTACACAATTTTTTTTACAACAAATGATAAATTAAACGAACAATTTTTACAAAAGTTCTAAATTAAATTGACGATATGACAGCAAGTGCACACGCAAGAATATAAGAAAACAAAATTTTAAATACACGTTTAAAAACAAGTTTTGGTAACAACATAACAACCATAACGAACATATACGATTTCAAACGAATTGAAATAAAATCATTGACTATATAACTTTTGTTACTCATCAGTAATCATTAACATCAATATTTTAATTTGAAAAATGCTGACCTCTACTCATTTTTGTTGTTCGAGTGTTAATTAAACATTTCCGCTCTCTCATTTGCTTCCAGAAAAATGTCTTCCACTACGCAAGTATCAAGTCCGCTTTTACCAAACGTTGCTCGCTGTGGTGATTTCTTCTTTAATATGCTCAATAAAACTACTTTTGGCGACAGCGTTCTCAGATTGTCCACAATCCTCGATGTCCACGTCATTACGGGTCTTTTCGCCTTCCTCCTGCAGCACTGATTGAAGGCATCAGTAGCCGACTTTTCTTTTCATTTGATCAACTAGTGGACCCGGCAATGTTTCACAATTGCAGTGTATTATACATCACACGCTAATGGTCACGTGATTGTTAATCACATTTTACGCTACGCAGTGCAAAATTTCTAATAGATGAAGGACTTTCTTACAAGTATGTTTTTCTCTCTGTTCTGGTTTGGACATGGTTGTCAAGTATCCTCTTGTTAAAACGTTCTCCCTCTGCCTCGTTATGTTTGGAAGACTGAAGATTGTTCACGTTTTTGCTGTGACCAGGCGCTGTGTGGGCCCGGCAAATTATTGCTCCGCATCACTTAACGTAACCTCTCCCTTTTTTACAATAATTTTGCCATAAAATATCAATAACAAACGTTGGGCGCCAGCACGTGGCACAAGATATTCGTTTTCCTTTCTAAAATATACATGAGAAATCTTCTCCCGCTAGTTTTTCCAAAACAGCCTTTTAGGTTGCTAGTCCAGGACATTTCTTTCAATTATTAGTTAGCGAGTTAGTGTTTTAGTTTGCGTCCGAGGTTTAGTTGGTAGTACAGACTTTTCGGGAGAGAAACAACCTTTCGTTTTAAGATTTAAAACTGTTGTAATTGATCATTAACATGATTTTTCATAAAATAATGTCTAAAATAATGCAAATCCATTTGAATATTATATAGAAGCACATATTTACAACAAAATATTGTTAATATCCGAATACGTAATTATATGTAGGAGACAGATTTGGTTAATGGCAGCCGTAGTCATGTTGCCACGTACATCGATTGATTGATTCATACATCGAAGCACGATGACTACTATAGTCATTAGTCCGGGTAGTTTAGAGAATATTTTATAGCGGGAGATGACGATGTTTCTCCCTAGCTGGATAGTGAGATACGGTGCCGACTTTCCCGACCAACATTTGTGGGGAATTTCCCCCTGCACCGCCACCAACCCGTACAAGCTCCCGTCTGATCTCGAATGTGTCCCGAATGTGTTTCTGTGGTGTTTGTAAGTGTGTGTGTGCGCGTGCGTGTGTGCATGTGTGTGTGCATGTGTGTGTACGTGTGTGCATGTGTGTGTGCATGTGTGTGCGTGTGTGCATGTGTGTGCATGCGTGTGTGCACGTGTGCGCGCGTGTGTGTGCGTGTGCGCGCGCGTGTGTGTGCGTGTGCGCGCGTGAGTGTGTATGTGTGTGTGCATGTGCGTGTGCATGTGTGCGCGCGTGTGTGTGTGCGTGTGTGTGTGTCCGTGTGTGTGTCTGTGCGTGTGTCCGTGTGTGTGTGTGTGTGTGTGTCTGTGCGTGTGTCTGTGCGTGTGTGTGTGCGTGCGTGTGTGCGTGTGTATGTGTAAAAGAAGAGTAAGTAAAGGTAGTGGGCAGTCCGTGGTCTGTTTGATAGGGTACTGCTTCGACATTCACTTGGTATTGATCGGGAACACACGGAAAACCACCGATCAGAGCAGCTGGCAGCTAGAACTCCTCCAGAGAGCGGCGGAATTGAACGCAGGTATTTCTCTAGTGTCAAAAATTCTCCGCCGTTGTGTCTCGAACCCTAGGACCTCCTAAATAGCGTGGCTGCAAAAACAGTGGCGAATATGCTTCGAACAAGGATCCCGTTAATTCTAGATTACAAAGGCGTCGTCCGTCAGACGACGCATCTAGTGCCGAAAGCTTCCCCCACCCCCCTCTCCTCACTACCCGTTTCTGATACTCTAGGTACCTTCATTGTTTGACTAGCTAGTGAAATACACGTAACCTTCCGATACTCTAGGTATCTTCATTGTTTGACTAGCTAGTGAAATACACGTAACCTTCCGATACTCTAGGTACCCTCATTGTTTGACTAGCTAGTGAAATACACGTAACCTTCCGATACTCTAGGTACCTTCATTGTTTGACTAGCTAGTGAAATACACGTAACCTTCCGATACTCTAGGTACCTTCATTGTTTGACTAGCTAGTGAAATACACGTGGCCTTCCGAGACTCTAGGTACCTTCATTGTTTGACTAGCTAGTGAAATACACGTAACCTTCCGATACTCTAGGTACCTTCATTGTTTGACTAACTAGTGAAATACACGTAACCTTCCGATACTCTTGTACCTTCATTGTTTGACTAGTGAAATACACGTAACCTTCTGATACTCTTGTACCTTCATTGTTTGACTAGCTAGTGAAATACACGTAACCTTCTGATACTCTAGTACCTTCATTGTTTGACTAGCTAGTGAAGTACACGTAACCTTCCGATACTCTTGTACCTTCATTGTTTGACTAGCTAGTGAAGTACACGTAACCTTCCGATACTCTTGTACCTTCATTGTTTGACTAGTGAAATACACGTAACCTTCCGATACTCTAGTACCTTCATTGTTTGACTAGCTAGTGAAGTACACGTAACCTTCCGATACTCTTGTACCTTCATTGTTTGACTAGCTAGTGAAATACACGTAACCTTGTGCGTGTGCCTATTTCCGGTGTACGCCAATGCGCGTCGTCCAGAAGACCACGCTTTTGTAATTACGTCAGTTTTTTGGCGTTTTATTGCCTAATAGTGTGAAGAATGAATACGAAAATGAATAATGAATACCTTGTCTTGTAGCATTTAAATGTTGACATGAACATTCACCAAACACAATGAGACGATGACGATCATAACAAAGGCCTAATCACGAGATAATTCTGCGAACGTTTCTCAAAAGCCACGGGTGCGCAGCCCCAATCAATGTATGCTGTGAGAGTCAATTTATTTAGATGTATCTATCGTATAAAACCCTTTAAAACGTATTTTGTAACTCCATATCGTACATGTTCAATCCATTTAATTTAGTGTGTCATTGCAAAACCGAGTTTTTCTTTTATTTTTGCCCAAAGTAGTGTCAGACTACATGTTTGTAATAACGCTTGCTACAGGTCGCTTTTGTAATCTAGGGTTAAGTTCGGAAGTGAAGCGCCCCGGTTATATGGATTGGTCGTTCACTTACCCTGGAGTGCTCGCAATAGGTAGACTCACGCTAGTGCCCGCAATGTATCTCTCAGATATAGCTGCAACTTTTTGTGAATGCGAATGATCTGAAGCTCTATTAACTGAAATTCGTATTTAGTTGGTTTGTAAATGCGTCTCAATGCAATTGATAATACATCGTACACTTGTCTTAGACACGCCTGAAAATAATATCACGATACGTACCGCTCACGCCAGGAGCTCATAATGCACTGGCGCCAGTGTACACAACGTATCTGACAGATGTTACGTAGTGATATGATGCGCGGAGTGATCAAGTTTCTGCATTTTGGCGAGACATAATTCATCCAAATGATAAAAATAGACTGCCACGCGTTCTCAGAAAAGTATAGTGAAGAAATAAATGAAATATCAGACGCAATAATTTAGGAATACAAAATTGCCCTGGCTTGAATCACACAGATCTATTGCGAACATTCCCGAGTTAAATGTTTTTACACCGTGTTGCGTTATGTTTCTATTTTTGTACAAATTTAACTTTATTTCTCCCTTTCGGAGGTGAGGTAGGCAAAATAACAAAGAAATCTTCCACTCCACTGGAGCTGAGCTCGCCTACGAGTGCATAATTGCCGGAAGGTCCCACCAGATCGTGAGGGGGTGGGGGCCAAATTGCACGGCGCGGCCTGGCGCTATGTACACGGCCCTGCCGATAGACCCCCCGCAGGGGATGGGCACAATTACGAGCGCTTTATTAGCACGTATCACATGGCGCGGCCGCGCCGTGCCTGTCGCCCATTAGGGGAAAGCTACCCCCGATTAGCCCGGGCCCTCGCGGCTCGCCCCGGCTATGAGATATGCGCTGCCAGTGACGACCGCACGCGACAAATTATAGGCAGTCACGCGCCGCGTGAAGAATCAGAGGTCAGCGCCAGCGGCGGTTCGTAGACAAACGAGCCGAAATGAAGGGCCCGCGCCGGGAGATTTCGTCCTTTTGAACTTCCTTTTGGGTTCCATTGCGGGTTCAAGATCTACGTCTTTTAATCTGTTTAAGAGTCTCGCCTTATTCTGGTCTATTGTGTCTCCTTGGGAATGGAACCTCTGGTTGTTCTTCACCATACACTAAGCCAGGGCTGTCCAACTTAGAAGGGCTTATGGGCCACATATCAAATTCTAGTTAAGCCGCGAGCCGCACCGTAATTTAAGATGGTTTTTACCCTAACTACTGATATTATACTGAAACAAAGATAAATTAGATACAACTTTTATTCAACGAACTTAATGATTAATGTACATACAACGAGAAAATTAATATATCATTAAATAAAAATAAGATGAATTATGCAATTGCATTGTATTTGGTTGGTATAATAAAATTTTTCAAAGGAATTACAGGCCGCATAAAAAGATCCGGCGAGCCGCATGAGGCCCGCGGCCCGCCAGTTGGAAAACCCTGAAGTATCATGACTAGTTTCGACCGTTTGGTGCGGTGCCGTCTTGAATTATCGCAACTCTAAATAGAGTCACCTTTATTTTCAATAGTGAGACAAGAATGAGCTGCCATGGTTTATGAGCTCATCAGGTACATTATTTAATGGAGAATCTATCACGAAAACTAAAGGTGAAAACTATGTACGACTATGATGAAATAGCACTTTATCTTCGACTGAGTTTAAATGCGAGGAAGCAATGCTAGTTAGTAAGGGATATTACAATATTGATTGTCCTGTAACAGTCAATTAGGAACATCGTGATGAGCGTAAAAGCAACACGGACTGAGATCATGATCGGTCGACACGGAAAGATGCAAATCATCCTAGATAATGAGGTAATGTGCCAGTTTTTGTGTGAAGGAAATGAAAAATCTCGCATTTTACTTGTTAGGATATTCAATTTCAATATTATCTGCATTTGGTTGAACACGATTATTCAGAACATGTAAAATGATCATGTTGAAAACGTTGCAAATTCACATCGAGAAATGGATGCAAACTGTTGGATAGAAGCAATATAATACTTTTAGATTATCAAAGAATGTTTCAATTCCTTAGCGTTCATTGTTTTCAAGAACATAATTGTAATTTTTACAATTCTTACAATGCGGGCCTAATTCCGAGTAACATATACATAGTATATAGTTGCGTAGTTATGTATACACACCGATTCAACTAAAAATTCTGATAAAGTAAATTATCAATCCACAATACTTTTATTTATTTGTGTAACGTCAAAAAGCAATTAAAACCGTATGATGTACTACGGAGAGAAGTGCGATCTGTTCACTGTTTCTTGAGCTCCGGGATCTGTAATCTAACTTACAAACTTATTAAGTTTAATTACGAATGCTGGTGGTTTAATTGCGAATGGTTCTTGTTCCTGTTCTTTGTTTGTTTTATCAAGAATCGATATAAAAATAATTGATCCCGTGTAATTAAAATTTCAGCAAATGAAGAGATTCATAGGATAAAAATGTGAAGAAAGCAATGTGTTAAAAGTGTTCAACGAATGCTACTAAAAATGAAATTATTGCACACTGTCCAATTTTCTGATTGGTCAACATGCTTTATTATTGTATTTTACCCCTCCCACGGAATTTACTCACGTGCCCTTAATTAATCACATTGTGATGTAATAATAAACTATCACAATATTCAGTTTCATAAAATTTGGCTTGGAGAACAAGATACTCTTCCCTCATTGTAAGGATTCATTTCTGAATTTTTGGAAAACGGTTTTGGAAAGCTTAAGGTCAATCAATATCAGAAAGAAATATCGTAATTCGAATTAAGAAGTAGAGCGAGTATTGTAATTGATTATTACAAAATTTCATTGCATCTTTGATACCAATTGAATATATCAAAGATCCTTAGATACCAATTGAATCACAAATTACGTTGCACTGAACTTGTAACATTCGTTTCACACACGGTGTAAGAGATATAGGTGGGTTCACTCCCGGTCTAGAACTGAAGCTATTGTGAGGCTAGTTCTCACAGTTCTCGCTATGTAAGCGCTGCGAACGACTTGGGCATTTTTGTGACAAGATGGTGATCCATTTAATAGCTTTGTAACCTCTGGTGGAAGCCACTAAATCGCGAGACGCCATCATGAATACCCAACTCGATCGTGCGCACCGTACGGATAAGCGAGGAACTAGCCTCAAACTCGCTAAAAATGTTGTCCAAAAGGCGGCTGGTTGACACACCTATATATCTTACACCGTGGTTTCACATTCCAGGGGACGCGAGCTTCTGATTCGTTCTCGGACGATTCGCTCACTTCGGTGTTTTCAAGGACTTCTTTGCGTGAAAACATCGCCCGAGCGTCTGCGAAGAAGGAATCGTCATCGAGACTGAGACCACTCGAATCCGAGAAGTCTTCAAGATGTAAGTTATTCAGTAGATTAATATCGGTGGTTACCATAGAAAGCTTGTAGAAATTTACGTTAGAGAAGGAAACAGAAGTTATTTTCCACAAAAATTATTCAATATTTACCAGTTCACTGCCTCAATGATTGTGCATCGCCATTGTAACTATAGCATAGTTCCTGTTCTTTGGCTCGACAGCCGGCTACGGGTCTTTGCCGACCAGCGGTGACCCAGCCGCTCGGCCACGGGATAGGGGTTCGTGTAGTTAGCACGGAGACATCCCTTCACCGTATATTCTTGTCTTCATAACCTTAGGTTAGGCTTTATCATCGTCACGCAGCAATAGATATATATTGCAGCAATAGATATTGCGACATTTGTAAGGAAAGCGCACAGGTATAATTTGCCTCGGCCAGGAATAAAATCCAGGGTTGCGCCGTGGAAAGCGAGTACGCTAATCAACGAGCCATTGAGGCGGGCTTGTATAGTGTAATACTTGATTAAATATCCTCAGAGATCGCTCCACCCTCTCCTGTTTCTCAGAGGACAAAATGGTTTCAGCAACGGGTATGCATAACAACCTTCTTTTGTATTCCAGCATTATAAACGACCTTTTCTGCTGCAAGAAATCGTTCATAAGAAGGTGTTTTATGGCACAATGGTGACGTATTAGATTTTACGGCACAAATGATGGCGTCATCACACATTCAGCCAATCGCAGCGAGAGAATCGGGGGCAAGTGGAGGTAAACGGAATAGCCGACCACCATTTTCTCGCACGGATGTCAAGTACCCGTAACATCACAGGACAGTTTAAGTTTCATTTTCTTATGAATTTATAATGCTGTCGTACAAAAACGTAGCGTATGCAGCTCGTCTGTCATATTGCTTTATTGCATTCGTACAAATGTAAAAACTCGTTCCTAACGGCATTCGTTTTCAAAACTCATGCAATGAAGCTTAACATTATAAACTAATTGCATAAACTACTATTAAGATATTTGGATACGAGTTGTATTGTAATATTTAATATTTTTTAGTCTTTTTGTACCAATTTTTCATGTTCTTTAATTTTCCGACAGAGCACTGACGAGGAAAATAACATTGAAATAATTTTGATTGTTCGTTGAACCTGTAACACACTGTAACAGACTGGAACTGACTCTTAATATTCTAGTGTGAAAGTGTAAATTGACAACAATAATTTTGTGGATGATAATGCCTGTTTTCCTTCCCCAATTATCGAATAGACGTCTGGTTTAAAGAATAACTACAAACAAACCACTGCTCACAAATATGCAGATATTTGTAATTACGTTTAAAATAATTTTATAATATACTTCAATAAGTAAGTCACACGAATAAAAAAGAAAATGAAAGAAAATGGATATTCAGATGAACCTGAATTTGATCGACCAACTTCTGGAGGCGGTGTGTGAGTGGCAGTCGAGACAGGGTGGCAGTTGAGAAGTCACAATATATACATTTGGTGTTATTTTCGTAATTTAGCACACAACATACTCAAGTGCTGGATCACTATTTTTCTAAAATACCGCTGTATGACACTTGTTTTATTTTATATGTAGGGGATTAGGGGCGATTTAACCATTGCGATCATTGTGGTTCATGAGTGAATCAATGAGTAGATGTTAGCGATAATAATGGAGCAACGGAGAACCATGGAAACTGAAGAGAGTCGAGAAAACCTACAGAGAGCATTGCCAACCATAAATTCCACAGCGATTGGTCGAGGAGCAAGCCCAGGCCCCAGTGGTGGAATCATTTCACTGATTAGGAGGCTCTGTTGTCATCAGCATCTCTCATCCTCATCTCACATAGTGCCATTACTTGCAAAAGAAAGTTTCACTTTGAAATTTTTCTGGAAAACGCAACTGCGCATTTTCGGAAGTGCTCGTAGGAAGATTTTCACCTCGCTTGTACTAAGGAGAATCCTCCCGATACTTTTGTTAGAGTTTGTAACACAAATACAATACGAAAAAAGGAATGTAAACGTACTACATTTCCGTTTTATAAAGTGCTGCAAATAATTATACACGCAAACTTACATTCAGTTTAATCAGAGCTACGACGTGAGCTACAAGGTGAGTGCTGTGGAGGAACATTATTTAAAATAACTACTTTCACTCACTTCATAAAATGTACGTTTTGAACAATGGTTATGGACGTAAGTAAATACAACTCTTCACTTTGTTGATTGGATTTCACAGACACTCAAATGATTCTGGCAGAAATTGTTCAAGTATATTACGCGCTGCGTACAATAGATTAATATCATATTTGTGGTCTAATGGTAGTCTTAGAAAAGAAAGAAGACGGGAAATACCAGAACAAATGAGAGGGAATGCATCACTGAATTGGGGAACATTAAGAGGAGACGACGCACACAAATAACTAGATGTAGCCTACTATTTATCAGAGAAGTACGTAGGTATAAGGAAAAATGACATAAAAACAAAGTAAAAAAGAGAAAAAATAGAACAATTCGATCTATTGTATGAATATCACATCAGGAATGAAAATTAATATAAACAAGTTAGGTTGGTAATAGAAATAGTGTAGCATATAGATTTGACGTTTTGGAAATCGACAATGGAAAATATAATTTAAAACGCAAAGAAAATAACCAGGTCGGAGGATTACATTATGGTGTTATTTAAAAACTTAATTCAGAGGCAGAATGAGAAAATGCTCTGTTGCGAAAGATTTCTTCGATGCAAACGGATTGAGATACTATGCACACGTTTGTCAAATAGAGGGAGACGGATAGCTTAGGAAATTGTTACACTGACAGCGTACTGAAAAGGGTACAGAAGAAAACTACGATAAAGATAGAGAGAAACCAGCTGTAGAGAAAGCTTCATGACTGGAAGGATATGAAACGTGGATACAATAGACAATTACAGGCATAATCATGGATTTGTCATTACAACAAAGTAAATGTTTATTACTTTTCCAATAGTTATCAGCAATTGTTACAAGGGCTTGGGTAATTTTATCTCTAAAATTACCTTCATATATAATTATACGCAGGCTGTAGTAATTATTCGTTAGCATAATTTTCATTTGCAGTCACTGGTTTCCATTATACTTAATTTATATTACACACCGCACAATCCTTTTAGTTTTATTAAATATTTCGTGCCGGTGTTTCATTAAATTAATATTTCATAAATTGCTAATAAAGAGATGTTAACATCCAGTATCTCCGTAGAAACAGTCATCCTGCTGTCAAACTCTTCTTCAAAAGTTAAATAAATGTATGGTTGGACAGTAAATTTACAATTAATGCAGCACTTACGAGAATCAGGTGTACGAGTGTAAATAATTTTGAATGCCTTTCACTATCTGTAACGTCTCTATAGTCATTGTAAGCTCTACTGACAGAAGTGAAAATTTGTGCACACTGGCTTATGCAGCTGGTCCAGCCGAAAAGGTGATTTCAGTAGTTGAATCAGGGATTATTTCTGGGATCCTTTCATGACTTGACTGAATTTAGCTATTTAGTTTCAAGACTTAAGCCCTTCTAACAATTGCTGGTTCGTTTTAGGTAATGATCTAACGAGATCCCGTTCAAATCCTGACGTCGCGGCGGGAGTGTCAGGCTTCATGACGTCAAGGGTGGCTCAAAGTTCGGCGAGAGCACCCAAAACCCAGACAGTTGTGCGACAGAAGTCCAGCCATATTTGAATTATTCATTCTTTAAGGAGGGAAAGGTAGGTTTTGAATGATACTCTAGGAAACAATACAAAAATCTGCTTCATACCATCTTTACACAACATAGTTTATATTATTGATAGATTGAGTAAGTACCAGCAAGTAGCGGTTAAATTAGCTTAGTTCCCCTGCTTCGGAAAGATGTGCGTGAGCTGGAAAAACGCCCTTTATGAATAATAAATTTCTTAATAAAATTAAGAAAATTATTAATAGTCGAATGGCAGAAAGCTAGAAAGTTCGATCCACTAAATTTGAAGCCACACACAGATTGCAGCTGTTGGGTGTACGATAAGCCTCACTGCAATATCAATTCCCAAGAAAACTAATTGCGAGCGACGACTGCCAATAAGTTTCAAGCGGATCTTTTCTCTTTGAGTTGGGCTTATATTGAGCACCGCTGTTTGGTTGACAATAAGATATAGAGCATTTTCGGTCTAATGAAAATGTAAAAACCGTTGACGTTTTTTTTGCATAATCATTCAGATTATTAAACCAGAGGTAGATTCTTATATACATTTATTCAATTACGGACAACTTGAACCTAGTGACAACATTGGAATTCTTTTTTAAAGGTTTTTGAACACCTAAAACAGTATATAGTTCCCCATATGATGGGACTATTTGTAGGTAACAAAAATCCTAGAAATTCTGAAAATTGAAGAATGTGGAATACGGGACACCATGACATTGTACTAAAAATTAAACAAGGAATTGTACGATAATGAAAAAAAATAACCTCAGTTTGATTAATCGGTGATATCTACAACTAATTTTTAAACACATATACACTATCAGTATGTACCAGCAATTGGTGTCTTTCGTGTTCCTTTTTTGACACCATTAACAATTATCCAATTGCTGTAGTCAGTTATTAAGATCATCTTTATTGAGGTGCACTCCTCTTAGATTAATAACTGTTTCTTAATTACTAAGATCTCTCTCAATCCTACGTACACTGCACTTTAATTTGTCTACAAAGTAGCGTAAGAATATTAAAGATTAAAATGTTGTTATATTTGCACAAACGACTTTCTAAATAATGTCTTATGAAATGTTTAATTTTTTGCTAATGAAAAATATGTTCATGTGATCGTAATAAATGAACCTTATAAATAATCATCTGTGTTCTGCAGGGCAAGGTTATGCAAAATCAGAGAGGAGATTCGATGAAGCCGGACCATCAACCAGTCAGTGGCCAGGAGAAATCCATAGCACATTAGGTAAGTGCATGGGTTGCCTTATACACTGCAAATGGTCACTCACGTTTTTTACCTCACATTTTTGTAAAAAATGCTACAATAATTCTAATTGTTTCAGTATCTGTACATGAAATCTATTAGTTTATCTAGATTTATTGTCTAAAGTTAAAATTTATGTAACAGTCATGAGATCAGTGTCGTAGTCACTGATTAAACATGATCTTTTATTCCACGAACTTATATTAAGAATAATAATCAATTGCTTAATAAAAGTAATATTAGAACTAATCCCTAGCTTCATATTAACTTCAATCAACATTAGTATGCTCCTTTCGCAGGACGAATAGCCAAATTGAAATAAAAAATGTACAAGTAGTGCACTGGACATTTTATAAAGTAAAGAAAACGTTGAACGATTACCCTTGCACAAATTCAGATAATTAGCATTTCCGTTTAAACATAATATTACATTACTGTGTATTCATTCTGAGAATGGTGACACTTGTTTATAGTAATAGATATGCATTGTTTGCCTATCTTCTTCCAAGTCAGGCTGACGCCGCGTTGTAGGCTGACGCCGCGTTGTAGGCTCAGAGGCTGACGTTTCACCTGCCTGTCATGTTGCAGGCTTACTCCTTGCCCTGAGGAAGCCTGTAACATAACAGCTTACGTTTACATGGACTCGGAAGCTTACGTTCACATGCATTATTTGCACTGGGATATTAAATCACAATATGACTACAACTATTTAAAATTGTGATTTCTCAATATCGCATTCACCACACTTTCAACCTGAAGTCGCTGTTGAGTACTTCACTTTCACGCCTAAGACACCATGTTTTATTAGAACACTGGTTAAATAATACTACGAAACTTATGATGATAGTAACAGCAGACGATTTCTTTTTAGAACACTTGTATTCTAATAACACTTATCACCTTCTCAGATTCATAAAGTTTGGCTTTCGATAATCGACGTAATAAATGATTATTAAATTGTTTCATCGTCCAATATATTACGCTATTTTTACTCTTACACTTTACACGTTTTCATCAGTTCAAAGTTCTTTCGTTGTCAATGGGAACATTGAATAAGGTAGTTAGGCGATGGTGCTTGATGTAAATGCTGTGTGAAATCTCGTTCGTCTTTTCATAAAAAATAATTTAGTAATGAATTTCTCTTGACATTTATTTTCAGTAAGATCTGAAATATTTACTCACGTGAAAACGAGTGTTAATTCAACATAATGCGATGAGCAAACAATTAAAAAAAAATTTGGTTGCAATTATTTAATTTTCTCGATAGTGAAACAATTCTATCATTGATAAATTAAAACGATCCAAGTGTTGAAACTAACTAAACTCGTTGTAAATTTAATACTTATTGTTCGTTATGAAGTAAATAGTTAATACAAAGTTCACCGTGACAATATCGTTGATTTGCGAGTTGACATCGTTTTTACAAACATTTCCACCATGCCAATTTGAATAAGTATTTGATTACCAACACCAATAACACATATCAACTGATCTTTCTTTCAGCAGATTTCGCTTTTGAGAAATACTTTGGATAGGGTTTGGACACGACCAGAAAATAACACTTTCTTTTAATATTTAAATATCATGAACATGCTTTTTATAACCGCAGGGTGAAATATTTGGACGTTTTTCAGAGAATCTAAAGACCCCAGAAGGCTTCGGGTCTTCGGCAAGGGTTCCCTCCAAAATGTCTACCAGTCGCCGGGGGTCAGCGGAACAGGACCACAAAGCACAAGAACTGGAGTTAATAGAAGAGGGTAAGAGGTTATTGCCATGATTATCACAAGCATCAGAAACCTAACAGTTCTATAACCTACATTTCGTATGGACAAAAACAAATTTGGTACGTTTCAGCATTTTTAATAATAATAATCATGATTTCTGGCGGAACGTGACGGAATACCTCCAGAATCATAATTAAATTATATTATAAATATACAACTATTTCTATTAAATTAATTAATTTCGGGGAGCGTTCCGGGACCTAAAATTGTATAAATCAAGCACTGATAATAATAATAATAATAATAATAATAATAATAATAGGCATGGGAATCACCAACATACCGCGACTCCATAGCTAACAAATTAACGACCTCAGATGCTACTTTCACGAGAAGCAAACCGACGATAGAATGTCATTTGTAATTCATTTGGGTTCTGAGTGTTATATAATACGTCTTGAAATACTTACTATAATAATAATAATAATAATAATTATTATTATTATTATTATTATTATTATTATAGTAATAACGACAACATAGACATTGACCTGTGGATATTTGTGTATTGAATCAACCTCGTAAAAGACGTTGTGCAGGCACTTTCTTAATTGTCACCACAGGGTCAATTGTATTTGATTTTGCTCCTGTTCTGCCTGACAGGGATTGAAACAATGATGTCAACCATATCAATCCATTATTTACGACGTTCTGTTTGACATGGGAATTGTAAATTGCGTGAAAAGCGTCAATCACCCTTTGGAGTGATGCCGACATGAATGCCGACTGAGGCCTAGTCTCTCTCTCTCTCTCTCTCTCTCTCTCTCTCACTCACTCACTCACTCACTCACACACACACACACACACACACACACATACACAGACACACACACACACACATACGAGGTCGTGTCGCTAAGACCTTGCAGTCTACTCCTTTCCGAGAGCTCATCCGCACACTACATCAATGATTTTGTTCTTTTATTTCCTATCATCACACATCGCTTTTTCGGCTCTCCCGAAGGGCTATTTGTGTGAAGTATTCTTTACTCTCGCGTGTTTGCTGCATGTAGCTTTTTCTTTTATATTGCACTGCGGTTTGTTAATTAGATTTTGCTGGCTTGGCCGCTTCATCCTTGCAGTTTTGCTTCTCCCAAACAGAAGCGATTCTGCCATTCCGGCCTACGTCTCCTCGAGGCTCGGGAATATTCAACCGTGACGCTCGCTCGCATCATTGCGCGGTGCTCGCTGCCCTGTGACGTCCGATGGGCGACCCCCCCCCCACCTTCCGCCCGGGGGCATCCCTGTCCGATGCTTTCATCGCATTGGCAGAGCGTCCGATCGTCTGGCAGCCGAGTGGAGGGGGGGGGGCCTCATCGTTCACAAACCAGAGCGAAATCTACTTCCGCGCGTTTCGCTTCAACAAGGCCACAGTGTGACAGCCGAAACGTGTCTGTGACAACTGCGTCTAGAACGCAACGTGTGCCTGATAGCTAAGGTTGTTAGTGTCTCCCTGACAGCCATGATTATACTAAAGGAGATTCGGTGGTGGGAGGCATATGCTGTTCCACTGAAGCAGACCCATTCTCCCGCCAAATCAACGGAAAGAACAAGGTTACGTTGACATTCGAATTTTATGGAGAAGAGAGATGTAGATATGAGGAACATCTTTAACAGAAATTCAAACTACTAAAAGCATATTTCAGTGTGTCACTTACTAGTTGTCACTATAATGCACGGGAAGACACCTTGCTAGTTGTAACTACAATGCATGGGAAGACGGCTTGCCTACACCTTTCTGTTATACTGCCATTTTTTCAACTCTGCCCCTGACAGGAATCAGCTACTGACGGTTTCATCCAATCGGGGGTTCATATGTCGCTGGAGTGACGTCACTATGGCGACGTTCAAGCTCCCGATTGGATGAAACCGTCAACAGCCGATACCTGCCAGGGGCAGAGTTGAATAAGTCGCCGTATACTACAATGCATGGGAAAGACACCTAGGCCAACACGCGGTATTTTCCGTCGGCGATCAACGCCGCATGCTGACTGTGCGGCGGATTCGTATTTCCTAATGTCATTACTCCCGTACGTATTGGAAGGTTATAGCCCGGGATGAAGTGTTTTTTCTCCCCGGCTGGAACACGAGATCCGGCGCCGACCTACATTCTGGCTGGCGAGGTTTCTCGTCCAGGTATCTCCCCAACGGGACACCCACGACCCCGCCGCCGTCGGCACGAGCTTGATTGGTCTTCCGACATAGAGACGCCGGAGAATTGCGTCGCCAGTCCTTTGGGTTATCGATTCATTGATTGATTGATTTGTGAGTCCGAAAGCGACAAAGTCTAAGGTCATTAGTCCCGTAAGTGGAGTACATGTTTCCCCCTCGAGAGGTGGCGGTGATCTTCCCCCGCTGGATGGCGAGATCCAACGCCGACACCTTCCCTTTGGCCTGTTGGGCTTTCCCCAGCCAGGTAACTCCCACCAGCGGGGCACTGCCCCAGCCGTGACAAGCTCTTAGCTGCCGACTGATCTCCCAGCATATGTGGCAATGTATTGCATGAACATGCGTGTTTAAGTATCGGCGAGGTTAGGACACGAAAGAGGAAGAAAAGACCGCGCCCAGTTCATGGCCTGTTTGTTAGGGCAGTGAACCGACATTCACCTGGTGTAGATCGGAGAAACATCGGAAAAGTACCGAACTGGCCAGAGGGCCGCTAGAATTCTGCTCCACGCAGCCGCTGAATTCGACCAAGATGTATAACTAGTAGTGACGCGACATCGATAACAAAACATCGACTTTGGCGAATACTGATGCTCAAAATTCAAACATTGATGTTTAAAATATATCGACTAAAAACAATCGATGTTTTTCAACGTCAATGTTTTTAGACTGGTTTAGTTACCTCTAACATTAAATTCGTGTGTATTAAATTGAATTTGACAATGTTCGTGTTTATGGATTCGCTGAATAAGGGTACGAGAATGGTACGGTGCATATCTGTTCGAATGTTCATCTAAAACCGTGATTAGCTGCTGAGTACCTGTGGTTAAGTCGGAGGGAGAGGCCGATGTAATGCAAACGGTGGTTGGTCCGCATGGTGGGGCAAATAGCAGCGCAGTTCTAATGGTCTTGCTTCTTGTGTCCACCGGGAGAGATGGCTCAGTGCATCAACCTGATGTCACTGCAGTGCCTTTGACTGGGAGGTCCTAGATCCAAGTGCCGACGGCGGCAGGATTTTCGACACTAGCTTGTCAGCTAGATCGAATTCAGTCGCGGTCTGGAGGAGAATTCTAGCGGCCGGCTGCTCTGATCGGTAGTTTTCCGTGGTCAACACCAGGCGAATGCAGGAGCGGTTCCCTAACAAACGGGCCACGGACCGCGCGCGATCTTTCCTTCCTTGTCCTTGTCCTATTCTCTCCTCTCACACACACACTTACACTGACATGCACTACACTACCACACATGCCGGGAGACCGGTCGGGAGCTTACAGCTTGTCCCGGCTGGGGCGGTGCCCCGCTGGTGGGAAATACCTGGTTGAGGGGAAACCCCCGGTAGTCGACGGTAGGTCGGCGCCAGATCTCGCCATTCAGCGGGGAAAAGAGCATCGCCACCTCCCGAGAAAAAATCACTCACACTTCCGGTACTAATGACCTAAGTAGTTGACGCGCCCGGAAACACGAATCAATCAATCAATCAAAACCGTTCTTCATCATCTTGTTAAGAAGTGTAAGACTTGTTCCTTTCCAAGAATTATAACGAGTCTTTCCATCTTCTCCTTGGTCTCCCATCTTCTCTTCTTCCCCTCTCTAGCAGTTCCTCCCGATTCTTTTCTCCTCCAATCTCTCAATCTGATCGTTGCATTCCTTGCGTTGGCCGCGTGCGCAGCGCTGCAGACGACGCGCGGGGGCGAGCCGATGTGGGCGCTGCCGGAGGTGGAGGAGGAGCGGCGGCCGTCCCGCCCGCCCGAGGACGCGCCCCCGCGCCCGTCCCGCACCGGCCCCTCGCGCGCGCTGCTCGCCGCCCTCACCGCCGCCGCCTGGGGTACGCGCGTCCTCTTGTTACTTAAGGTCTAGCTCATTAACCGCTTCCCTTGCTAGGGTTTTCCGAAAATTCTTGTCAAAATTATTCTATTGTTTATCGTCTCATTAGGATCAAATAGTATAAAAGATAATAGTGGAAACTCGGGCAAATCAGCATGGGCGGCACAAGCGACAAGTGATTGTGCTGCCCCTAGCGGCCTGAGGTGTACACTACAAGGCAGGCGTAAATGTTGCCAATAGAATACAACCGTGTGTACCATTATCTATCATCATTATCATTGGTTTTAATTTATACATTAAAGTACTTGCGGCATCAAATAACAATATCTACACAAATATTCTTCTACCAAATTATCTCTCAGAAAATTACAAACAAACTTGGCTTTCACACCTTGTAAGTTGGCACACACGAATTCTTGCGCTGTAGTTTACACCTCGAACCGCAGGAGAGCGCTGTTTTACTGTCACCAAAATATTCGAGGAGTTTCCACTATTATCTTTTATACTATTTGTTAGTATCATGTCAATGAAATTAACTTTCTCATTAAATATCGTGAACATTTTTGCACAACTTTTGGAGATATTTCAATTTGCATATTCCTATAAAAATTATCCCCAGTTATCTCGGAAATGATGTGAATAACATTTAATTTACTATTTGGAGCAATGGAATGTATATAACAAAACCCAAAGAGATACAATTTAAGATTATGTATTGTGCCTTCTTCATACATCGAATACAATAGAAAATTTGAACCAAAAAAACTATTAAAAATGTCTTCACTGTTTTTAATTGTGTGGTAAACTCTTAAGTACGGAGTCACACAAAGAGGAACATTACAATCAGGGCAGTAGTACCTACTTTCTCTTTGTATTTTCTTGTTCTGTGAATCCTTCACACGGCTACACATTGCACACTGTCTTGTAGGATATATCTTCTTTTCTGTAGGTGGAATATGTTCTGGAAAAATGACGATCTCTCAGTGTAAGTGAAGTAGGTGTCTTCCCAGGTCTTCCTTGTTTAGGAGAAATTACTTTGGGTTTGTACTTCTCGATTAGAATTTCCAGAAGCTCCATCCTGATGAGAATGGGAATATCCTCGCTTTTTCCTTTTTGGTGAAGTACGTACGCATTCCAGACAGTGAGCTCAAGAAGATGGAAGAATATTTTTTTATGGTGAGAACACATGGATTTCTATGGTCAAAACACAAACAAAAACCTTCTCCCGAGATATCTTGGGATAATATTTTATGACACTACAAGCCTAACCCGAGTTAACTCGGGATAAACAGGGAAGCGGTTCAAGGTCTAGGGCACGTATTCATAGTCGTCACTTATAACAAGGAAAACGTAAAGGAGTTCCTTATAACCTTTTTCAGTTCAAAGTCACAACTTCTCCGCATATATAAGAAACTCCTTATAGCTATAAAGGAGGTCCAGATTTCACGTATAGCTATAAGTGAACGTCTCTTGCTGGGTTGAAATAGTCGGAAATACGGATCAGCGAATTAAATTCTTCTCCACACAGCGGGGAATTCATCCAAAGTGTTTAGCTATAGTCGAAAATTGTGCCACCGTCGGGACTCGAACACTAGGATCTCCCGGTGAGAGGCACTGCAGAGACTTCAGTTGATGCCCTGAGCCATTTTAGCCGGTCCAACAAATGTAGATTTGTGCAAATCCGAAGCCATCATATGCAAAGCCGGCATGGCCGATAAGTGAATCAAAGCAAAAGTGTTACGTGCTTGCGCCGTGCTTCAGGCCCCGACCTGGTGGACTCGCTGAGCGTGGAGTCGGCGGCGCGCGCGGCGGCGCGGCGCCAGTGGCCGCTGAGCGAGCAGCCCACGCGCGTGCACACGGCGCCCTCCACGCGCTCCCTCCGGGCGGCGTCCGTCGCACGCCCACGCGGTCAGCTGCGCACGCACACGCCCTCACCCACGCCCACGCCCTCACCCGCGCCCACGCCCTCACCCGCGCCCACGCCCTCACCCGCGCCCACGCCCTCACCCGCGCCCACGCCCTCACCCGCGCCCACGCCCTCACCCGCGCTCACGCCCTCACCCGCGCCCACGCTCTCACCCGCGCCCACGCCCTCACCCTCGCCACGCCCTCACCCGCGCCCACACCCCCACCCGCGCCCACGCCCTCACCCGCGCTCACGCCCTCACCCGCGCCCACGCCCTCACCCGCGCCCACGACCTAACCCGCGCCCACACCCTCACCCGCGCCCACGCCCTCACCCACGCCACGCCCTCACCCACGCCACGCCCTCCCCCACGCCACGCTCTCACCCACGCCACGCCCTCACCCACGCCACGCCCTCACCCACGCCACGCCCTCACCCACGCCACGCCCTCACCCACGCCATGCCACGCCACGCCATCATCCACAACACGCTCACACCCATGCAGGCCCTCAGCCGCACCTCGTCACACACAATTCACGCTCTAATCGGCGACCTGTCGTTTCCCAATCCACGGTCTCATCGGCGCCACGTCACGCCCTCACCCACGCCACGCCACGCCCTCACCCGCAACACGCCATCTCCCACGCCACGTCCCCGCCCACCTCACGACTGCATCCACTCCACGTCCGCACCCATGCCACGCTCTCGCCCTCACAATGCCGTCCTCCACGCCATGCTCACATCCATGCCAAGCCCTCACACGCATTCCGCCAGCACCCACGCCACGCTCTAATCGGCACCCCGCTCTTTCCCACGCCACGCCCTTACACACGCCACGCTCTCACCCACACTACTCCCTCTCCCACGACACACCCGCTCACTCACAATACGCTTTCACCCGTGCCACGCCCTCACCCACGGCACACCCTCATGAATGCCACGTTCTCACACACGTTGCGTCCTCACTCTCACTTCCCTATTTACTCTCTCCCTCACAGTCATTCACAGATGGCCACATCAACACTCAAATCCGCTCCCGTGTCACTTTCGTTGAGTCACGCCACCCTTGTTAACGCTCCCAAAAACCGCGCAACGCTAAACCACCCTCTCGATATTTCAGCCACACGCCCACACCGCGTCCGTGATCCGTTATCCTTAACTACTTAGTTTCTCGGTCGCTGACTGTCTTCGTGGGGAGGCTGCTTACGTGGGGAGGGGGCCTTACAGCTACGCACCGCCTCCCAAAGAGGCGTTTGTATCTCGACTTGTTGGGAATAGATTTTAGAATAGATTATATTTATTACTAATTCTGCAATTACCTTTGAGAACTTGGTGGCAGAATACCCTAATTGAACGTTACAGAACTTAACATCTTTTCAAAATTTACACATTTTACAAATCAATAAGATAATTTAACCGTGCGAGCTTCCATAGCACTCACCTCACCACACTTCACTTCACTTCACGGCACTGTTGATCACTGGGTTGTAATGACTTTCTTACACACTTTTTCCTCAACTTCACAACACCACTACACTGCATGCCACGGCACATAATAATAATAATAATAATAACAACAACAGTGACAATCATACAACTTATTAATACAACTCAGCTGTGGGTTTCTTTCGTGCGTGTAATCATGGAGGGTTTCACCGACTCCCGGCTTCATTTCCGAGGAGGCTACAATGTGCTAAGTTTAGAATGTACACTGCACTCAAATGAATGTAGAGGATGCAGAAAAAGCGGAGGAAGTGTTTCTTCTTAACCTTAGGAAGAACATAGGATCGAAGGAGATGATACGATCGCAAGAGAAATTCATATTTTAGTAACACCATCTATATAATTAAGTAGTTAGTTACTTGACAAGACGATGATTTGACGTCACTCTTTAAACAGATTTTCTTTCGGAAACTCAATTCTGGGTATAAAACGTGGACTAATGTCTTGGTTGTGAGTTTCTTGAGGGCTCGAAAACCTGTTAACTGCGATTAAATTTAACATTTCATACGAAATTTAATCGCTTTAGTAGAATTAGTTCAGTGTTGTACATACGTATTCAGTTTACTTGAACAACACGTAACACCTTATTGACATGTAGTACAAACTTTATTTCGGATGAAAATTTGGAATTATCGTATTACAGGATGATTTTCTTAATTATTGAACGATTTTTTGATACAGTAATTCAGATTGTATGTGTCTTAATTACTACACAAGCACTTCGTTTTATTTGAAAATATGAACATTTTACAGAAGAATCTCCAAAGAAAAAGATTATGCCATCGATGTCACGGAAGGCGGAAAGCGGGAAGACTAAAGCTGAAGACAAGGAGGCAAGCATTGGAAAAAAGGAGTCAGAAGAGGCAGAGAAGCAGAAAACATCAGAGACGACAAGAGATCAGGAAACATATAGGCCTCCCGACGTAGCAAAAATCAAGGAGAACGAAAGCCACAATGAGTTGAAAGTGATTCTTTCGGCACTACGTGAGTAAACATTCTTAGTATTTTTATTCACATACTTACAAACCATATAATTGACTCGAATCACAAATGAAGAACCATAATATACAATTTGTTGGTTCTGGAAGTTCACGCAAGATGCATGGTCGGTGTCTTTATACACACAAAACGATACAGTATGCACAGTTCTATCTGAATTAACGAAAAAAAAAGCATTGAGGGATTGGTAGCCATTTTACTGCACAATTGTAAAAACAAATATGATAAAATGTTTTAATTTAATAGCAAAATCATGAAGAGAGGTTTCAAGTCCTCATTGATGTGAAGTCGTCCTAAGTAATTTGAATTTTGACAGCACGTTGTGACAAAACTTAATAAATTCTTGCAATATTATGGGAAAATTTCCCACTTTTATTAATGCTCATTCTTGGAGAGAAGGTATACAAATGTTATGATCTGGATTTTTTAACTCTAGGGTGAATAACATGGGTGCGTTTTACCCGTTGTCCAATTTTGAACTTTTTCCAGAATTTATTTGGTGTAACGTTTGGTTTTTATTCCTTGTGTTCCTCAATTGTTGTGCTTTCTACCTACGAGTAGTCGCATATGGTGTTAGGGGATAGTCAGGTATTTAGTTCTTGAATTGCTTACGTGTTTTGTAAAATATACAAACAATTTTTGCAAAACATGGGATAAAATTACTAAAGACTGTTGTTGAAAAAAGCGTTATGCAATACTTTCCAATAAAAATTACCAAAATATGTAAAAAACATGCTCCGAAAATATACACACGATTTAAATAAGCCTGCCATGTACACACCCATTTACAAAGATTAAATGTTTTAGAAAGCGTTCATAAAACATGTAGTGCGGACATCCTGCCTTCAGTAATAACTTAAGAAAATGACAACTGCTTCCCAAAATTAGAGAAAATATGTGGTTATTTGAAGCAAAAAGACAAGTATTTATATCTCACTTATTTGTTGATCCTTTATGTGAATTCTTACAATAAGTAATTTTGTAAATAGCTTCTCAGAGTAAATGTCACCAACTTCTAGGGCACATAGAGGGATCTAAAATGGTTACTTTTGTCAATGAACATATTGTGAGATATTGCATACAAGGAACTTACTGGCATTTCTTCAAGTGATTTGCTCCTTATTGCTTGGCAGCTCTATACACAAACATGCTCGGCAGGTACATGAAATTGCCTTGCTTCTCTAGACGTGGCTTGCCGAACATATCTATAAAATATCGCATGTGTAACTTCGATACATCAAAATTTCCCACGTGTGACGCATGTGTAACTTCGATACATGAAAATTTCCCACTTCAAGTTCATAGGGAAACATTTTTCATTTTCGACCCCTCTACATACCTTATAAGTTTGAAATAGTATATTCTTATACGAGCACAGAGTGATAGCTATTATTCACGAGTTGATGTTAACCCCACAAGCGACGTAGGAGCCAGTGTCGGAATTTCTACGAGTGAATAATAGCCATTTTATTCGAGTAGAAGACTATAATTTCTCTATGACTTTAAAATTGATGTTATAAATATAGAAAACAAAAACATTTGAAAAGTTTAAATTTTTTTAAATGTTATATTCACTGTACTTTTCACTTCATTAATGAAATTTTTTATAGCTTTAACTAACAACAAGAAAATAAAACAAGTATTACAAACAAAGTGTGTAATTTACTTTTTGGAAAAACTAATTGTGAAATTAGAGCAGTTGGTAATATTGATTATCAAGGGAGTTAATTCTTGATTTGAGCCGATTTTATTTAAAATAATATTACTAATAGAATATGATGTTCCTTGTATGCGAGTATTTTGAATGATAGCTGCGTTATGTTCTACCGATTGCAGTAGAGTGTTTGACATTTTGTTTGATATAGAATCATCCACATAACCTAACAATCACCAACTCGCTAACTGTTTCGTGATTTACGTGTCTTACCACAGATGCGACTGCCGCGGTAGGGCTCATGCCCTGTGTAGGTGTCTGCGAGAACCCTCTGTCATGTATATGCTCTAAGACGAATCTGACTGGTCGACAGCCGTGCGAGAATATTATTCTCGCACGGCGTGTGGAATATTCATAATTACTGGATCCGATAACGTGCAGAAATGCATACATTCTGGAGTAGTCGTAGAGAAAATATATGCTGAGACATTCTGTGCTTTACAAAAATATTACCTACAGATGTTACTTTCTACCGGTCTCAATATAATCCAAACTTATTGTCATATTTGGGCACCAGGGCATCATTATGTGACTGTGTGTGGCAGCTCCTTCGGATTCGCACGGCTCCACGGATGTGAGCGAGATGTGGAAGACCGAGAGCTCCAAGGACGAGTCCACGCCAGACAAGGCTGCCACAGCGGAGACGCAGTCGGAGACACAGCTAAGTCAGTACTAATTCGTTATGGAGGAGGGTTGGGGCCTTAGAGCACGCATGTCTGACACAATCTGTCTGAAGTCTTAAAAATATGTTTCTTGTTATTTACGTCGGTCAACATGCGCTTAGCTCCGTCGAAACAACGCTTTAAGAGCGCGTGTATAGCAACGGCCGTTAAAATGCTTGAGTCTATTAAAAATGTTTTAGTGGACTCGCGGGTTCAGATTTTACCAGTGCTCATATTCTTTGGATAAATATGATTTTCCCCCCACTTGGCCCTTGTCCTTTTGTCCTATTTCGTCCATGTTGTCCCCCGTGTCCATTTGGTCCCATTGGTCCCACTTGTCCCATTTCCCCACTTTTTCCTTTGCCTTCTTGGTTAATTTTGTCCCATTGTCCCGTTTTGTCCCGACGTCCATCTTGTCCCATTTTGTTCCCTTATGGCATTTTATCCTCTTATCCCAGTTGTTCCCATTGTTCCATTTGTCCCCTTGTCCCATTTTGTCCCATTGCCTCATTTTGTCCCTTGTCCCATTTGCCCCCTTATTCCTTTTCCCCATTCTCCTATTTTCTCCCTTGTCCTACTTGTCTCATTTTGTCCCCTTTCCCCCTTTGTTCTCCTTTCCAAGCTTATTCTATCTTGTCCCCCTTTATCCTTTTGGTCCTTCCGCGCACTGCGATTAGTATTTTAAAACGGTACCATGGCCCTGCACCAACAACCCTTGCTACAGAACATCGAAAGAAATGGCAATTCTTAACTCATGAAAGTGTTAAATATTTATCTAACTATAAGCCGGGTTAGTTACATCATTTTTAATTCAAGAACGGCTGGACCAATTTTAATTCTCAGTTTAGTTGGATTAATCTCCGCCCCGAATTGCAGAATAAGTATTAAAATATTGGGAAAATGGCGCTGAATGGCTCTGTAGAATAAAAAACTAAATATTCATGTTGAATGCAGCATGCTACACTCGATAGGACTTTTGAATCTAAATCACTCTTAAACTCTTAAATAACTCTTAAACGAAGCGTTCTAGATCATTAAAAACGAAAATTTTGAGGCCATCTCAAAGAAACGTTCCTCACACCGTAATCTACAGGCTGACGATCGTCTTGAACATTCTATTACATTTTTGCTGGTCCGGCGCTTCTCGAGACCTTACCTGCTCAGAGACGTGCAGAATCTGCAACTAAATGTGAATGAGAGGGACAGAGACAGGGAGGGAGACGGAGAAAGAAGGAGGGAGACGGAGAGGGAGGGAGACGGAGAGGGAGAGGGAGGGAGACGGAGAGGGAGAGGAAGGGAGAGGGAGGGAGACGGAGAGGGAGAGGGAGGGAGACGGAGAGGGAGGGAGAGGGAGAGGGAGGGAGATGGAGAGGGAGGGAGACGGAGAGGGAGAGGGAGGGAGACGGAGAAAGAAGGAGATAAAGGGCAAAACAATGTCTGGCGAGCTCCTCTAGTTTTAAATAACTAGAAATAAAAAAAATATTGTATGTAACACGTCCTCTATCAGTCTTTAAGGAGTCATTTAGAGGACTGTTACATAAATATCTATTTGCGAAATCCACAAGGCTGGAGCAGTGGAGCGATAAGGGGATTAGTGCAAGTTGTGCCTCATTCTCTGCTACACTGCATTTTGCCATCAGCGCAAGTTATAAATTTCATGGACATCCGGCGCAGCGGTTTCAAACTTTTCCCACTTCCACAACGATGCATTTGTGTGAATGAACCATGAGCTATGGTAATTTCCTTAATGGGTCATGAACTATGCTAACTATGAGCCATAGTATTCTCCGGTTGCGTGGGATGGCGTGTTTATTGTGAGAGCATACCCTGGGGTGCTGAAAAGTCAATTCTCAATGTCTGATGCATCACTCCGTATCTATTTCACACAGGAAAGAACACAAAGGAAGTTTCTCGCTTGATCCATTATCGACTTCTTGAAAGTAAGTGTGGATCCATTATACGCATCTTTTTCTGAGCTCTCCATTTGCTACGTGTTGTGGGAGTAGAGCGGAGATGAGAGTTGCTACTTGTTTAGAAAAACTTGAAAATCAAATGTGACGTTTACCGAAGCAAATATGTGTTCTCTAACTCGGGAGCAATATTGTCTTGTTTTCAAATGTGGTTTAAGTTGATTTGTGGGTGAAAAACACCTAAAAAAAACTATGAACACATGAATTACAATAAGTAATCGTGGTTTTCAATAGAAACAACTTATTCCTAATATCCACATTGTGCACACTTGTGCTAGGTTCAAAATATTTTATATATGCAGTAAACCCTCATTAAAACGAATTCCAAGGAACCGAGATAATCGGAGTTCGTGCTGCAAAAATTTGTGTTATCCGAATATTATAAATGTCCGTATTACCATAATCCTTTGGGGGGACCGAAGTTTTGTTCGTGTTACGGCGAAATTGGTGTTAAGCGAGTTTGTGCTAACGAGGGTTTGCTGCATTACGGCTAGAAGGACCTGCGGGCCTCAAATACTATTATGCTTTACGAGCATCGTTTCTTAGTTATTCACGATCGATGTGTCAGGTGCGTGACTGCTGGTCAGAGTTAATTTCACCGGACGTCCAGTCGGCGATGTGCAAGAAATTGCACATATATCAAGCAGTTCAATATTGAAATTGTGTAAATTCAAGGAGGTAGCTGCGTATTTAATGGTACTATACCTTTTCAACTTCAAAATGAAACCAAACAATTTCAAATTGGGTACTAACACCTCAAAATGAGAATAAAAACGAGAAGATTGGAATTAAACACAGGCAATTTGAGACGTAATAATTGTTGTTAACAAAACTAACCTACATTTCTCAGTGTATGAGTAAGGTAATTGCGTTATAATGATTTACATAAAGAAAAAGGCAGATGAGAGGAACATAATACAAATTAGTGCAGTATACGATAATAACGGAGACTGGAGAAGGCTCCTAATACACTTGGAGTGAAGAGATACCAGCATATCGGTAGGAAAAAAAGTCAAGACGAATTACCACGACAACGCAAAGACGAGTGAACACAGGTATTTGATGATTCAGTACATAGAGGAAAATCCCATAATTATATTAA
This sequence comes from Acheta domesticus, assembly GCA_031308135.1. Taxonomy (NCBI): domain Eukaryota; kingdom Metazoa; phylum Arthropoda; class Insecta; order Orthoptera; family Gryllidae; genus Acheta; species Acheta domesticus. Next base: position 123,294,824 of record JAHLJT010008756.1, read on the forward strand.
AAGAACTGGATTGTAAATTTGAAGATCAGCATCAAGTTATTGTGTCTATCGAATGTTTGCGTCAACATTCGGATGGCGTAACGTTTACGATAAAAGCCATTCGTAGAGAGCTCGAAAAAAATGAACAGCGATGTAAATAAAAGATACGAATATGTGCTACAGCTCTTAAATTATCAAGCAAATAATAACCCTAAATGTTTGTAACCTGATTTTTGTTTACTTTCCGGTTTCAACCTAAGTCTCAATTTGGAAGTGATTGCTCTCGATCTGAATGTGTTTACACCCAATTTAAAATTGTTTGGTCTTAACTTGATTTTCTTTGTTCCCAGTTTGAAACTGTTTGGTATCAATTTGAAGTTGAAAAGGTGTAGATGAATTCGGTTTATGTTCGATAAAGCACCCATTTTATTCTCCAAGTCCCGTGCGCGGATTGGATTGAAGAAAACAGCGATGCATACATTGATTAAATTAAAACTATATTAGAGATGATGATTCTGCAGTCTACCAAATACTTTTCAACATCACGTATTCGTTCATTCTGAACTTTTTTTGTAAATTATCTCTAAGAATAGTAACCACAATAACATTAGCTCGCAAGTCGAAGTCGCGAGTGTGTATCTCTTATCACGTGCTCATGATTGTAATTCAGAACAATTCTAATGTAGAATGGTAGAACGCTCAACTACACTTCTGGGCTTTGAATACTGGAATTGTCTATTTCTAATAAATGATATAGATACAGGTAGTTTCCAGCATGTTTCCGAAATTCGCGACTTCCTGCAAAAATTATGTTTTAGTAGGATCCTGAAGAGAAGAAACTTTTGCCTACTTTTGTGACCCGATATTGGTCTCTTTTTCGGGGATTAGCTGCCTAATTTACAAAAATCACTATCTTTCGCGAAAGGAAAGTGAGTGAATGGTCTGAGGTACTACCTTCAGAAGTTTGTCGGAAGAGTGCACGTAGGCCTCAATTGTATAAAGGGAAGGGCGTCTATTGATCAAATGATTTTACTGAGCGAATATCATTAATTGAAAATCGCCTACCTACGGCTCTTCATAGGGAATGAAAAACCCATAGAGCGGTTCAAATTTTCCAATTAATAATGTGATGTTTGCATTAGTACAAAGTATCTTACACATCAATATTTCATCCTATTTCCTTCTTTTTGGTAGTTTTTTCTGATTCTATCAATTGCAACAGAGTATCAACTTTCGTGGCATGGAAATTAATTGTACTCGTATGACTTCGTTTCCAGAGAATTTGCAAGGTCCTTCCGAAGAGAAGCCGGTGGCGATTCATTCGTGGCCGTGGAGGGAGAGTCTCCATGAGAGAATCAGATCACTGAGCACTGAGAGAGAGTTGCAGATGTCCAACTCGTTGCAACAAATTCCGGGTGAGTGGTATTATGATTATTTACCACCTTTCTATGCTGTTTCAATTCCACGTGAGTTTTTGCCTGACATTTATTTGATTGATTGATGTTTCCCGGCATGTCAACTGTGAATGATCACTATTCGCGTTAGTGTAGTGAATGTTTTACTATGGTCTCCCTACATGCGTGATAGTGTGATGCCGGTTAGTGCGTGTATGTGTGTGTGTGAGTGTGTGTGAGTGTGAGAGAGAGAGATGGAGAGAGAGTTGGAGAGAGATGAAGAGGGAGATAGAGAGTGAGTAAATGAGTGAGTGAATGAATTAGAGAGAGGGAGAATAAGGGGAGAGAATATAACTAGGAAAAGGAAGAAAAGATCCCGCACGGTACGTGGCCTATTTATTAAGGTACTGCTATAGTATTCACCTGGTATTGATCCTACCCACTGTATCCTAAAGCAAAATTGCACTTCGTATGAAGAATCCCTAATACTGCCTACATTGTGCAAGTTTTGACTCAGAATTAAACATGGGCGCCTCCTATACACTCTATACCTCCGTTTCACTCTGAACCAAATCAAGTAACCGTCCAGCGGGCGCGCGTAAAATTTTCACAGTAGCAGGCACTTGTCAAAAATTTTACGAAATTCAATGACTCTTGAATGCATATCCGTTGATATACATTCGTATTTACAATCAGAAAGCTCTTGTTCCTATCCAGTGTCTTGCTGATGCTCGACTTTTGTTTTCAATACTCAGGTCACTGACACCATCACTATTCACATGAATTCCTTCTCCAGGCATTTTATACAAAATTTGGATTAGGCTAAATTATAATACAATATTTTAGAACAATAGCAGGCGCGCCGCGTAAAGTTTTCGTCACTATCGACTCATCCCGAATAGAGCGTTACAAAAACTCAATATCGCTAGTAGACTAAAGAGTGGCTGCAGGAATGCATCACTAAAGATGCCTGCAAGGAATATCAAGAACGCAGAAGTCTTTGCCAACAATGTGTTTACAGCAAATGCAAAAAATCTGCTATTGCCGTAAAATTTACTCCCACGCGCCCGCTGGAAGGAATGAAGTCCCGTCTTCTCCTGTCTGCTTCTTAGTTGCACGCAAATGAGACGGGCATTTTCAACCGGTCTTTCACTAACATTACTAATGGTGTGAATGTTGTAATAAACGGAATTTTTAATACAACTGAAACGCAAAGTTTTTCAAGATAAATTTTTCGACATTAAGCAAAATATCATGAATACAAAATGATTTGTACAGGAATTGATACTCCTAGTGGCCTATCACCAGTTTTTAGAAATGCTCCTACACGAACGTTTGACCGAAATCGGGGTAGGGATAATAGGGATCATCGACGCAAATGCTGGGGAAAGGGGGTACATCTCGACCAAGTTGAGAATGATGTTTACAGGAGCGCGCCACCGTCTGTGTTTACAGCCAAAACGACAGAGACGGAGATATAAGGATAACCAATTCAAAATTAAAATGGGACCGTGCCAAACTATTGCGAAAAAAAAGCGCGATTTATTTCGTTGCAAATCTAGTATCTTCCCAATTAATATTTTAACTATATTTGGACATGTCTGCACCTCATATTGGAAGAAATAAAAGTATACTTTTCTTTGCAAAACGATTCAAACTTTGAAACTACTACTTTCGATGAGCAGTAACATTTATATAAATCGTTTAACTTAAATAGTTTCTCAGAATATATATCAAATAAAATTATTTTTTACGTAAGAAGTAACTACCACCGTAATGAAGAATATTATAAATACTTATGACAGTAAAATTAATGTTGCGGTACTTTATTACATACCTAACAAACCGCCTTAAGCCTATGGAAAAAAAGATGAATGAAGAATAATACAAAATGTTGAAATTCAATGAGTAAGTATTAAAAATTCAATATAAATATAACTTTTTATTACGGTCTTGTACTAGAACGGTGAAAAGTAAAAAAGCAACTTGAAGGGACAAAATAAAACAGTCGGTGCAAATCTTGAATGAAGTGTCTCTAAAGTTATATTTTATCAGCTGATTCACACCCTCTATGAAGGTGATTCCGTAGAAGCGGTCTCTGAACTCGCTTCCCGCTCCTGGCGACTTTTGTGAGCGGAACTGGACTGTACAGACTCGTATTTACAGTGTTAGTTCCACGACGCGCCGCAATTGCATCCTTCATTCTTCGCTTGGTCGAGCTCTAACTAACTTCTTGACTCTCCAATTGCAACTTATGGTTCTTTTGTGGGACCGCAACATCCCGGGAGGGGTAGCTCCACTCACGTGACTCATGGGAGGGGCTCCGGGTGAGTGACAACATGTTCCTGTTGGGGAAAAACTTGGTTTATTCTGAGATCCCATATGTACAGCGCGCCAAAGAAGTATTTCCGCACCCAGCGGAATCCGGGCCTTCTATTGAAAAATGCAATAATGTTGGTAGGAACTAAATCCGGAAACAATGAAGGGGACAACACTTTCAGCACTAACGATTGTGGTGAGTACGCAATTTACTTTGTCTTTTGTTGCAAGCTGCAGCTCATGCTACCAACACATTTTCTGTTACTAGCGTTCTCATCAGCAAGGCGCTATTGCCAAGAGACTTTCCTGACAGCCTGAATTAGCAACGTCTGACAACATATCACTGAACCAGCCATCGGGCACGTTGGACAGGGCCCATCAGCTAGAGATCCACGCGCCCGACGGGCAGCCATCAGGTCTCATCGGGAGGGCTGCCTGGAGCTGGGGAGTAGGGGTCTCTCGTGAAGGATGCCAGGGGTATAGGCTACTCTGGCGCTCATTTGGTCACACACACATACACGCGCACACACACACACACTACGTCGACGGGCGTTCCAGGAGAGATGGCTCAGGACGTCAACTGATGTCTCTACTACTGATGAGCCTCTGACCGGGAGGACCTAGGTTCCAGTTCCGACGGTGGCAGGATTTTCGACACTGGCTTGTTAGCGAGGTCGAATTCAGTCGCTGTCTGGAGGAGAATTCTAGCGGCCGGCTGCTGTAATCGGCAGTTTTCCGTGGTTTCTCCGATCAACACCAGGCGAATGCCGGAACAGTACCCTAACAAAACGGGCCACGGGCCGCGTGCGATCTTTCCTTCCTCTTCTTTGTCTATCCTCTCCCCTTACACACACACACAAACATGTACTATACTACCACTCATGCGAGAGATCGGTCGGGAACTTAGAGCTTGTTCCGTCTGGGGCAGTGGCCTGCTGCTTGGAGATACCATGTTAGGAAAACCTCCGCTAGCCGACGTTAGGTCCGCGGCGAATCTCGCCATCCAGCGGGGGAAGACCCCAGCCAACTCCGAACAAAAATATGCACTACACTTACGCAACTAATGCCCCTAGTAGTTGACGCGCCCGGGATCACTAACAATCAATCAATCGACGGGCGGTACTCCTGCAGCGAGCATGGCGCACGTTGCCACGTCCTAGCGCCTTCTCCCTGCTGGCGTTCGGAGACGGGCATTTGCCTGCGAACCTTGCCTGTGCATGCCTGCGAGCCTGTGCATAGCATTCCTTCAGGCGTAATGCTGCTTTGAGTACATGTGACCCACCGCGTTAGCCTTGGGTAGCCCCTTCAATTCAATTCAATAATGTCTTATTTCACGTGACGAGACTCAGGCCACTAGGCCTGTTCTTCGTCTGGCCACGCAAAGTTTGCTACTCTCCTTTCACAGCAAAGAGGCATCACTCAGCGGCCGAACAGGTGATTTGAATGTAATCTACGCGCGGTTTCAATTGGGTTTGCGGATCTTTTACACACACAACACTACAGTAAATCTACCCTTGAACAGCCGGCTTTAACTTCTCATCCGAAGGAAGGGATATGAAGGAATTTGTTGTGCTCCTAAAAATCCACCGGATTTCGATTAGAAATTGAACCCGGAAAACCTGGTACCAATACGCCCATCGGTTGTTATACCACACCGAAGGCCGTTCCTCACGCGGTCCTCTTTCAAAGCTCTCGCTTTCCACAACGCAATATTGCGTCTTTAACGACATCGTTCGCTGACAAGTCCTCGCTCCTGCCGGCTTTGTCTGTTTCAAACTAATCCGATACGAAAACTAATGCTTTTTCTTTGTTTCGCAGGTCAATCTCCGAATAAAGCGCAACGAGTTCAGGAAAAACTGTGTCAATAATCGGAGGGCATCCATCAGAAGTTAAGTCACAGAGATCTC